>VRYO01002784.1:2532094-2544545 GCA_009812075.1 Sialia sialis | reverse complement strand
ATGTGTGCTCCTTGGCTGTGCCCCCACAAACCCAGGGGCTTCTCTGTGCTCTGCCAGGTGTCTCCTCTCCTTGGAATTGTGATCTTCCTTCTGGATTTTGGGATTTTATTTGATGTGTTTTTCATGAGTGGAGAACTTGCTGGTGAAGTGGTAGTGACTGTCCCAGCTGTGGCTCCTTGTCTCTCGAGTGGTGGCTTCTAAGTGCTGCACACAAACCCCATCAGATGGAAATGAGAATTCTGCAGGCTTAGCCAGTGAAGTCAACTGGCTGTCATGTTGTTTAGTGGCAAGAAGGAAGTCAGGATTGTCTGGAGTTTATTTCTGTATAAAGGCAGTTCTGAGGAAGGAACAAAGCAAGAATCAGCCCCAAAGTTCCTTGCTGTGACTGGTGAGAATTTGCCCTCTTGCTTTTGTGAGCTTTTTTTTGGGGCTGCTCTCAGTAACAATCCCAGTAAAAATCACAGATTTCACCCTTGGTGGCAATGTCCTTTATTTTTCCCCAATCTGTACTCTTTATCCCTTTATTTAAGTCACAAAACACCAGGTTGTCACCCCTGTGCCACCCTGCTCAAACCCTGCCCGTGTGCTCCAGACTGAGAGGGAAAGGTTGGAATTCAGATCCTTTCTTGGTTTCGTTTCAAAAATATTTTACAGATAGTATCACAATACCAAAAGTCAGGCCAGCAGTTTAATAATAATAAAAAATTCTTTTAATTTTAAATGAAATGCATATGCTTAATAAAATCTAATCAGTGCTTTTAAACTGGATACATATGACTATAAATGCCAGTTTTTAATGTAGTTTCTCAGCTGGAAATCACTGGGGATCACTTGGAGCTCTGGCTTCCAAGAGTGATGTGCTTGTCAGAGAGAAAATTTGATAAATCACTCAAAATGGCTTTGCTGTGGTTTCCGTGCACTTCACATGGAAAACTTTTCACTGGTTTTTTTCAGGATCCAGGGTGAGGAGGGACCATGAGAATGGAATTGTCTGGGACATTGTCTAGCTCAACCCCAGCTAGACATCATTACTTAAGTTATGTGGTGTGACATCAACATTTCTGTAATTATGAAGGCACAAGAGTTTTGGGTCAACTTGGAGCAGGGGAAACTGATCCCCAAAGCAAAATTCAGCTCTTCCACTCCCAGATCCCTGCATTTAGAGCTGCAAATGGGATGTTTGCCCTGGGTTTTCTGCAGTGGTGTGGTGGCAAAAAAATTGAGAATAGAAAAAATCATAAAATTCCATTATTCCATATAAAAAAACTGAGATTGTATGCAGTGTTCCAGAATCCTTCCTTAACTGGAATCCTCCTTAACCTTGTACATTTACAACATCAAATCACTCATAAAACATCAGCATGAGAAATTTGCTGTGTGGAGTTTGATCCCCATTCTGTTAAATGCAGCAGAAATGGATAAAGTGTCCTGATTTTTGAGAAGGTTTGGGTTTTTTTAAACTAAAATTAATCCAACCTAATGTAAATTTTTCAGAATTTCAGAGTCTCTTGTGTTCCTGTCCATCCAGTGTGTGCTGCGATTCCTGAAGCTCTTTCCCTTTTCTCCACAGATCCCAAACCCCCTGTTTGACCTGGCTGGGATAACTTGTGGCCACTTTCTGGTTCCCTTCTGGACCTTCTTCGGTGCAACCTTGATTGGAAAAGCTGTGATTAAAATGCACATCCAGGCAAGTGCTGCCCCTCCCTCGGGGCTCAAACCTTTCATTCTTTCCCTGCCTCTTCCTTGGGAATAAATCCTGGACTCTCCTGAAGCCATGGAAATTAATTTGGTGCAAGGGATTTACAACAAAGCAGCTCCTCCAAACTGTGGCAAGTGAGTAATTTATAGCTGCTGGCCCACTCAGGAAATTGGTGGTTAGCCAAGATATTTACCTGTGGCCTTTAGCAGACTCCCTGAGCTCTCTTTTGGGTAAGCAGCACTTTGCTCTTTTTGGGCCAGCCCTCCCTGGGTGGATTTGCAATTTTGGGTGTCCCAGTTGCTCTGCAGAGGGCCCTGCCAGATGTGCTGAGTGTGACAATGCAGTTGTTTGCACAGAAAGTTGGAGTTGTGTTGGAAATGCGTCACCCTGGTCCGAGGAGAGATGAAGTTTGGATTCCCTGGGGGATTTTCTGGTGTGGTCAGGGCTGCAGCGTGAGCTGTGTTTGGGATGTTTTCGGCTGAGTTTGGGTTTTTGCTGTGCCTGTTGTTTGGAAATCTCTGCTGTGACTCCCATCAAAATAGCAAAAGCTTTTAGTATCAAATAATTTGTGTTCCAACCTCATCAAGCTGCTTCAAAAATCTTTATTTTGCCCTAAACACAAACTTTTTTTCTTCCCATCTTTGTTTAAATGGTTATTTTATATTGCCCAGTGTTTAAACAGAAAACAAAAGTAGATTTGGAAATTCTTCCATTTCTTGGGAGAGAACAGCTTTTCCTCCACACTTCTTTCTGTATTATCTGCATTTTCTTCTGGTTTTAAATCCATGTGTTGGCTAAAATGTGTTCTGGCAGCACAGAAAAGTGAAATAATATTAGATCAATATTCCTTTTATTATTTTAATTGCCTTGTTCAGCTACCACAGTGTTTGCTGTGTAATTTATAGTGCTCCACACTCAGATCCCATGTAAGTGAAAAAACATTTCCCAATGCCTTGTACAGTTGGTAAATCATCAGATTTTGTAATAGGCTCAGCTTTTAGAATTCTCTTTTTCAAGCACACCCTTGTGCAATAGCCTTGAGTTTTGGAGTGATCTGGCTGGACTTGGAATTTAGGAAATGTGAGAGTCATGGAAAAGGCTTTTAATGCAATGTTCAGACAGGAAGTGAGTGACTGGTGCAGTGGCCATCCCAGGACTCTTTTCTATTACCTCTTTATTGAAATTATGTCCATTTAATTTCATTTTTTTATTCTGATTTGCCTAAGAACAACAATTAGTATTAATAATTTTGTGGTTAGTAGGAAGTTAAGAGTTATTCTATTTTGTAAAATTTTATCAGGTAAATCGTGGGCTTATTTTCTTGTAAGGTTGAAATTGTATTTCAGATTTGTCTTTTAATGTTTAATAGTTTTTAATATGATTAAACATTATATGTGAAATTATATCTTCATGTCTATAGGATTGATTTTATTTAGGGGTAAAACTTGCTAGGTTAGATTTTCAGATAGCTCAGATAATCTGTTTTTATGCAGAGTTTTTGGATACATTTTGGAATGGGGTTAGGATTTGGGACTGGGATCATTAGGGACCGGGATTATTCTGTTTTTTCACAGCCTCACAGGTACCCAAAGGCTCTTTCTTTGTTCTTCACTGGGTGTTTTCGGTTGTTTGTGTCTGAAGCAGGGACTCTGTGAATCTCTCTGGCTGTTTTTCCACTCACACATTGTTGATGGAGTGAAGTGACCTTGGAGCTGCTGGGAATGGGAGTTTGGGGAGGATGAGAATGGGCAGCAGCAGGCTACAAAAACACTGCAAGAAATGCAAACTGGAAACACAGGCAGAAAATCAACTTTTTTTTAATCTCCTGCCTCTTTCCAACGGAGAATGTTGAAAAATAAAGAGGAGAGGAGGGCAAGCTGGGCAGGAGCACAAAGTGTCCCCCGGGCTGCAGGCTCTCTGTGACTGCTCTTTTCCCTCCCACAGAAACTCTTTGTTATCATCACCTTCAGCAAACACATCGTGGAGCAGATGGTGGCCCTCATCGGGTGAGTAATTCCCCAGCTCACTAATTAATACCTGCACCCATTCATGGAAAATTACTGCAGGAGCAGCTCTGCTTTGTTCCAGCCTCCAGGTCTCACTTGCAGCTCCTTCCCCCCCAGACCTTGGAGAGTTTTGTTGGCCCTGAGGCTCAGGGTTGTGGGATCAGCACTGAACCTTCACCCCAAAGCAAAATTCAGCTCTTCCACTCCCAGATCCCTGCATTTAGAGCTGCAAATGGGGTGTTTGCCATGGGTTTTCTGCAGTGGTGTGGTGGGATCCTATGGCCAAAAAAAAAATTATCTTTATAAAAAAAATTCATAAAATTTCATTATTCCATCTAAAAACCCTGAGATTTTATGCAGTGTTCCAGAATCCTCCTTAACTGGAAGTACCTTGTACATTTACAACATCAAATCACTCATAAAACATCAGCATGACAAATTTGCTGTGTGGAGTTTGATCCCCATTCTGTTAAATGCAGTAGAAATGGATAAAGTGTCCTGATTTTTGAGAAGGTTTGGTTTGGGGTTTTTTTTAAACTAAAATTAATCCAACCTAATATAAATCCATAAAATAAATTTTAAGGTATTGTTGCTTTTCCAGGGTTTCTTCTCTGGGGTAAATGGATATTTGGCTGCCCAAAGTGTAATAACTGTTTTCACATGAAAGCCACACTCCTCAAAAAAAGTTTCAGGGGAGGAATGTCTGGAAATAATTCTTTTTGAAACCAAACTCCAGGCAGTGATGCTGTACAAGGAAAAGGAGTGTGAAGAACCTTGCAGGGCATTTCACTGATGGAACAAATCCTGGCTTTGTTATTCCTGAGCTTCTGCTCTGTACCAGAACTCAGAATGAATTTGTTGCTGTGAGCATTGCTTTAAACCAGGGAGGGAGAGAGAGAAATGTGGTTTCTTTTAAGCACCCTGAGTTTTTCTCAGCATCAATCACTGCAGACAGTTTGATCTGCCCCTAGCCCAGGTACATTTCCAAGGATTTACTCTCCTGTGGATGCTTGGAGCCAAACCCGGTGGATTTTTCCTACTTCATCTGTCTTGGAGATAATTTTGCATTGAATTACTTCGAATGCATTCACAGGAGCTCTGCTGGATTGGGGTTTTATTGGAGGGTTGATGTCAGAGTTAAAAAATGTTCCTGGGAGACAGTGAGAATTTTGGAATGTCCTGGTATCCTTGACTTTTCTCAAGCTGTCTCCAGCATTACCTCATCAATTTCTGTTAGAGGGGAGCCTCAAACATGTTAAACAATACCTTGCTCTAAAAGCCCTATTATTGAATTAAAACAGAGCTCTAGTTAATGGTCAGTAACTTCATTTTAATCAAATTCTATCCACCACAATGACTTTTAGACTTTCTTTGTCTGGGCTGTTGCTCTTAAACAATAGGAAATATCTAAGCACAATACCTGAAAATAATGAGCATACTGATATCCAGGATAAATGGAACCTAGACAGAGGATTAAGTTGTGAGATAAAGTCTGAGAATATCTGATTTTATAAACCAGGGAGAATTTCTTGACAGTTATGTGATTTTTAGTCAAAAGGCAAAGCTGATTCATGGTTCTTTATTGTCACTGGGTGCTGCTGGTCCCTCACTGAGCCAGGCTGCTTTAATTTGATTTTACAGTTTTGTCTAGGTCTCCATTACAAACAGATCTTAAAATACATTTTCTATTAATTAAATTAAAAAGGAAACTTAAAAAGAAAACACATCAGGAAATGAAGAAGCCGTTTACAGAAAATTTTAAATTTTTGTACAATTTTTTGGTGGGAGCTGGAAAACAAAAGGGGCAGAGGGTGAGTGGTGGAACAAAACTTGTTGGGAAAGAGGGGGATGAGTGAGTTTGAGAGGTCAGGGTGGTGTGAGGTGGAAATCCAAGCTGAGCAGGATTTCCAGAGGTGCTGGAGCTCACTGGGGCTGGGAATCACCAACCTGCTGAGTGCTGGGAGAGGATTCTCCGTCCCTGAGCTTTGCTGGGGGAGGATGCTCTGGAGCAGTTCTGTGTTCTGGCACTGCCTCAAGAGTTTAGTGCTGATTTTATTGAAATGTTTATTATCATGGGTGTTGTGGGGTTTTTTGGCTCCTCAGTCTTTCTGTTCCTGTTTTTCACCTGCAGCTCCAGGGGTTTGTGAAGTCACAAATTGCTTTAGTGATTTATGTTTTCTGGGAAGGGGCAGTTTTAAATGTGGATTAAGAATTCCCAGAAAATACTGAAGAAGTAGTTCTCATAGAAACAGCATCCACTAACTGTGGCCATCCATTCTGGTGGGAAATGGTCATAAAGAGAAAGAAACAATTACATTTTTTTTAGGGAGAAGCCCCACCCTGCCCTGTGGTTAATGATGAACTCCTCGGCTGGAGTGTTCGGGATTGTCCCTGCCGGAGGTGCTCAGGTCCAGGGGTGGATCCTGCAGCAAAAGCAGGGAATTCTTACCTGTAAATGAGAATCCCAGAGTGGTTTGGGTTGGGTTGGGAGGGATCCTAAAGCTCCTCCAGTCCCATCCCTGTCCCAGCCTGGCCTGGGACACTCCAGCCTCTCTGGTTGTTCTGGAAGAATCACCTCTTCACTTAATTACTGAATTAATAAACTGATCTGGAGTTACAACAGGAGCCAGGGAGATTTGGCTACTTTGATTTTTAAGTCTCTTCTCGTGGGTGTTACCTCTGAGAATCCAACAAACTCTGCAAAATCCACCCAAAAATACCAGTGCTGCTGAAGTGCCTTTAACCCAGAGCTTTTTGTGGGGCACCTTTCCACCCTTCCCAGCTCTGCAGGGCAAAGAAAAGCAGATTTTTGGTCACAGGTCCTGGAAGCACTGCCTGGACAAACCAGTTTGCTGCTATTTCTTGTGCCATAATTCTTTGCTTACAACTTAATCAGTTGATGCTGGTAAAGGGAGCGTGGTGTTCCTTTCACCAAAAAAGCACAAATGAGATCATGGGGACTGAGGTAACTGGAAAGTTTGCTTAAAGATTGTTGGGGGTTGTTTTTTTAGTCAAAAATAATTTACAATACAGGTTGAGGTTATTTGTTTAGAGCACGAGGCAAGAAGTGATAAAAGGGAAACCAGAAATCTTTTCTTAGGGTGGGAAGAGCTGGGCTGGGGCTTCTCAACCTCCTGGGAGGAATTGTGGAAGTTAAACCAATACCCCTGGCACTGCTGGTACAAAACTCAACAACCTTCCTGCCACAGGTTCAGCAGAGCCCTGGGGATGTGTCCTGAGCACTAAATGGATTTAGTGCCCTGAAAGGGACCCAGCTGGGGCTGAAATCTGAGCAGCTTTGGTGTTGAAAGCCTTCCAGTGGATCACAACAGAACAAGAAGAGTTTATTTGCAAAAGGCTTGAAGGATTTAACTCTGAATAAGCAAGGGTTTTTTCCCTAAATTGAGTTTTCAAAAAAGGAATCTGGAAGCAGCAAGCAGAGGTTTCATTCCAAGGAGCAGCAGTGAGCAGAGCTGAGGACAGGCAGGTCAGAGATGTTGCAATTGCTCGTTTTGAAAGCAGAGATTGAACAAAACAGAATGTCCCAAGGAAGAAAGCCCCGGAGCCTCTGGGCTGCCCTGGCCACTGGAGCGAGCCTCAGGTGGAGCCACGTCAGACCTGGGCCCGTGTGAGTTTGTAACTCCACCAAACCTTTCCTGTCCTCATCTCACAGAGCAAATGAAGCCAAGGAGCCTCTGAACCCCCACACCTTCCTGCTGATCCTGCCCATAAACCAGATTTATTCTCTGCAGCTTCAGAGCTCCGGGCACAAAAGCAGCTCAGCTGCAGAGCTGTGCTCAGGCTGGGGGGAGCTGGGGGGCTCTGGATGCTGCTCAGCTTTGGTTAGGAAGGGATCTGCTCCAGTTTTGGGAAGCTCCAGGATTCAGGTTTTGGGCAGCCCCACGTTTTTTTCTAAGCCTAACCCAGGTTTTGGGCAGCCCCTTGCTCCCAGGACTCAGGTTTTTTGGACACTCTCAGCTCCCAGGATTCAGATTTTGAACAGCCCCGGCTCTCAGGACTCAAGTTTTGGGCAGCCCCAGGTTCTTCCTAAGCCTAACCCAGCTTTTGGGCAGCCCCAGCTCCCAAGATTCAGGTTTGGGGCACTTTCAGCTCCCAGGATTCAGGTTTTGAGCAGCACCAAGTTTTCTTGAACCTAACTCAGGTTCTGAGCAGCCCCAGGTTTCCCTAAGCCTGACCCAGGTTCTGAGCAGCCCCAGGTTTCCCTAAGCCTGACCCAGGGCTGAGTCAGGCTCAGGCTGAGCCCCTCTGAGTCACTGCAGGGTCTTTGCTGGTGGTGGAGCCTCGGGGAAATGGATGGTTTAAATACTGTGAGAATCTTTATCAGCACAGGAAATGACAGCTCATTAAAATACTAACCGTTGAGCCAGTTTAGATCACTGTCTGGAAAAAAATTAACCATTGAGGGCTCAGAGGGCTCGCAGGAAGAAAGGTGCCCTGTTGAGACAAGGGACATGTTGTGCAAATGAATCAGCTTTGCTAAGTGGCCAGTGGCAGAAAATATTTCCATTGGAATTTATTTTTCAATGGTTTTTAGAATGTCTGAATTCCAAAGAAGATACCACCGTGGTGGAATGAAACTTCTGAGGGAGGGGTGGCAAAAATACCCTAAATACTAAAAATACCCTAAATACTAAAATATCATAAATACTAAAATACCCTAAATACTAAAATAGTAAAATACCCTAAATACTAAAATACTAAAATATCATAAATAGTAAAATACCCTAAATACCAAAATACTAAAATATCCTAAATACTAAAATACCCCAAATACTGAAATACCCTAAATACTAAAATACCTCAAATACTAAAATCCCTAAATACTAAAATATCCTAAATACTAAAATAGTAAAATACCCTAAATACTAAAATATCATAAATAGTAAAATACCCTAAATACTAAAATGCTAAAATATCCTAAATACTCAAATACCCTAAATACTGAAATACCCTAAATACTAAAATACCCGAAATACTGAAATATCCTAAATAGTAAAATACCCTAAATACTAAAATATCATAAATAGTAAAATACCCTAAATACTAAAATGCTAAAATATCCTAAATACTGAAATACCCTAAATAGTAAAATACCCTAAATACTGAAATACTCTAAATACTAAAATACCCGAAATACTGAAATATCCTAAATACTAAAATACCTTAAATACTAAAATCCCAAAATACTAAAATATCCTAAATACTAAAATTGGGTGCCTGCTCCTAAATGTTTTATTGCTCTGGATTTTTCTTGTATTCTCCCAGGGGAATGGAGAAACGGGAATCTCATGCAGTTGGTGTTGGTGGGATTGTTTAATGATATTTTCCATAAATGGTGGGAAGGTGAAAGCCTTTGCCTTCCCTCCTGGCTGAGCAGGTGTGATTGAAATAAAGAATTCGGGATCGCTGAAGGTCCTGGCAGCGAGGAGCCCATCCCAGCAGCTCCTTTTCCCTGCAGCGCAGGAGAAAATCCCTGCCCTGGCACTGCCAATCCCAGAGAGTTTTGCTGCTGGATTGCTCTTCCCTCTTGTCCTCTCTTGGAATTACGGGGCCGTTTCCCAAAGGAGGTTTTTGCTCTGGTGTTTCAGCCCAAAAAGCCAAATGTGGGCAAAACCCTGGTGTGTGGAGTGGGAGGGAAGGGGATTTTCCAAGCTGGGATTATCCAGAGAGTGGGGCTGTGAGTCAGTGTTGCATCACCTTCCCCAGGTGTGTCCAGCCTTGTTCTGCTCCCCACAGGGCTCTGCTTTCCTGCAGGTTCCCATTTCCATGAGAAAATTCAATTCAATTAAATTAACTGCTGTTTGGGAGCGCTCCCAGTTTCCTGAGCATCCCCTGGGGATGGATCCCAGTTGTTCCCAGGGGTCACTCAGGGCTGAGCTTCCCATTCACATTTTGAATTTTTAATTCCATCAGGAATTAAAGAACAGCTCAGGGTTATTAATCAGCTGCTTCAGCATCACTTGGTGTTCGAGGCCTCTAATAAATGAGACAATTCCATAAACTTTCAAATTTTACTTCATGAAAAATCCATGGGTTTTGTTCCCAAAATTTGAGTCTACAGTGGCAGCTTCTTTTTCTTTTTTTAAATTTTTTTTTGTAAAACCTTTGTGAATTCTGACATTTCTCTCTGGAAAAGTGAACAAATATCCACATGTGCCTTGATAAAATGGGGATTTTATATCCAAATTTATGGTGTGGCAGATTTTTTGTGAGATATTGGTGCACTTACATGAGGAGCAGCATTTGTTAGAGACTTTCAGGATTTGGAGTTGGAATTCATTCCCTGAGTGTTCCCAACCTCTCCAGGCACAGGCTGAGAGATTTCAGTCATTCAAGGGCACTCCTGAAGATCTTGTAAATGAAAATTATCCTTTCCAGAAGTGCAAAAATCATCATTAAATAGTTATAAATAAATATTTTTAATATTAGTAAAAACTCACATAACTGGAATATCAAAAAACTTCCTACTTTTTGTAAGCTGGCTCAAGGAAAATACAGTTTTTTTCTTCTCTGGGTTTGGTGCTTCATCCTGGTGCCTTTGAGAAAAATCTTTCTGTGGTTCCAAAGGTTCTGTTAAAAAGATTTCAAATTTTCCAAAAATCATTTAACAAGCAGTGAAAGGCATTTGAGGTGCAGCTGTTGACAGTTGTTCCTGGCAAAGCAAATTAAGAAATTTAAACACAGATTTGCTGTGACTGGGCTGGAGGTTTTTGGAGTCAGACTCTGCAGGTTCTTGGTGTCAATTTTTAAACTTTGCTGAATCTCTGTCATGTGGGGCTGCAAACAGATGGGGACTTTTTGTTTTATTTTTTTGGAAAAAGAGCTTTAGAATTTGTCTTTTGGATAGAAATTTTATCTCTGAGTTTTAAAAAAAAAGTGCATCTATTTAATTACAAAGAGCAGGTAATTGTTCTGAAAACAGAGTGGTTTTTTTCAGTGAATTCATATTTTTTAATGGGAATTTCTATTGTAGTATTAGAATGGAAATGATGGTTTTGACTGAAATGTTACAATTTTAGTGAATTTAGGATTACCAAAGGCTACTGCAATTTTGGGAAGCTTGATCTCAATTTGAATTCCTTGTGAAACTTTAAAATTGAGCAGAGAATCCCAACGAAAATTAAATATTTAACATTAAAAGTTTCTGAAACAACTTGTGAATCAGAATTTCTCCTTCCACATTCTGGATTTGGCTTGGATTATTGCGGGGTTATCTTCCAGCATCTTCCTTCTCCTGTGAAATTTGGGTTTTTTGGAGGTGCTGAGAGCAGGAATTGTGATGCAAATCTGGTCCCACAAAATTCATCCCGAATTGAATTCCTCCCTTCCCCTGGATCAGCACCGAGGGATCTCAACTCCCTTATTTCTCATTAAATTAAATTAAATTAAATTTTTAAAAGATTTTTACATTTCAGATAATGCCTTTGGATATCAGGTGGCACATAACTGGGTGATTAAATTATTTAATTTTGTCCAAAAAAGCACCAGTAACTAATACTGTGCTGCTGAGATGGGATTTCAAGAATTTCACGTGGGTTCCTGATTTTCTAGATTTTCCTCTGCTTTTTTTTTTTTTTTTACTCATTATTTCAGGCAGTGCACATTTTTTTTCAGAATTAAAGTCTTCACAAATGTACAAAAAATAAGAACTGAGGTCCTCGCATTCAGGATCTTGCAGTTCTTCAAAACTACTTTGATAAAATTAATTTTGTGCACTTAACCAATGGCTGTGCCCAGAAAAGGAAACAAAAATTGAATTATTTCGGGAGAAGAATTTAGAAATATTGTTTTACTGCACCTGAAGCCTCTGTTTATTGTGTGTTTAATTCACTTTGGGCACTGCCCGAGTTGAGTTGCCGGTGAGGAGCGGAGTCACTCGAACGCCGCCCCGTTAATCATTGACCCCTCAGCATTTCAATATTCTCATTTCATAACCATGCACAAGTTCACAAGTAAACCATTAATTACCTTGAGTCACTCTCCAGGGCTCCCAGAACCATTTGAGGAAGAAGGGAAATCTCAGGACGTGCCCGGTGTCCCTGCAGAGCTTTTCCCATCTCCTGAGCATTCCCATCTTGTGTCCAATAATAAATGGATAAGGGACGTGCTTTGTGCTTTGGGCTCCACAATTTTTTTTCTTTTTTTTTCCCAGAATTTTTACCAGCCCAGGCACAGAATTTCCTCACCCGGTGGTGAATCACAGGGGAACGACCTTCTGCTGGGAAATGGGTTCAGAAATCCTCCTTTGCCCCTGGCCATGGAGGGAAGAAATAGATTTACTGGAGGACAATGAGACACTTTGTTTCGTTCTTTTCATAAATCCCTAAAATTAGAAAGCTGTTATTTTTTAATTGGGCTTTGGCCTGGAAAAGGGAATATGGTGTCAGATCAGGAGGGGAATTGTTGGAGGTGCTGGGACAATTTTCAACTCCTTGTACACCTTGGGTCTGGAGGCTTTTCCTAAACCCTCCCTGCAGGAGCAGTAGTGGGTTTAATAAAACCAAATAATCCAAATTGAGGTGAGGTTTTTTAATGTAGAAAACCATGTGAATGATAATGTATAATGATTTATTTAAAATGAAACCAAACTCAGAATCTCCCTTCCCTTTGCAATTGGAGTGTCAGGGATGAGAGCTGGAGTTAGGCTGGGCTGGATCCAGGTTTGGGAATGTTCCCAGCTCAGGCCGTGCTCTTGCTGCTGGTCATTTTTAATTTACATCTGAAT
>VRYO01002784.1:2400562-2531094 GCA_009812075.1 Sialia sialis | reverse complement strand
CGGCTCTAAGCCGGGCTCTCTCGAGCCGGGCCGCTCCTTTGTTCCTTTGTTAGCCGCGCTCGGGAGGCGCTCCCGGCTCGCTCCCGCATTCTTTGGGGCAGGGATGACGCACGGATTGTCCTAAAAAGGACTTGGCCGGGCCAGGGGCCGGCCCGAGGGGCGAGGCTTGGGCCCCGAGTTTCTTTTTTAACCGAGGGATGACACAAGCGCCAGTCATTTCCTCATTAATCGGTTCAAACCAGTTCTTACAGGAACTGCCGCTGATAAATGTGGGACTTCTGCGAAGTCATTCATTGCGTTCGGAGCTGCTGCTCCCAGGAAATGCTCCCCTGCGCTGCCCGCCTCAGAAATATTTTTATTTTGAAGCATTTTTTGGAGGATCTGGGGAAATGCATCCCTCCCGAAGTATCAGCTCGAGAGATGAAATGTGTTTTATTTCGTGGGTTTCTGTTTTCTCGAGTAGCTTCGAGCTCCCTGCTGAGCTGTGGCTCAGCCTGAACTTTGTTCTGATTAGGTAAAGTGGTAAGTTAAAAAAAAAATGTTTTTTGTTTTTTGTTTTTTTTTTCCTCCTATTTTGTCTTCTTCCCTGGGATGAACTTTCCATCAGTGCTATTCCGAGTATAGGTCCTTCTCTTCAGAAGCCATTTCAAGAATATTTGGAAGCTCAGAGGATAAAACTTCACCACAAATCCGACAGTGCTGTGCCACAGGTAAGAGCTTCCCTCCCTCCCTCCCTGGCTCGCTCTGCTTTCCCTGCCTGAATCACACTTGGATTTTTACAAATGTAACTCGTAAAGATCTCCACTGACCCAGGGAATAGATCAACATCTCATTTTAAAAGCAACCTGGGAATTGAAAATATTAGTTGTGTGTTACTGGATTAAAATCCTTTAGAGAATAAATGAAAGTGTAAATCAAACCGGAGGCTTGCCCTGCCTCTGCATTAGCTGCCTCTTTGGAAAGTTAAATTTTAGGAGGAAAAAAGTTGCCTTTCCATGTGAAATGGTAACAAACTGGGCAGCAGCGATACTCCAGGAGCCAGTGGGATCTGTGGCTCAGTGGACAGTAAGAGAAAGAAAATCCCTGAGCCTTTAGCCTTTAAAAGGAAGAGAAATTCAGTGTTCAGAGTAGGTACAGGGGGCAGAAATGTCCTCTGATACAGAAAATAAATTTAATTTTTAAAAAGTATTTTAAAAAACTTACCCTGAATTTTCAGTGGGACAGAGCAGCTTTGGGCATGAAACTCTTGAGGCTGGGGCAATTCCAATTCAGAATGCTGAGGCATTTTGAGATAAAACCCATGGATCCAAGTCCCATTTCACGTGCGGTGCTCGGAGCTGTTGGAAATGTCCCTTGGCCCATTTCTTACCACAAAAGAGCCAGAGCTGGCTCTGTGGGTCAGGAAATGTGCACTGATTTCTGGGCAGGCATTTCTGAGCAGAGCATTGCTGCCCTCCTTTGACAAAAGCACAACTTGAGAATTCCCCTGAAAAACGACGCCAAAGAGAGGAGATAACCCAGAAAAAGCAGTTTAGGGGAAAAAAAAAACACATTGTTAACCAGTGACCTGATGTTTTCTTTGCGAGGGGCTGCTAATTGTGAGCTGCACAAACAGTACTGGGAATAATAAATCACTTTTAGGGGAGCAGAGATTCATCATCTGCCCACCAGTGCGCTTGGCAGCTCCTCCTGCATTGTCCTCCAAGGGACAAGTCCTCTGTGCAGAGGGACCTGCAGGAATCCTGTCAGCCCACGCTTGGTTCCTGCTTTTAATTTGATTAATTGCAGCATAAAGACACGGGCAGGCTTTCCCCTTTCACTCAGAGCTCTCTGTTGTTGTGTCCACTAATCTTCATTCTCCCCCTCCTTCTGTTTTGTCTCTTCAGGGGGAAAACTGGCTATCCTGGATATTTGAAAAGTTGGTGATTGTCATGGTTTGTTATTTTATCTTATCTATAATCAACTCCATGGCCCAGAGTTATGCCAAGCGACTGCAGCAGAAGATGTACTCGGAAGAAAAAACCAAATGAGTTTGGAAAAAATGGGAAAAACCCCTCAGGATGGGTTTTGGCAGACACAAGAAATGGCACATCTTTTCATATGTTTAAAAATCAGCATTATTCAAAAGGGGGGAAATTTTTAACGCCCATTTTCAACTCTTAACAAGTTTTTTTGTTTGATTTTGAAAGTAATTTGGATATTAGAGCAGCGGTTTCATTGACAAACTTATAAATTCTACGGTAAGGTGTAAATGCTTCACGAGTTTGTGTTGTACAGGATGGACAATGGGATGTTAAATAGAGTTTAACACAAATGTTGTCCATCCAAATTACTTCCAAAACGGATGATTTAATACTCTCCATCTCCTGATTTAACTTCAGACTGACCTGAGGGTAACATTTTCCTTTGAAGGGTGGCTGGTTTGCTTTTTCCATAAGTTTCAAGACCATGAAAATGTAAATAACCGAGTCCAGGTCGGGTACAAACTGTTGCATGTCTCTCATGGTGAGGCTGTTCTGTCTGAATTCCCAGTGTCCCATTGCATTGCACGCTGGAAAAGCCACCCTCTCCAATTCATGATGTGAGCAGAGATGGTTGATGTCAAAATGCTGAAGCCAACATTTTTTATTCTGTATATTTAGAATGAAGTTAAGATAAAAACTTTATAAAGTCATCTTATGATCATTCCAGAATTTCTTGTGTCAGTCTTTTTAAGCTGCTTCTTTTCCTCTCTCACTTTTGGATGCTCTATGCATGTTTGCTCATCTTTCCTGCACTAATGGTGCTCAAACCCTTTGTTCTTTTTTTGTTTTGTTCTTTTTTTTTTGTTCATTTTCTTCAGAACTTCTTGCTCAGTGCAAAGGGAGGAGGAAGGCTGTGCCTTGCTTGGAGCACAGTCACTGCTTAAGTAGGTTAAATGGAGAACAAAATTGGTTATCCAAAATTCTGCTCAGGTGTTTGCCCCTGAGCCCAGAACTGTGGGCAGCGGAGGAGAAGAGAGGGGAAGAGTTCAGTTCCAGCTGAAAGCAGATTTTGTATCTACCCAGCAATGGTGCAGAGAACTTTAGAGAGCTTTAACCTCACGCTTTTAGTCAGATTTGTTATGTTCAGCGTGTGCCAGTTGAGATGTGCAGAACAGAATTTGTTAAAATGGCTTTTTTCCCTCTTCAGTGCATCCAGCCCCACTGCTGCTGTACCTGCATTGCTCTAACCACTGTCAACAATTGTTTTTTATTTTATCCTGGGGGGTAAGCACTAAAAATTAATTTGCCTTTTGAATTAGCGTTGTCAGGAGCTGGCCCAGAGCCCTGAGCTCTGGCTTAGCTTATCTTAGGCTGCTGCTAGTGCAGGTTAGGCAGGGCTGGCTGGGGCAGGCTGTGCTGTTGGAGCTGTTGTGTCCAGCGTGTGCCATGCCATGGCTGTACCTTCCTGTCGGATAGCTTATCAGACTGATGTTGACTGTTGGATCTCATGGCAACAACAGTCGGTAGGCTGTCTGACATTTTGGTATCTCTCATCTGAGCGTTCTCATCCATCCCCAGCTGTGTCCATGAGCATCAGCAGCTCCTCAGTGTCTGTGCTTGGGCTGGGACTGAGCTCCGAGTGCTCCTGCAGAACAAAGCTCCCCCCGGGGCTGAGGTTTGTACCCATTTCCCTGGGCACTGCTGGGGACGATTTGCTCCAGCAGATGCAGTTCCAGTTCCTGAAAGTCCCAGCACAGGAGTTGGTATTGGGGAGTTGAAAGCTCAGAGCTGTTCAGCTGCTCCTGGTGATTTTTAAAAGGTGAATAGTATTTATTAAATCTTAGCATTCTTTGGCCTTGACAATAATGTCACCAAGATCTTGTTCTGGTGCAATTCCAGACTCCCCAGCTGTGTTTGGAAGTTCACCTTTTCAGCCTGCAAACCCTCATGTTGCACTTGGAGAGGGATCACCTCAGAGTTGCCTTTCCCCTGAGGACTCTGCAGCAGTGACTGCCCTTGGCTGCTCTCCCCATTTCTGCTGGCAGCTTTTTGGTCCCCAAATCTGTCACAGGAATTTAACCTCTCACACTTCTGGGAGGGGACAGCACTGATGCCATGCTGGGGTCCCTGTGTGCTCTCAGGCTGGAATCAGGACACTGCAACAACAACTAAAAGAGAAAAAAAAACCTCTTTTTCCTAGAGCCTGAGCCAATAAACTGACCCTTTCTAAATGCTTTAGAGGTGGTAAAGTTCTGCCTCTTGCCTGCTGGAAAACCACAGGGGAAACTGAAAACTTTCTCCCACTTTTGGTTCAATATGTTTACATATTTATAGTGTGAAAAATATATATCTGTTGTTCTTCAGCTTGTGTTTCCATGTGTCCATCCCAATAAGCTCTGCTGTTATTTTGAAGCTTTCTAACACTTTAAAGAAGGAGGTGATTATTCTGCGTGCTTCTGCCTGGGATATGAGACTTGGTAAAAGGTAAAAAAAACTAATAATAGAGAGAAAAGTGACAAACCTGATGAGATTTGCAATGGATAGTTTTATGTTTGCTTAAATAAACAAAGAAATAATGTTTCCCAGTGTTTATTTCAGCTGGATTGTTTCCATTCTCTGTTCTGAACTCTCTTGGTAACACTGTGACATTTGCTGTCCCAAACATTTTCCAGTGTGAGCACAGAAGATAATTCAGCAGTTGCATTTTGTGCCTTCAGAGAAAGACTCAGCTTTTAGCATTTGACCTGAAAAGGTGGATTTTGCTCCCTTAACCCAAAGTTTCCTTTTATTGTACTTATCTTCATGACACATTGGAAGCAGTCAGTCACTTCAGTGTGTTGAGGACAAATCCAAAGGCAGCTCTTGCAAGAGGAGCAGTCTTGGCACAAATCCCTATTTTTAGCTGCTGTTTCTTGCTGTTAGACACTAAATAAAGTATCCTGCTTTTTTTTTTTTTTTCTGGTGACTGAAAATCACACGGAAGTAACAGCCCTGTAAAGAACAGCTAATGACTAATGTGACAGAGACTTTTTTTTTAGTCTCATAATCTGTGAAAGGAGGTCAGGTAGGGCTGCAGCTCCTCCTCCTTTGAGTTCTCCCTGGTTTTGTGGCTCTGAGAGGTGGCAGTGCCCCAGCAGGCAGCTGGAATTGTTGGTGTCAGCAGAGCTCGGGTCACAGCAGCCAGGTCAGCTCAACCCCTCCTCAATCCATCCCAAGAGGCAGAGCTGCTGCTCCTGGCCCTCTGAGCTGTGTTCCTGCTAAAAGAAACTTGTCACTAACGCTGGCAGTGGCTTGGTGCTGGTCCAGAAACCCTTCCCTGCTGTGCTTTTGGTCTTCATGATTTGTTAGAATCAGCCTCCCTCTTGCTGCAGGCACTGCTAAGTGCAAGCAAAACCACTCTGGATGTTTCCTTGATTATCAAGCAGAAATTGAAATATTAGTGAAGGAAATTGATGGCAGGTGTCAAGAAAAGTGAGGGTTGGGTGTGTTCTTTGGAGGTAGAAATAAGCAGTTTTCTTTGAAGCACGTGGTTTAAAAAATTGCAATCTGCACTTAAAAGGCTGAATGTAGTTACAGATAAGGTAATTAGAATTACTCTTGTGAGATATAAAATCCTGCTTTTTTTTTCTGTAAATTTGGTTGGGTTTTGGAGAAGGAGGAGAAGCAGTAAGAAAACAGTGAGTACCTGTGTGTGGCAGTGGGAGGGGATCCTGGTCCTGGTCCTGATGCTGCTGGGCAGGTGAGGGAGCAGAGCTGGGTCACTGTGACCTCGGGGGAGGGGATGGAGCAATCCCTTCCCTGTGAACACCCCTGCTGCATCCAGACAGCAGCTCAATGTTTGCATAGGCTCTTGCAAAGTCATTTTTAGAAGGATTGTGCTGAAAAACGGAGCCTGCTGTGACTGTTAATTCACGTGCCTAATGAAGGGCACGGATTTCTTCATTCATTTCACTGTTTGTTGATGGATCCACCCAAAGGCAGCAGAACATTGTGGCAGTGCTGGGAGAGGCTGGGCCAGTTGTCACAAGAGGGGAAGGAGCTCAGACACAGAAACTCAGCACCCTGCAATCAGTGACTGCTTGGCGTGTGTTAAGAATTCAGGAAAAAAGCTGGTATTTTGGTCTAAAAAGTGATTATTAACATGTTTGAATTGCAAGTGAAGGGGCCACTCAGTCCCGTTCACTGCTGGTGGGTCCAGGTGTGGTGCAACAAAGGGGAAATGTGAAGCTGTGGAATGAGCCCAGCTCGGCTTTAGTTTGCTTTAGCACTGCCCTGCGTTGTGCTGGGGAGGTTTTATTAATTTATTATTATTATTATTATCATTATCATCCCTGGAATGAGCCAGAGAGCAGTGACTCCAGTAGCATTACAGCAAAGGTCACCTTTGTTGCCAGCAGCTGCCCGGGCAGAGGCAATGAGGAAACTCGCGGCTCTTTCCTGCTGCAGGGCACAGGGAGGAGGTGGCAGCTCGGGAATTGTTCCTGCTCTCACAAAGGCCACACCCGGCTCCTGAATGGGCTGGAGACTCTGGTGACTCTCTGGTGACTTTGGTGTCACCTGTAAGAAATTCTGAAGAGAACATTTCCCAAAGCTTGTGCTGTCCACAGAAATGATTTTGTGGTGCCTCTGCTCCTGTGCTGTCAGGAAAGAACCTGGCAGTTCTCTTGCAGGAGCTGCTGCTGATTAAAACATCACTACCTTGGTTCAAGGCTCACATTTTGACGGACTGTGGCTTTTGTTAGGATCTTTCCACCCTTTGGTGGGAAAACACAAGTTCTGTGCCCAGCATTTCTCTATCTCAGACAAGACACACATCCAGATTTACGTCGTGCTCACAAAACTCTCTGGCTGCTTGGAAACCTCAGCAGTGCCTGGTTTGCTGCAGCTGTTTTCTGGAGAGCTCTTAATGTTTAGGATATTTTCATAACAACACATTTAATTTCTCAGATTCCTGCATTTGCAGGTCTCTCCTCAGCCCGGCTGACCTCTTGTGACACAGGCAGTGCATTCCTGGCTGTTGTGTAAGGCTCGAGGTGGGGAGCAGCAAGGAAGAAACTTTCAAGATGCCTGAAGCCAGTATTTACTTGACTCCCAACTAATGGGTGCCAAAAGCATTTTCACAGCATTATTTTGCTCCTGCAAGCGGTGATTTTAATTCTGCTGTCTCCTTTAACTCGTGTACAAAGTGTCTCTCCCATTTTTGAGTGTGGCAAATCCTGAGCCCCGTGGCTGCCCAGGAGGAGCCAGGTGTTTGTGGGGGAAGTGAGGCAATCTCTGGCAACACATTCCAGTTGTGAGTGAGAGATTCAGGGAACAAGGAAAGGTTTAAGTGTTGTTTGGCAGAGCCTGAGAGCCTTTGCTTTAAAAACTGTCACTGCTGTCCCTCCCTGGGGCCTTGGAGCTCTCTGTGCCCTCGGTGTGGAGCTGCTTTTGGCCAAGTTCATTCCTGCTCCCTGCAGTTTTGTTCAGCTTGAACAGGACCCCACGTGCTGAGGTTTCCTTCCTCATGCTGCTGAAGAGTGAGCTCTCAGGTTTGTGTCTGGTTTTTAAGTGAAAATACTGGGTTTGAGGGGAAGCCTGACTATTTATAAAGTGAAATAATGTGAAACCCTGAGCTGATGGCTGCTGGGGGGAAATGGAAGCTTTCTTCTTGGGAGCTGGAAATTTAATTGGATTTTTGGTCTTTCATTGCCAGATTTATGGTTTTGGCTGTTTTATCAGTTGCACTTGGTTTCTTCACCAAAATTCAGCTTGTAAAGGAAAGATTCACAGCTTCAAATCACCCCATAAACACAATTGCTGCCTTCAGTGACTCCCAGTCAGGCAGCACAGGCTGCAGTTACCCAAAGTTGGGCTGGGGAGGAAAGTTCCCATTGTTTTCCTTGCAAGTGGCAGAGGGACAGGCCAGCAGCACTTCCATGGAAAGATCCTGGAAGTCAGGATTGTTCCAGGCCATCTGGAGAGCAGCAGCTGTGATTCAGTGCCCAGCTCTCAGCACCTCACTGAGATTCCTCTGAGATTCCTGCCCTTGCCAGGCAGCTCAGGCAGGATTTGTTCCCAGCTGGAGCCTGTGGGATGAGGCTGCTTCCCCTCGCTCCTGGAAATGATCCCTCACTGCTGGGCAGAAGTTTCACTTCAATCCTGCCATCTGCCCACCATTCCACCATCCTCAGGCCACTGAAGTGGATTTCTGTGAGCCTTAAATGAACATGACATTGTCCATGTAACCAAATATGTACAGTAATAATAATTTTTGCAGAATGCACCCATTTCAGTGCAAGTCCAGCACAGGGCTCGTTCCTCCTCACATCCAACCAGTGAAACAAAAGCTCAAGCAATTTTTTCTTTTTTTGTTGTTGTTTAATCAGTGGCTCATTTTAGTGCTTTTACTGTTAAAATAGGAATTTTGGCCTAGAGAACACCCTCAGTTTACTAATTTTAATATTTTGTGGTGTAACAAGAGTTTTAAGTTTGCTTTTAAGACAAGAAGGTTTCTAGCACTGAATTCCCACAGATAAGTGTGACTCTCTTAGGAGCCACTGCTTGATATCTCCCAAGGGTTAAAATTTACATTTCTTCCATGATTTTCATCATGCAGCACATTCACTCTAAAAGTTCCCTTCATTTCCTAAGGAGCAGCTTCTCCAATCTCTTCTCCGGGCCCGTTTGCCCCTTTCCCCCGTGGCTGGCAGGAGTATTTCCTTTTGCAGCTCCAGGGAAGGGTTAAGCTCTGCAGGGCCAGCATTGAGCTCAGAAGGGGAGCATTGTGAGCCCCGCTGGGGCTGAAAGAGCCGGAAAAGCTCCCGCTTCCAGTGCAGGATTATCAGCTCCCCTTGCCCGAGTGTCCGTGGCCAGGGGCTGCAGGAAGCTCCGGGGGAGTTTGGAGAAGCTCTGGCTGAGCTGCCCTTGAGCAAAGGCAGCAGCTCAGTTCCTTTTGCAAGTTTTTTGTGCTATATCGGATCCGTGAATCACTTCCCTGATTCCTCTTGTGCGGTTTTTTAAAGTGGTGTCCAGCAAAAAGCAAATTTCTTTAAAGAACACTTGGTCCTATTTCCTTTTGGGCTCTCATTTAATAATATTTGTCCAGACTAAAGAAGTGAATTATTCATTCAAGGCCCTTTTGTACCTTAGTGTTTCAACTGGTAATTTGAATATAATTTCCTCTTTTCATGTATTAAACCCTGGTTGTTGTGGGAACCACAGATTTTTTTCTCTTACATATTTCCATCCTTCCTGTGCTGGTAGTGATTCTAACCTTAAAAACACCAATATCTATTTATGCCCAAATAAATAAATTGTATCTCTAACTACATTGCCAAACACTTACTGTGTTTAAAACATTTTAGATTATGAAAGGTTATTTTTGATTTTGGTAGGTTTGTTTTATTTTGCTTTGTTTGTGGGTTGTTTTTTGGGGGGTAGGGTTTGTTTTAGAGTTTTTTTGTGGCCAAATAAATGTTCTCCTATTCATGAAATGTCTGCTATAGTTGGAGTTCTTGAATCAACTTCCAAGTGAGCTGCACCTGTCCCTTGCAACAAACAATGGTGAGATTTGGAGCATTGTTCTGGTTTATGGACATCCTGTGGAGACTTTGCCTACAACAAGCAAGGTCAAGGCCACTGACTCTGCAGTTCCTGTCTCTGAGCCACTGCCTTGTGCTGACCTTTGATCTGCGTCTTTAATTGCAATTGTTAATGAAATGAAGGCCTTCTTCCAAGCTCTATTTACATAATTAATCTGATCAATTACATGGAGAATTACTGCTCCAGCTTTTAATGTAATTGGAGGTGATGACGATTTGAGAGTGGCCGTTTACTTCCTGTCACTTTGACCCTCTCCACATCCTGGGGAAAAAATAAAGGAATCCCATCATAGATCAAAAAACATGAAAGCTCAGTTTGGGAAAGGGTGTGAGAATTTCAGGACTGAAAAACATTCACAGGAAGAAGTTTAGAGATGCCTAAAACAATTCCTGTCAGCCCCTGATGCAGAGCAGTAAGGGATTATGGCAGGTAAAATTCCAATTTTTCCTTTGGGGTTAGACCTTCCTTTCCTGTGTGCTGTGTTTCCTGATCTGGCACAAATTCTGTCAGCAAACAAACACAAAAAAAAAGACCAAATATCCTGCTGCTTTAGCTGGAAGTGCCATAAATAAATAATCAATATGGGTGTTTATCATTCATAGGTGCACTGAGCACCTGCTGTGTTTGCTTCATGCTCAGAATTGTGAATACAGAGATAACCTGAGGTTATTTCTGCAATAAAGTTATTTATTGCTACAGCACTAGAGTGACCCATTTCTCTCTTCCTTGTTTCCCAAGGAACTTACCTGTCCTTAACCTTCTGAAAAACTTTTACCTGTTCTGTGAAATGAGGATGAGGATTCCTGGGACTTGGCCATTTTTTCACGCAGTTCCCTATTCTCATTTCCGATACTGGAAATTCTGTTTGGATTTGTTGAAAACACCAGGGAAATTTATTTCTGTGCTGCTGAACATCCTGTGCCTTTGGAGGAGGGAGACGCTCACCATGCTCTCCTTTCCTGACCCTTTGTTCCTGCAAGCTCCACTTGCCTGTGCTGTTTGTCTGAACTTCTTGTGCAATCTTTGCTGCAGTGTCTTCTGTGAAAATACCCAAATTAGACAAGAGCAGAAACACAGCAGAAAATCCTTCTGCCCAGAGCAGGCCTCATGAGCTGCTATCTTTTGAAAGAAATGGCACTAAAAGCTGAAGGTACACTGTGAAAATTGTTCATTTGTCAAGGGAAAAGTGCTTGAGACTGATTTAACTCTTTTAATTTTTAGCTAGGGGGATTTTTTGTGGGAGAGCAGTGTGACATGAGGGGGGTGCCAAGAATTCCCAAAGCTCTCCCTACCCTAATGAAAAGCTAACAGAGGCAGACGAGAGCTCAGTGTTACAAGGTAATCTTTAATTCTACTTAATTCTAATTCTTTTATTTCATTTGGATTCGGTGGGTGCCTTCCCAAGTCATTCCATCCCTTCTGCCAGGAGGGAGCTGCAGCTCCCAGGGCACCACCTTGTGGTCGTGCAGAAAGAGCCAAGACCTTAAACTGACTTTGGAAATTAGAAAATGTATTGTATTTATTATAACAAATTGTAAATTCTTACATTTGCAATCTAGCAGCGATCCTCATCACCAATATGTTTAAATAATTACAAATTTAATTAATTTATAACTTGGAAAAAAACAGGAGTTGTAGTTTTGCTTAGTGAAATGGTCAGAAAAGGATATAGCTACAGTATACAGCAAATGTATTCAAAAATATGTATTTAGATATATTAAATATGAATATATTAATATATTCAGTTCTTGCTATTCAAACACACACACACAGACACACACACACTGCTCCTAAGACTGAAAAATAACTCGGTGCAATAATTTACATACTTCAGGAAGTTGATGGAAGATTTCCCAGCTTGGTTCTTTCAAAAAAATCTCTATTTTAACAAAGAAATAAATCACAGATTGGTATAACTGGAGATAACTTGTTCCAGGGTTGTGAAGCAGTCCAGGAAATCTTCCTCTTGGATCCCAAACTTTGTGTACTGGTGGAGGTAAGCTCTGTGTGTTGAAGAATGGGTCAGACATGAGAAATCAGTGAAGATACTGGCAATTATTAGTCAAGGAGCAGCACAATTATTTTCACTTACTTGGAAGCAAACATATTCCAGGCTTTTCCTACGATGCTGTCAAGAGGTTTCAGCAGGAACTGGCTGTTGCTGACCAAAGCAGCAGACTTCTCATACTTGTTAAATGCTCTGGGTGTTTTCCACGCATTGAAAGCATCCTGAGGGTTTAGCCATGATGTGTACAATGAGGGATCCTGGAAACTTCCTGCAGCAGAAACAGGACAGCCCTTGGGACAACAGCCAGACTTGATCCCTGTGTGGCCTAATCAATAATGTCAGATCAGTTCAGGCCTGGGAAAATAAAACTTTGAAACAGATTCTTTAGATTATCTAGGAGCACACTGGTGTGGATCCTTCCACATTGCTGCCAGCAATGCTCATTACTCCAGAAACAGCTAAATGTGTTTTCAGACATTATAGCCAAGAATTCCAGATATAAAACTTGAGTCTCTTCCTCCTTCCCTGAAGTGCTTCAGGAAACTCAGAAGTAAAAGAGCCCTAAGCAATTAGACAAATTAGCCTTGGACAGTAAGATGTTTCTAGAGGGAATATCAACCTTAGGAGTCCAATGTGTGGTCTTGGGATGTTTCCATCAGATCTGGTGGCAAAGACAGCAGTGAGAGGTGAGCCCAGACTCCCTGAGGTGCTGTGCTCCTCTCTCTTACCCAAGTCTGTGCTGTGCACATCTTTTCCTCTCAGGATAAGCAGGTTGGCAATGGAAGTGTTGAAGTGCAGGGCTTTGTTTGTGGAGGGGATGGAGGAGCCTGGGTGTGGTGGTCGTACTTGCCAGTCAATACCTTTGGGATTTGGGAAAAAGAGATAGAAAAGCAAATTAATGTTTTGTGAAGATGCAGATGGGAACTATCACTGTGCCCCAAACTGAGACCACACTGGAGGTTGTAGCTGCTGCACAGGAGCAAAGCAGCAATCACTCAATTCCCAGAGAAAACCACTGCTAATCCTGCAGCATTTATTTGCCTGGCAGTCACTCTGCCAGAGAAAATGGATACCTGTTTCTATACTTAGCAAGCCTCCAGCCCATTCCTTGCATAACTGGGAGCTGTAACTGAATTCTCCATGTAAATTGCATGGGAGAGCTGAGCCTGATTTTTATGGGTAGAAGGTGTAAAAAGAAAAAGCAGAGCTCACCATCCAAGGAATGTTGCAAATGAGTTATGTAAATGAAGTGCACAGCCACAGACTGTCAGTTTGGTTTGTGTATTTTCAATAGTTATAATTAACTGAGATGTCTGGGAGCAGAGCAGGAGCAATCTGGGAGCTGCAGTGGCAGCTCAGGGAATGGTGAAAGGAGCAGCTGCTTCTGTGGGGGCAAATTCCTGCTGAGGGCAGCAGCTCCTTTCTGAACTGGGAGCTCCACAAAACATCCAGCTTTATTCCATCTGCACAAATGAACGTTTCCAGGGGAGGGACTGGTGGTTTTTTTACCTTCCTCCATGTGAGCATTAGCAATGAGCATCTGCCTGAGGTGCTTGAGGAGGCCAGGCCAGCTGAAGGTGCTGTAGGGCAGGGAGCTCTCAGGCATCTGGGGGATGTTCCGCAGGCCCAGCATCCTGAACTCGGGGTGTGGGACCAAGGTCTCCATCAAATCTCCTGAAAGGACAGGAGGCATCAACAGCTGCTCATGTCTGACAGAGATTGCACAGGGCAGCTAAAATGGGAGAAGAGGGAGCAGTGTTCAGAGATTTGGCAATTTCAAAGCCGTGCACACTTGCTGTGTGTTACTGAGTTCCATACAAGGTGTCAGTAGCTTTTATCTCACAGTTCAGATCAGTATCTCAAGGACTCTCTCTGCACTCCACATAGATGTGGAAATTTATTTTGACAAGCAATATGGGCAACTTTCTCTAATTCTTTCAAGGTACAAATGTCAGTCTGCTGCGTGTTGCTACCCACTTGTCTGCACACCTCTTCTGCCTGAGCAAAACTCAAAACTCTCAGTTTGATACAAACTTCCAACCCAAAGTGAAATGCGAAACTCAGTCCAAAATTACTGCCCTATGCAAACTTCCTCTGAAATGCAAACAGGTACAAGGGTGTCTGTGATCCCTTGAAAAAGGAGAAACAGGGTTCTTTTGGTAAAGAATGAAACCAGAAGTCAGGGGATCTATTTTTCACTGCTCTAACATCAGGATTGAACTTCTGCATTCATCTTTTCCTTCTGGAAACTTCTTCAAACTGGGATGTATCCAAACACTGGAGTGAGGAGACTGAAGGACTTCAATTCAGAGCTGAAGTGTGTGGGTGCTGGGTTTGGTACCTAGTGGGTTTCTGCTGTAGCCTGAGCCCCCTCCTGCTGTGTGAGTGGGCTGGAAAACGCTGCCCAGCTGGTGAGCAATGACTTGATTGACATCCCTGAAGGAAATCTGTTTGATATTCATCAGCTGGGCACAGATCTTGTGGATCACATCATTTTCGTGGACAAGAAGGGCATCTGATGAGTGGTACAGATGTGACAGAGTCAAAACAGAGTTGTAGTTTTGAACAATGACCTGGAAGCAAACAAAAAAACACACACAAAGAAGAGTCAAACAACTTAATCTCTTTTTAGTTTATAATCCTCTGCCTCCTGCTGTTTCCTCAGTTATGATTTAGGAAGTGATTCATTTGCTTTGCCAGAGTGCAGAAGGAGGTCAGCAGCTCAGAGCCTTTTCATGGAAAGAGGGCAAGACCAGTGAAAATCAGGTTATCCATCTCTCCCCAAACATGCTGGAACCAGACCTGCTGGGAACTGATGATAATGCTGAGGTAAGAGCATAGCAGGAGATTTCTACTTAGATAACAGAGCTTCTTGTGAATCTGCATCACTTCAGCACTTAAATTATCATGAATATTTTTGGTGAAAATTCTTTAGGTGAGGTACTGAGTCACTTGAGCTTTCAGTGTAAAATGTACCCTTATCTAGTTTATTTCTGTAGTAGGTATTTTGTTTTAAGGTAGACAGTGATTATAAACTCATAAATTCTATATAAACTATTACTATATATTAAAAAGCAGTATGACATTCACCTCCCCAGTGCCATAGGGCCAGACCACATGGTTCAGTATGAATGAGGCTGGAAAAGCATCTCTCAAACACTGGGTGACAAACGCTCCCAGGCCTGATCCTGTGCCCCCAGCCATGCTCATGATGGTCAGGAATCCCCCGAGCCGCTCACATTTCTCTGCTTCTTTCTGCACCAGATCCATGATTGCTTCTTGGTGCCTGGGCCCATGAACAGAGTAACTGCAACACAGGGCAGGGTGCATCAAAATAAAAGCAGAAAGGTGAAGTTATTCATAAAGCAAATTTTACTTTAACTCCCACAGCTGCTGTAATACCAGTCCTAGGGAGTCTGAGCAGCTCAGCAGCCTCCAGAATTCCCTCAGGGAAGCTCGAGGCAGCTGTTCCTACCCGTTGGCCCAGTTGTTCCCAGATCCTTGCTTCTGGCAGAAATGAGAGTGACTGCTGTATTTCCAGTGGCCAGACCTGGCAGCTGTGGATAAGGTCTGGCTGATCACTTTGGGCTCCATGTCAACAAGCACAGCCCGGGCAACAGGTACTGCACGGGAAGGAAAATAAAATTGGGGAAAACCTGCTGATTATTTGGTGAGATGGATGGAGTTAGATGGATACAACAGCCCAAGGTTATTCCTCCCACCCACTTCAGCCAAACTATTAATGGGACAGTACAGAGAGGATCTGGCCACGGCCTGATTTCTGCTGAAGCATTTATTGTGCCAAAACCAAATCTGAACTCCAGAGAGCACAGATCTTTCATGAAATAAACCCTTTGATGTTTCTGTGTGCTGGAACTAGACCCTGAGAGAGGGAAAAAACTCTCTAAGGCTGTACCTCCAGATTCTTCCTCCTCACAGAAGAACCTTTCCTTGCAGGAATCTTGGTAGGATTCATTCTCCTTCTTGGAACAGAGGCCATGGGTGCCACGGATGTCACTGCAGAGAGCACTGAACACCTCGTGCCCAATCTGGTTCCCACACTGCCCAAGCTGCACTGTGACAATTGACATCTTTGTTCACTGGGTATTTAAGCCTGAAAAAGAAAATTATTTGTTTTCTGACTTTTGCTTGATAAAACAAGATGGAAACAAGTAATTATAACTCAAGAGTTGCAGGACTAGGATGCAAAATTGGAAATATTAAGCCAGTTCAAAATCAGACCCATTTTCTAGTTGTGAACTGCACCAGGCTTGATGCCAGAGCCTGCTGAGGTGACAAAAGGATTCCCTGGAGAATTTCCCTTGTTTCCACCACACAGAGCAAAGTGTTTGACTCCATCCTGGTGTGTTTTGACATTTTCCCCACTCAGCATTTGACAGCAGCTCTGCTTTCTCACTTTTCTATTCTTTCACAGAAACAAGGTGAATTTTTTTTTAAACTCTCGTGGTTATTTTGGGCTGCTGTTCCTCACTCCCATCGCATCCCGGACTAGCCCGGTGTGGATCGCGTTCTGCAGGCAGGTACGAGCTCAGTGCCGCTCCCGGGCGTCACTAGGACACCGAGAAACTCCTCACGCAGGAAATAAATAAACACGTGAATTATTGCCAGGGAAGACTCGTGTCCAAAGCGTACAATACCGACCCTCCCGTGCCTGATTCACTCGTGTCCCCGCGGCCACAGAACCCCCTGAGGGCCGCTGTCCCCCTCAGGAACACCGCCACGTTCCCGGCGCTGCCTGCCCTCACGCCCCTCAGTGCCGAGTCCCGGCCCCGAGCCTTTCTCCTCAACAGCGCGTCCTGGGATCCCGGTTCCGCTCCGGGTCGCGGTCCTGCCCCCGGCAGCCCCTCAGGGCTCACCTCATCCCCGCCTTCCCACTCCGGCTGCGGCGGCGCCTTCGAACCGCGCGCCTCGCGCAAGCGCACAGCGCGCTCCGGGCAGCGCTCCCACCCGCGCGGCCTCAGCGCGGCCTCTGCGCAGGCGCGGCGGGGCGGGCGCGCGGCGCGCTCAGTGCGCAGGCTCGGCGGGGCCGGGACGCGCTGCGTGTGCGCGGCGGGCGCGGGTGGGGTGCGAGCGCAGGCGCGCTGCGGCCGCGCAGCCGGTGATGGCGGCCGCGGCGGCGCTGCGGGGCGCGGGCCCATGAGGCGGCGCAGGCCCCGGGCACCCGGCGGAGCCAGCGAGGGGCGGCGGCGCCATGGCGGGAGTGTTCGACATCGACCTGGACCAGCCCGAGGACGCGGGCTCAGACGAGGAGCTGGAGGAGGGGGTGAGAGCGGCGGCCGGGCCGGGGACGGAGCGGGGGAGGCCGCGGGGCCTGAGGGAGGCAGGGAGGGTGCGGGAGGCGCCGCGGGGCCGGGCGGCTCCGCGCTGAGGCGGCGGTGGGAGCGCGGCGAGGCCGCTGCTGTGGCCGGGCAGAGCCCGAGCTGCCCGCGCTGTCCCGGGCTGTCCGCGCCCGGAGCGGGTCGGGACTGCGGGCACAGCCGGAGCTCTTCCCCGCCCAACTTCGGCGTCGGGATCCCGGCACAAGCGCCGCAGCGGGGTGGGTTTTTTAATTATTTATTTATTGTCACATGTCCGAACGTCAGGGCAGAAATGCCGATCTTTCTGGAGCCGTGTAAAGTCGCTGCTCTCGCGCCAAAATTAAAAGCAGAGGTTTAAAATGCTGCGTTAGGCGGGTCAGCGCTGTTTGCATCTCGTGCTTTCGTGAGCAGAGCACCTGATAATGTGCACTTTGCAGCTCGTGATGTTTATCTAGATCGCGTCAAAGCTTTAGGGGGATTTAATTGCATCATCTCGGTTTGTATTTTTTCCAGATTTTCTGTTGCTTTTTGAGATTGTTTGGTATATTAACTGTTTGCTGTTACTCGAACTCCCACTGCATTTATTTTCTGCTCTTTAAATACTAATGACAGTCTTGGAGCCTTTGAGATCACGGAATCGTGGAACGATTTGGGTTGCAGTGGACCTTAAAGATCATCTCAGGCCATGGGCAGGAATCCCTTCCACTATCCCTGGTTGCTCCAAGCCCAGTCAGGGATGGGGCAGGCACAGCTTCTCAGGGCAGAATTTCCCCCTAATAAACCTCCGTGCTCTTGTAAAAAGTCCCTGTAGATTCTCTCCAGGTACTTCCCGTCAGGAGATAAGCAGATATTCTGTTCCCCAAATTCCATGTAACCTGTAGAGACTTTGTTTTACAGCTGAAGGCTCGAAAGCTTCTCAACCTGCAGGAAAAGCTCAGCCTGTCACCTCAGTAATCAATAAAACACTTGGCTTTGGAAAACCTCTCTTGCATCACCCTGTTGATGCTGCCAAGAACAGGTTCTGAGCGAGGTGGCGAGAAAGTTGAGTTTGTTCTCCCTTGTGTTCCTGTAATTCAGTCCCGGGGAACAATCAAACCATTGTGGATTTTAAACCCTTGCCATGACATTTTTATCGACGTTGGTTGGTCTCAGGTGCCTTTTGGCAAACAGGTAAAGGAGGGTGAGAATGGGCTGGAGATTAAAACAACCCAAGAGCAGGAAATGTGTATCCTGCAAGGATCAGAGAGAGGATGCAGCCAGAGCAGTGGAGATCAAGGAATGAGCAAGGGGAAGGAACACTCTGGACTGTGTTAGCAAATATCTGGAATTGGTCTCTGGTATCTCCCAAAAATTCTGAGTCCAGGAGGAGCCCGGACAGCTCAGTCATGGTTTGAGTAGGCACAGCCATCCTGGAAAATCTGAAGCATTGTTTAAAAGGAGTTCCCTCCAAAGCCATGGGGTTGTTTGCACTAATTATTATGGTGAAAAAAGCCTCAGCCTTAATTTAGGTGTTGGTAATAAATTAAACAATGTATGGTCTGAAGGGGCTGGTGGCTTCCCAGTGCCTTTCTTGGTGCTGTGAAAAGAGTAGAAACCCTGAAAAAAATACCAGAATGATATCTGAAGTGAATTTTGGTTAAATTAATACAGAGAATGAAACCCAAAGTTCACAGGCGCAAGAGCAGCACACGTAAACTTTGCCAGAGCCATTGGGTAACAGGAGGAGTTGCTCTGGGAACTGAGGGGTGTTTATTCTCGGGGTTGAATTTTTAAAAATTGATTTGTTGGCATCTAAGAGTTGGGGTCAAGGGCAGCTTTAGTGGCTTTTATTGTGAAACATGTCAATAAGCTGGATTTCTCTCATAAATGTCACCAGGAGGACACGAGCTGGCAGCTCTCTGAGCTGGAAACAAACCTGATCTTTTGGACTTCTTAATTGCCTGTGGTGTTAGTAGGTGGATCCAAAAGTTAATTTCCCCTTTAGATCACCCAAAATAAACCAGCCTTTGTAAACTTTAACGTTGAAATGGTCTGGAAACCGTTGAAAGTTTTGAGTTTTCCTTGGTTAGTGTTTTCACTTGGGTAATATTTTAAAATGCACTCCTTGGCCTGGGCTGACTTTTGCAGATCTCAGTGGGTTTTCTTTTTGTTCTGCTTCTCTGAATTTCACAGGTCACTCAACATATTTATATTCAGTCTGTGAGTTCCAGGCTGTTTACCACCAACTCCCAGTTGTTATTTTGTGTCCATATTTTTAAAAATAAGAATGTGACACTAGAGTCTGAAGCTCACTAGAAGCTTGCCCATGACATTCTATTTGTATTCATTCCAGCTGTCTGCTGCCTTTGCATTTCTTTTGCCATGTAGAGCCACAGTGAGAGAGAAGGGATCAGGTTAAAAATTCTTTGAGGAAAATATCTCTTCAGAATTAAACCACATTGCTTAATGGTGATTGGTTCTGATGCTGCAGTGCAGGAACTTCTTCGGTACTGATTATTGGTCAGAAAATGTGTTTAACATCAGAGTAAAGCTGAATTCTTTCATCACAATTGGGATTTGACTTGCCAGATGAGTCCCAGGTCATCTGCTCACATAATCTTTATTCTTGGTCTAATTCGCATAGAACTGCAATAAAACTCGAAAATTTCTGTGTAAGAGGAATTTTAAAGAAAATTGCAGTACCTTAACATTTTTGAAGTTCACTTAGGGGTGTGAAATTGTACCTCTGATATTTAAGTGACTGAACAACAATGCAGCCAGGTAAGAGTGGTTCCCTGTGTCACTGCTTGAGCAAATCTTCATCTTCTGATAATTTTTAATTCCTATTTAATTATATCAAGATTTGGTGTTTTCAAACTTAACAAGTTGTAAACCACATCAGTGCATTTATTTTTAATGCTTTATTTTAATAATTAATCTTTCTTCTACCCTTCTTATCCCCAGGGTCAATTAAGTGAGAGCATGGACCATGGAGGAGTTGGCCAATATGACCTGTAAGTTGCTGCTAGAAAATACTCTGTATCACATATAACTTCTAATTTTGCTACATTGGTAAGGTAACTAGAAAATTTTGTCATTCTGGTTCCATTTTGAGTCGTTTCTAGATGTTTCACTATTTCCTCACGTTAAAATTTGTCAATTGTATCTTGGAATCAAATAATAAAAAGAATTCTGGTGAAAGCTGCTGTTTGTCTTTTGATCCTTGTTTCTCCTAACAAATCTCTTGCCTTTGAATAATATCTGTAATATGGATATAACAATATAGAGAAATATCTGAGTCAGTTTGAGGTTTTCATCCTCAAATTAATTCTGGTGTAGTGCAGAGATGTGTTGTGCATTAAATTGCAGGGGTTTGAAGGAAATCTTGATACTTTAAATCCCAAAAATTGCAGGTAACCTTGTCAGTGCAAGCTGCAGCTTTGCACACAAGAAACAATAATTCCTGCTCTCCAGACTGTCCCTGTTGGGTCACACAGACCCTCTGCAGGGAGGCAGTGCTTTCATTTGCTCAGTTCTCAGGTGGACTCACAGCCTCGTTGTGCTTCTCTGCAGTGGCATGGAGCATTGTGAAAAGTTTGAGATTTCAGAGACCAGTGTGAACAGAGGCCCTGAGAAGATCCGGCCCGAGTGCTTCGAGTTGCTGCGCGTGCTGGGCAAGGGCGGCTACGGCAAGGTCAGCAGCCTGAGCGCTGAGCCCCTCACACCCCCACTGCTCCTGCCTGTGCTCTCATCCCCTCTCTGAAAAGTCCACTCTGCCTGAGCTGGGATGGAGCAGAAGCAGCCCCAGCAGAGCCTCACCTGCTGCAGGCAGCAGGGAATGTCCCAGACTCATCCTGCTTCCACTCTCTGCCTCTTGCCTTGTGCGTGATCTCCCCTCTCTCTCTCTCTCTCTCTTGCACAACTTTGCTTTTTAGCTTGTGGCAGTTAATGCAGCAGAAATGTGTGATTGCTGTTGTGTTGGTGTTGTTTAGGTGTTTCAAGTACGAAAAGTAACCGGAGCAAACACCGGGAAAATATTTGCCATGAAAGTTCTTAAAAAGGTAACCTGAATTTCACTACTGTCTGAATCTGAAAAAAATATAAATCTATCCCTCCAGTTACCTTTTAGAATTACCTAATGATTTAATATACCTTAAAGTAAATTCTAGGATATACATGGTTTTTACTCAGATACAGTGGGAATTAGAATTCCACTTCAGATTTTTCTGTCTGGGTAGTTCTCAGCAGCTCATTTAAATAGCTCTAGAGATCCTTTCCAACCTAAATTATTGTGTCATTCTATGAAATAAAGACTCAAACTTCTGCAAGAAACATCTTATGTAGATATTGTGGTGAAATGTAATTTTTTAATGCTGTTGCTAACTCATATGTGGTGTTGTGATTTCATAAACTCAGATTTTAACTCATTCTAAAAGTCTGTCTTGTTTGGCATGTTCTGTGCTCACATATCCCTTCTTCTTGCAGGCAATGATTGTAAGGAATGCCAAGGACACAGCTCACACGAAAGCAGAGAGGAATATACTGGAGGAAGTGAAACATCCCTTCATTGTAGACTTAATTTATGCCTTTCAGACTGGTGGAAAACTCTACCTCATCCTTGAGTATCTCAGTGGTCAGTATATGATATTTTTGTGTCCTTCTTGGGGTCTTACACAATCAAGAAGTAAAAGGCCAATTAATGATGGCTTGGTGTCGTAAACTGAAACAGATTTATATTTAAAATACCTAGAAGAACATGAATAAACTTTCTAATTCCATACAGTAAAGAGGAATAAAACATAAAATAGTTGTTTTTCATGCCAGTACAGGAGGGAAGGGGTTTTAAGACTTTTCCTTCCACTAGATTGGTCATTTTTGTGTGTTCTGTGCAATCCTACAGAGGTACCTGAGGGTTTAGTCCCTGCAGGTTCTTTGTGACAGGAGGAAATGTTACCTTGATTTCATGGTTAGGGAAACAGACACAGATTAGAAGCAATTATTTCAAACTATAACAACAAAAACCAGGGACAGAAATGCTGTTGTTTTTTAAATGCTGATTTCTCAGGTTGCTGGAATCCTGAGGGTAACAGAATAGTGCCTCAGTTGTTTTTTTGTGAAACAGCCTGTTGTACAGCAGATAAAAATACCTGTTGCTTACAGTTTTCCTAGAAAACAGACTTCTGCCTCACTTAATGATACTTTTAATCGAGTACAGTCTATTTTTTCTCATGACAGGAGGAGAACTATTTATGCAGTTAGAGAGAGAAGGGATATTTATGGAAGACACAGCTTGGTAAGTGAAGCTATTTTTGTAAATTAATAGTTAGGGTTTTTTTCCAAGTACTTAAACTATATTTAACTACTCATTCATTCTAGAGTGTAGTGAAAGAGCAGTTCAGTGGCTTTGGGGAGGGTGTACATGTGCTGCATTCACCAGTTTTGAGCTGTCCTCACCAGTTTGTGCTGGTGCAACTCCAGTCTTGGAACAGAAGTTCCACTGCTGGCAGCTCAGTGAGGCTCTGTCCATGGGGCTGTGGTTGAGGCTTGGGGGTTGAAAACTCTTAAAATCATGCTTAAGGTGCTCTGCATGATTGAATATGTCTGATTTTGTTCCTTTCCAGCTTTTACTTGGCAGAAATCTCAATGGCACTGGGGCACTTGCATCAAAAAGGAATCATCTACCGGGATCTGAAGCCAGAAAATATCATGCTTAATCATCAAGGTAGAGCTCTAGTCATGAGTCAGGCTGCCAGTCCTTTGAAAACAATTCTCCCAAAGGTCACAACACCTCACTTTTGGGTGAATCTCCTTAGAACAGTGGCAGGGTTGTTAGCACTCCTGGGATAAGTGAAGAGCTGCCAGAGCTCACTGCCCTCAAACTCAGCTTGCTTGGTTTAACAGACCACAGCAAGCTCAAGTTCCATGGACCAGACATGCTTTGAGTGTTGATTTCTGCACCTCTGGATTTTTTTTTCTTCTGCTGGATCATTGTGAAGCAGAACCTGTGACATTTTAGACATTTTAGTCAATGGGGATGACTGATGGTAGGAAAGGCACTTTGGGTAGGATGCCAAATCATCTGTGGCTGAAATGCCTTAGGCAGCAGCTGACACTTCCCACTGACAGCAGTTCCAGTTCCTGATTGCACTGTGCCAGTGGCTGTGTGACACTGAGCAGTCTGGCAATCTGTACCACACAGAATTTTCATGTTTTCTTAAACTTATTTACTTAGTCTGAGTCTTTGTACTGAATTATTCAGAGCGCTTTACAGTTTGTTGAAGATCATTCTCTGAATTTTGAAGCAGGCAGTAAAATTCAGTAACCAACTTCTTTAGCTAAATGATGCTCTGCAGTCTTTATGTTTAAATACATTTGTCTGTATTTGAATAAGTTTTGGTAGTTTGTCAAGTGGCAGCACTTGGTTTTCTCTGTAAGTGTGATTACCTTGTTCTATTTTCTGGCTGCATTGCTTTGTCAGACCATATGTGGAAGTAATTCAGAGTAATTACATATCCACGTTAAAAACTGCTAATTTTTCTCAATGTTACTTCTACAGATGGCAGAATTCTGACAAGCCTTAAATTTGTTCTGTTTAATTCCAGGTCATGTAAAACTGACTGACTTCGGGTTATGTAAAGAATCCATCCACGATGGAACAGTCACACACACATTCTGTGGAACAATTGAATACATGTGAGCTGCACCATGAAATCCAAAAAGTATTGCTCTGCTCTGGGGGTAATGGCTGTGGTTTGCCTTTTTTAACTGGTGGTTCATGTGTTCAGTCTCTTAGGACAACTTGACTTGATAGATGGGGTTATGTTTTGAAAACTAGCAGCCACAATTAGTACTAAGCTCATTAAAACGCTTTCATATTTTTGATTTTTCTGCTCATAGGGCCCCTGAAATCTTGATGAGGAGTGGGCATAACCGTGCTGTGGACTGGTGGAGTTTGGGGGCATTAATGTATGACATGCTGACTGGAGCAGTAGGTGCACAGTTATAATTGCATGTATTTCTCTCTGTAGCTTTCCTGCTTCCCTGTACCCTAACTCAGCTGCATGTATAAATAAATATATTGTGTATATATACATGTATATACTGAAATAAGAAAGAACCAAAATACAGCTCTCAAGTTTGACTACAGACAAGAGCTGTTTTTTCCAAACAGTGCCTACTTGCACTGCTTTATAAATGACTATTTTACCTGCTTTATGAATGACTGAAATGAGTTCTGTGTGCACAAATTAAAGATCTGAACAAATCCCGTTTTTCCTCCTGTTTCAATGGTGCTGTCCAGCCTCCTTTCACTGGGGAGAACAGAAAGAAAACAATTGACAAGATTCTCAAGTGTAAACTCAACTTGCCTCCCTACCTCACACAAGAAGCCAGAGATCTGCTTAAAAAGGTAGAATTTGAATGACTGTCAGTACTCCACATGTATATAGAAAATAGAAATATAATGCTACCACTGTGGCTGCTCAGTTCAGGCTTGGTTCATTACTGATTAGGTCACTGTTTTGCTGCGTGGTACAGAAAGTGATTTCCCTTGAAAATACAACTGTTTTCAAGTGAATGCAGATATTTCTGATTGTTCTGTATTCATTCTGCATCATTGAAGTGATTATTCATGGCAGAGCTAGGCTGGTTATAACAGCGTAACTAATTCTGCTTTTTTGGATGTTTTTTCTCATCAAGCTGCTAAAAAGAAACGCTGCCTCACGTCTGGGAGCTGGTCCTGGAGATGCTGGAGAAGTTCAGGTAACTTGAACTTAACTTGAGACTTCTTAAATTACCTCATTGGAAATAAAACAGCTTTGAAGGTACCTCAGGGAAGGAGAGTGTGTCTTGAAGGGTAATGAGCAGAAAGGCAGCCACACTCATCAAAACCTGAAGTCTTTAAAGCTTAACAAAAGCAGCTGTCTACTTCTTGGATAATTTGAGATTTGGGATATAATTCTATTCTTTAGCTCTGTCTTGCAGTAGATCTTTTTTAGTAGTTGCACAGTGCTAATTGTGCAGCCCTGGAGGGGTGAGGATACTCTAAGCAATCTGATAAAAAACTTGTCAGCCTTGTATTAGTGCAGCTCCTTGAAGGGCAGAGTGTGGCATTCAGCTTGACTTTGGTTTTGTGGTGATTATAAATATTAGAGAGTCCTCTGTATTTCACAGTTCTGATAATCTGTCATGAATGCAGTGTTTTGTCATGGTCTAACCTCTGAAGTTGGACAATGCAGAGGTATAAACTGGCTTTTTCTGACACTTCCAAGGGAATGGGGACTTGTCTGACCTGGAGGTGTGATCTCAGTTCTCAGCTCTTCCAGCTACACGAGGTAGCGCTGCAGAACATTCCACACTAAACCAGAAGTGATTTTGGAAAGCAGCCCCCAGAGAAAGGCTCTGGATAGGACATGTTAGTGGTGGAACTGTGGCCTGGAGGCAGAGGCTGACTGTTCTCTTGTCCCTCCTGCAGGCTCACGCCTTCTTCAGACACATCAACTGGGACGAGCTGCTGGCACGCAAGGTGGAACCTCCTTTTAAACCCTTATTGGTATGTACTGGGAGGAGTGGGAGAGAGATTCCCTGAGGGCCTTTAGCAAAGCTCTTCAGAAAAGTTAAAAAGGTTCACTTTACAAACTGGAGTGCCACTCATTGCTGGTACTTGAGTTGTAGCAGCTCAGGGGACAGATTCACTCAAAGCTGGCAGATCTGATCTGCTTCAGTCTGAGTTCCTCCTGCTTCTGACCCGTAGGTTAAACTGACCTGCAAGTGCAGCTCACTCTGAGATCAGCTTCTAAACCCTACCCTCTACAGTAAGTCAGTACTTAGTTTCAACTAGATGGAGTTGCTAAGCAGAAGTAAATGAAATCACCTAATTAAGCATTTTCTGTTGGTTTATTAATCTTTACAATGCATCTTGTGCATTATAGAGTTACCTCAAACCAGAGATATGATGAACACATTTTTATTATCCCATCTTATATCTGGATGGTGTCTGGTTTTCCCTCTGGGAACAATCAGCTCCAGCAGCTGTGGGTATTGCCACCTCTGTAATTCCTAGCTACTAAAATTCTCACTTTAAACTGGCTTAGGCATCACTAATGGCAAGCATTCTCTACAGCATGGGGACTGCAGACTTTTTCCCCTCACTCTTGGGAATGAAATTCAGAAAGACTCAAGTCTGGTATTTCCAAATATTTATCTGAAAGTAGTTTTGGGTTTTTCTGTTGGTAGCTATTTTATGGAAGTTTCTTGTATAAACCAGGTGTTTTTTCACCTTGTGCTTCCATGGCTTGCACAAATGAGCACCTGCTGCCTTTCCAGTGACACATGGGAATAAAGAAGGGATTTCAGAATTATTGTTGTTCTTTGAGCAAATGAAATATTCCTCTTAATCACTTATTCCAGAATTGTCCTCTGTTCCTCAGACTATAAACACTTCTATATCTGCAAATATGGGACAAAATTATCTGGACAGGCCTCCAAAAACTAAATAGGTGCAACTGTTCTATACTGGTTGTGGCAAAGGCTAAACTTGAAAGAAACTGGCATTGTATTTCTAAGAGCTTTTGTTTGTAATTTGAGCAATTTTTTTAAGGCATCTTTTTAATTTGTGTTCCTTTTTGATCCATAATTTTTGCCCCTCCCCCTTGCCTTTATTTCTCAGTGTCAGTGCCCATAGTGACCTCCCACTGGCAGCGACAGGATTCCGACACCACTCCAGGGTTTTCCTCCAGCAGAGCTCTGCCAAAAACCCATGGAATGAACTCCATCCAGAGGCTGCACTGCTCACCAATGGCTGAGCCATTTGGTTGATATCTGTAATATAAACCCTTAATCATTTTGTTTTTGCAAAGCAATCTGAAGAGGATGTGAGCCAGTTTGATTCAAAGTTTACACGTCAGACACCTGTTGATAGCCCAGATGACTCAACTCTCAGTGAAAGTGCCAACCAGGTCTTTCTGGTGAGTGAGCCAGGGACAAGTGAGAGGCTGTGGAGTGGGAGGCTTGCTGCTTGAAATGGGGGAATTTCAGCTAAATTCATCCTGTGGACTCCTCACACCTTGAAGCAAACTCTCATAATTAAACCCAAATCCTGTAACTGGTTTGAAATTTTCAAAGCTGTTAAAAATGCTTTGGTTATTGCTGACATTTTCTTTATACAGCAGCCAGCAAACAGTGCTGCCCTTGTGGAATGTCAGCATTCTGATTCAGAGCTGCACTGTGAACCCTGACATGGCATGGCTTTCACAGCCATGCACAGACAGCAATGGCCAGTCTGTAGAGCACAATTAATTAAATTGAGAGTGCCTGTGGGAATCTGGGATCTGGGGAGAAATAACTGGGGTGTGGTAACTCCCTCGAGTCCCACTGTTTGCTTCAAGGAGTGAGGAAGGGTTCATCTGTCCACACTGACTCTTCTTTTTCTGATTCTCCTATAATAATCAGATTTTCATAACTGCCCAGGTGATCCTGGATGCAGACCTTGCCTGTGAGTTGCAGTGCCTTCTTCCTGTTTTGCAGGGTTTTACGTATGTGGCTCCATCTGTACTTGAAAGCGTAAAAGAGAAATTTTCTTTTGAACCAAAAATTCGATCACCTCGCAGATTCATAGGTAGCCCTAGGACACCAGTCAGGTACTTTATCTTCTTTTTCTTTTTTTTTTTTTATAATACACTTTTTGACAAGTAGTTGAAGCACTAGAGATAAAAAAATGCAGCCTGAGTAAGCCCAGCACTTCCAGAAGTGATTCTAAGTTCTGATGTTATTAAACACAAATCTGTGGTGTTGGGTAGCACATGAAGTTCTAATTTGTTGTTTTCAGTGCTAAGCCAGCCTGAGTGGTGACTTTGATGCAGTTAAAACTGCTTCAGAACATCCTAAGCACTAAAGAATCGTGTTAGTGCAGAAAAACCCTTCTGCAATCACCTCAAAATGAGAGAATTTTACAAGAGACTGTGGCAGAAGCCAGACATGGGAATTTCTCAAACTCCTGGAAGTGGAAGGAAGAATTAGGATTGCTTCTCCATAGCGCAGTTTGCTGCAGAGTAAGGGATGTACCTTGGTGCTGTGCATGTCTCCACCTCTGATTTTTTTGCATTTCTTGTTTTAAAGCCCTGTCAAGTTTTCCCCCGGGGAGTTCTGGGGAAGAGGTGCTTCTGCCGGCGCGTCCACCACGCAGCCACCTGTGGAATACCCCATGGAGACCAGTGGGATCGAACAAATGGATGTGACAGTGTGTGGAGAGGCTTCAGCACCACTTCCAATCAGGCAACCAAACTCTGGGCCCTACAAAAAACAGGCTTTCCCCATGATTTCCAAGCGGCCGGAGCACTTGCGCATGAATCTATGACAACACCATTTCCCTAAGCCTTGGAAGATGGAAAAGCAAGAACGGACACGAGCCCCCTGGAAGCTGAAATCTGAGGGCTGGTTTGGTTTACTTTTAAAAAGTGACAATATCAAAGAATCGGTCATTGCACAGAGAGACTTGGAAAGCAAAGAAAAACGGATTTTTTTTTTTCCTGTCAATCAATGGTGCATAAAAAAACCCACAAAAAAAAAAAACAAAAAAAAAAAACTTTAGCAAATGGTATTGCAGAACTCTAGGCACATCATCTTACTGATTCCAGTGACATCTTCTCACCTTATCAAGGATCTTTCAGCTTGAGAGCTCGAGACTGACAGTATTAAGGGGCAGGATGTTGCTTCAGAATCACTGGTGTAGTCTGAATGTGTCAGGAGGGTTGGCCCTTTCACTAGGCAGAGTTTGGAATGCCTGAGGCTTGCAGCTGAGGGCTAATTAGCATGCAAGCCTCGTTAAGCGGTTTCCTACAATGGGGTGGAATCAAAGAGGAAAGCTCAACTTTAATTGGTGTTTCACATTCAAAACATAATGAGTTTTTTTTTATATTCTATATATATATATATAAAAATATATATTTTTCAAATAGATTTTTTGATTCAACTCATTATGGAAAGTATCCCAAAATGAAACAAGGCAAACTTAATTGGTTGCTGTGAAGAAAGTTCAAGGCTCTAGTTCTGATTCTCCTCCTCATGAACCAAGCAATCAATAAATGAATCACTCACTGACCAGCCTGGCAGCGTGGGGTGGGAGAGAACTGTTTCCCTGCTTCCCCAGCTGCAACCCCTGTTTGTTCCTGCAAAGACAAATGGATTTAATCAAACAGCACTGCTGCTATGTTCTAGGCTTAACTGGAAGCCATGGGCTCACACATGTCCTGCTTATTTCATGCCTGTCCTCAGCAGACATTTCACTGGGAAACATCACTTTTGTACATGCTGGGCACAGCTGGGCACAGCTGGGCAGCTCAGATTCTTACCCACAGAGATCAACAGTCAGCAGAACATGAGGTCAGTAGAAATCTCTAGGAAGTTCCACAGGAAACACAGACAAATCCTCCAGAGATAAGGTAATCAATATTTTTGTAACCAGTGGGTAAGAATTTGAGGGTTTTTTAAATTATTATTATTATTATGAATAATGAAATTTTGCTTATGGTAGTTCCCTGCCATTACACATTTCTAAATTTATCAACATTTTTTTTCTATGCTGGGGCAATAAATTTGCTGATTGTATGAGAAAAGTGTTCAATGGCCTTTCAGTGAATGTCTTCCACAGTGGGTCAGAACTTTAGCAAAACTTTAATTTAGCAAACATGTTCTTAAGGACACTATTTATGTTTTTAAAATTGTCACGATCTGTACAACTGACTTACAGGTACAAAGAATAAAATAAAGGTAAAACTTTACCTTACTTTAAATACTTCCTGCCTTAAAGAGAAAGCATTTCCATGAACATAGCTGGTGAAAGGGTTCATATCTGCAGAGCTTTACCCTAGAGTTAGAGTGTGGATGGTGTGTGCGTGTGTGTGGAGATGATCATGCAGCTGCATACAAGTCCTGTCACTTTTTGCCTGCCACACGTTGCATTATCTTTTAGTCAAACTGTGCAAAGTCTACTTCTGGTGTTTCACAACAGTAGGGATTTTTTTATTCTAGATTCTGCTTACTCTGTGGATACTGAATCTTTTTGAGCCATAGGATCCAAGCCATAAAACTCTCTGTAAGCATTGAATCCGATCGCAGTGCTCTTTGCTAGAATTGGCAAGGCAGAAGGATTCAGAGACCTTGATGCTAACAAAGAACCAACACAAAAAATGGTTATGATTCAGCAAAAATTAAGTTGTTGGTTTTTTTTTAACTTCCTGATAAGCCTTTTGTTGAAAAAGATAATTTTTTTTTGTTGTTAGTTTTAGCAAGAAAATCAAGTTACCTTACAGTGACATACTGGAAGATTGAGTTGCTGACGTGGCCACAGGTGATTTGGTGGAACCAAAATCCAGGTGCTCAGCAGTGTTTGCACTGGGCCTGTCTGCAAACACACAGCACCTGGACTTTCTGACATTCACTGAGGATGAAGGAACTTGGTTAAAAGCAACAAAACAGAGGCACATCTCTCTTGTGGTCCCAGTTACAGCTACCAGTTGCTTTTTGCTTGGCTGGAGAGAATTGTCCAGTGGAATTGGTTCAATGGCTGGCAAGAATGTTTGTCTGAGTTCACTGAGCAATTCCAAACCCAAGCCATGGTTTTTCCAAGGAAATTCCATGTACTGTCAATGTTTCAGCCCACAGATTGTAAATGAATTCCCTACCATAACTGTGAAACTTTGGGAGTGTGACTCAGACAGCAAGCACACACTATGCAATATGGTTTATCCTGTATTTATTTGTAAAAATATCAGACATAGATCCTCTATATATATATATATATAATAGTGTCAAAATTACTAGTTGTGAACTAAGGGGAGTGGAGTTCTAGCTCCTGTCTGGCTATTTCAGATAAGTGCAGAATGCATTGAATATTGGAGAGCTTAACAAGTGCTTTCTTTTGTTCATTTAAAAATGTCTTAAATTTTTCATTAGAGTATAGAATCTTATTTTTTTTATTTTGTACAAGCTGCGCTTTTTTAATTATAATCACTGAAAAATTCACTATAATTTGATTTTATAGGATTTTTGTAGCATTACAAAAATATAGTAAAACTGAGGTTAATACCTGTTGTGGCTAACCATATAAAAGTATTAAATCTTAAACTTGAACAAAAGTCATATTTTTTTTTACTAGATGTTAAATAGGGAAATACTTTGTTCTGCAGGTCATTACCAGAAACAGTTTCTAGGTCAGCTGTGTTACCAGCAGTTTTTCTTTTTCCCATTTGATGCAGAAACTATTCTGGTAGAAGATATTCAGAATTCCATCATTTTTCTCTGTGGGAGTGATGCATACATTTGACGCCATTTGTGTACTAAATTGTAATTTTGGGAATGCTGGAATAATTCCTACCAAGACTGTCTTAATTGTGCCATCTGACATTTGAATGTCATCCTGGTATTAGCTCATAATAAAAGATAAAAATCAACGAGTCAATTGTTCTTTTGAATATCCATTTTTTATGGCTGTGCTGTTTAAAAGCTGAACTGCTGGAGAACATTTCATATTTGAGTCCATTCTAAGTGTAAGTTGAAGTTTATTTTGTGTCTGTTCTCTTCCCAGTATTAACTCCCAACCTGCTCTCAGTGTTCATCAAAAAAATCCCTCAAACATTGAGGAGGCTGTTCTGGTTTTAGGGCAGATGTTTGGGAGTTGGTTGGTTTATTTAAATTCATTTTCCCAGTCAGAGGGAAATCCTTTATCCAAAGGAGAAATCATGAAGAACAAGGCAAATTACTTGAATATTTTTTGTGCAGGTCCCATAAATGAACTTCCCTAGTTGTTCTCTTCCAGAATAAATCCATCCGTAGCTGTCTGCAAGAACACCCTGGAGCTGCCTTAGCAGAAACAAAGGTAATCCCAGTGCTGGCTTTCATCTCTCAGTTTCCTGCAACTAAATATCCTCTAGAGCTAAATAAGGTGGATGTGAATAGCAACTAAATGCAAATTTAAACATATGTTAATCCAAGTGACCTATTTGTTTTTATTTTAGGAAGTAGGTAGGCCCTCAGTATAAGAGGAAATGGAAATCATTGGCTTTGCTGAGAGCTCTGGTGGGAGATGGAGGAGGAATTCCCTCAGCCCTTAAAGTCACAAGAGAGGTTCCTTCTGCTGCTTTCCGGTTCTTGGGCTCTGAAAAAGTGACTGCTGATGTCATCTGTCCCCTTGTGTGTCCCTGCAGAGCTGTGTGTGGCCTGGATCAGGGAGGATGGCATTCCTGCATGGCAGGTACTCACTTTTCCCTGGCTCTAACTAAGATGAGAGTGAGTGTTTGATTTATGAAATGTAAATCTAAACCAGTTGACCAAAATCTCATTTTTATTCTTGATTTTTTAAGCAAACATGTTTGTTCATATTACTGGGTTTGGCTAGAAAAATCAACAGAGAGAAAGAAGAGAAATTGTTCCCTGATTCCTGTTTTTGACCAATCTCCACATTACTCCAGTTGTTGTAGACAAAGACCAAAGGAGCAGGTTTGATTTAAAGCACTAATGCTTTATTGTGCTTTATAAAATAATCTTGCTGAGCTTTACAGCCCAGATGTAATGATATTTCTTAGCTTGAATCTTCCATCTCATTAGATTTTTATTCTGAATACTGGATTCTGCCCTTGGAGTTTTAGGATATTCAGGTAAGTGTTTCACTTTTTAATTCTTATTCCTGAATTTACAAGTTTTCTAAATGTCCTGAGGCAAGACAAGCTCAAGTTCATGGTAACTAAATGTAACTTTCCTGTAACAGAATCATGTGAGTGATGTTTTCAGTCTTACCTGAGTGGCAAAGTGAAAAAAAGAGAATCAGGGAAGACAGTGAGTTTACACAGAAGTTAGTGCTAGAAATAACATAGAAACTAATCATGAATAAATTGTAACATTTAAAGGGTTTTTGTTTTCTTCAACAAGAAAAATATACCTGGCAGGGAGCAGTTATTTGCTCACTTATGAGTTAATACCAAAACAGTAACAAATCTTTATTCAACATGCACCAAACAAATAGATTCAAATGCATTTATTCTCTCTGATTTTTATGCAAACTACAAATTGCAAATAGAATATAAAATAGATTCTCCTCTGTAAGAAAATCTGGTTCCTGTTATGACAAAAATATAGTATTAAAGATTTCTTTTAAAAATACCAGCTTTATAAAATGCTAAGTAAAAAACTAACATCAGTGGTTGGTTTAAAGCCAAAAGATTAAGCCAAGGATCCAGGAGAAGCCTACAAGAACCTAAAGGGGAAATATCTGATTCTTGTGCTTATCTACAGGTGCAGTGAGAAATAGTTGCTGTTCCAGGTGCATTAATAAGCTCATTAATAATTTCTCTCATTTACTGGGCAAGCATTAAAGATCTTTAATGCCAAGAGTGCCAAGCAGCTCTAATTCTCACTGCAGTCCAGAGTATTAAGTTTGCTCATAATTTTAATAAAATCAGTAGATTAACCTTTTGGCTTGAGTCGTGTTAGAAGGATAAATACAGTTTAGTACAGTCTGGAACCTATTAAACTTTTAAAATAAAATGTTGAATTCAGAAGTAATGCAGCACATTTCAAGGATCTGACTGTTTCCTATGAGAATCACAAGAGAAGCAATGCTGGCTTTTCTTCATTCATTCTGAAAACTACAGTTTTCTCTACTTAAAAAAGGTCAAGTTGCCATTTTCTGCACTGTTTTGAATACATGGGATCTGGAATTTGGAAACTCCTTCCTTGTGCCACCTACAGTTTAATCTGCAGTAAACTGAAAAACCTCAGTGTGAACAAACAAACTGGAACCCAAGTTGTTTGACAAGCTTTAGAAAATCTGGAGATGCATAGATGTGGCTCCATCCTTCCACTTGTTAACATGGTCTGAAATAACAGTTCTGCAGAGTGGACAGGTTTTTTCTCTATTAAACCATAAAGAGATGCATTCTTCACAAAATGTGTGCTGGAATGAAAAGAATGACAACTTAAAGCTTCTAAGCTCTTCCATTTATATTACTTGTACAGTCTGATTTCAAAAAAGAATCATCAGACATACATTTAGCTAATTTTTTGTTGTCTTGTGTAACAGTAGTTTAAAATATTAATTTAAAAAATTGGATTATGTGTATTACCTGACAGATTAGCAGAATAGGCTTCTGAAATTCAGCTTGGCAAATGGAACAAATATCATCAGATTCAGAGCACTGTCTCTTGCTGGCTGGCACCCCATAGTGCTGTAAAACAAAGGATTTTGCAGCACGTATTAATGTTGAGGGGGATGAAAAAGCCAAACCCAAAATACCAGGACAGAAAGGAATTTGGAATAAGGGCTGCTATGAGAGGCAAACTTAAATCCCTAATCTCAAGAAACATTGCTAATTTTTAAAGTAGAAACAGGGCAAAAAGGATTATTTCACATCCTTTTATCTAAAAGGATGTGCAGATATTTTTTGTGGGTGATTTTGTTGTTGCTCAGGTAACAGCACTACCATTCAGTCAAGGAACTCAGTGACATGGGAGAATGAGTATACAGGGGTTAACTTAAACATGCATTTGTTTATTGCTAAAACAAGACAAAGGAATGGGAATGAGGAAATTCTAGAAGGATTTTCATGTAAATTTGGGTTATAGTTTTGTCAGAAGAGAACTCAGTACTCACTGGGCGTGTAAAAAATATCCGTAAGACCTGCCTGAAGTTTCTCCATTGTCCAAAAAAGCTCAAAAGCTGCAGTGGGAAAGAAAACTTGAGTTATGCTTGGTATTTTTTCACTGTGAACTAAAAAGCTCCCAAGCTTTTGATTCCAATACTGGAAGTCACATAAACACAGCAATAGTATTCAGACTGACCCTATTTTAAATGTTTGAAATGGAACCAGATGAAGAATTTAGGCTCAAGTTTTTCTTAGGGGGGGTCGGGTTTTTAGGAATGTTGAGGTTCTGAAATGAAGCACTGGAGTGCAAATCTATCAGCATTATTATTATATTTGCAATGGTCTTTAGTCCTGGAATTAAGGTGATGAAGTCTTGGTCACGTTTAAAGCCAGACTGATTATGTTTGGGACAGATAAGCTCTTTGGAGAAGCAGAGAGCCAGCAGAAAGATATTTAACTTGTTCAGTATCTCACAGGATACTCCAGCAGAGAAAATTTCATTTCCTAGAAAATGGTGGCTCTTTTAGCTGTTAATTTTATCTTTATTTTTGCAAGTTTTGTCTGATGTGATGGGAACTGTGGCAGCTGTGTCCTTTGCTTTGCAATCCCAATCCACTGCTAGATAAAGAGAATTTTGAGTCCAGTTTTCCTGGAAGGGCTGAATCACTAAAACTGAAGTTCAGAAGGGAACTTTCCGAAATGTGTTGTTGTAACGCTCCAGCGATTATTCCTGCACAACAATCACTTGAAAATTTGATACAAAACTTGAGGAGAGTATAAAGCTTGCATACCTTGAGGATGAGGTAGAGGAGGCCCAGCAGAATGCCAAGGCTCCATCCCAGGGCAGTGTCCAGCTCCCCATAGGCCATGAGGTAACGGAACCAAACTGGGATGGGGACAAACATACGGTAATACTGGCAGAGCTCTTCTAACAGCATGTACCAGTAGCCCTAAGCAAGACATGCAAAGGAATAGCTCAAGATTTAAAACTCCAAGGATTTGCAAAATACACAGAAAAGATGCATTGTTATTCATTGGGGTAGCTTCTTGTAATGAAACAATTGAAGGTGAAGCACAGAAAAAGAGATGAGAGGACGAGTCTCACCACAGCTGTCCAACTAACAGGAGCAGAATGGATTGTTGGAAAATCAAATTATAGGTTGGATTGGGATGGCTTGGCAGATGCCTACCTACTTAAGGTTGTCAGACTTAATTTCATAAGCATTAAAAAAAGTAAGGTTACATGAAAAAGGAGAATGACACATATTTGGTCACAGAGATCAGCTTGTCATGAGCCAGAGTTGTGTCCTGCACTCAAGGCTAAAAAGTGAGAATAAGGTCCATTCTTTTAGTAAAAAACAATTAATAATAATTATAGTTATTAATTGTTAATAATTACAAAACTTTTTCTGTAAGCAGTTTTGTGTCTAAAAAACTTGTTTATTATCCTCTGATAATAAACTTCTTTAAGGATGGGGTGATAAAAACTGGGGGAGCCAGGAAAGGAGAACTGGACTCAACAGGTAACCAAAATCCAGTAACACCCCAAAAATTGTGAATAACACAACAAAAGTGTCCTGCACAGAACACAGTGTGTGTACATGTATAATCATAAATATGTAGCTTAGCTTTTAAGGAAATAAGGTGAGTTTTTCTTAAAACTGTGTTTGTAACTCTTTCTGCAATGCACACTGGATGATGCCACAATTTGTCACTATAGGCCAGATTCCTTCTTTAATTTAGCCACAGTTGGTATAATGGAATTTTCAATAACTGTTTTGCATGTTACATCACTAGGTGTAGAAAAAAATAATGAGATCTTGAGTATAAATCAGTGTTTAGAGAAGCCAGTTGTACCTCAGAAGAACTTGTTCTGGTACATTAGAAGAGATAAAAAGGTCCCAAAACATCCTGTTCAAATGCTACCACATCAAACTGTACTTGCTAATTTATTTCTTCTGAACCAGCACTAGTAATTGCAATTTTAAGATAAAATGTAATTGGTTTTGCCTGCCTCACCCTGGGAAGCAGATAAAAATAAATACACCACTAGTGAGTGTAAGCTTCTGAGAAAATTATTAAACCTCACTGATTTGAGAAATTAAGCTATGAATCAAATTCCTTGATCTGACACAAATATTCCTTAAGTTTATTAACAACAAAGAAAATTCAGGATTATTTTTGAAGAGACAGAAAAAAAACAGCTGTTTGCATGTGCAGATCTTAAAAATCTTGACAGTTCTTGTTGAGCATGTGCAAAATTTGCTGTGCTCCAGCTGCTCCAGGCCAACTGCCTGGGTACACATTCCTACAGAGCAGAAAATAAAAGGTTTGCTTCAACCCCCAACTTGGAGACAGAAATAAACCCATTTATCCAATGATATAATGCAAGCAATTGTTTCTGATCAGACTGAAAACCTTTTTTAGCACCAAGCAGAGAAGAACATGAAATCCACAGGGTTTTCTTGCCCACGGTGCAGCGGTGGATTATATACAGACATTTAATTACAGTTTTTTCTCTGGGTAGAATTTAATAATTTGTTACTTTCACTATAAGAGAATCTTCACGAGGATCAAAACTACAGCTTGTTTCCTTACCTTAGATTTAAAGGACATGATAAAAGAAGGCACCAGGAGAATAAAGCACTTCAAGCCCATGAAGAGGAATTTCAGAATAAAGTCTGTGACTCCAACAATCCAAAGCACCTCCCAAAAGTTCATAAAATCCACAGTGGGGCTTAAGAAGATTAAGCTACAGAAAGAAGTATCAGAAGTTACTGGAGCACCCTGTTTGGAGGAAACTGTAACCTGAGATTATCACAGCAGGTTTAATTAAAAAAGGAAATCTGGTTTACACCAAGGGAGAACATTTGCTTAGAAAACTGTAAATGGATCACTGAGGATCTCTGGCAACTTTTCCATCTTGGAAGCTTCTTTGCTGTATCTTCATCACAGCCCCCATCCCCCAGAGCTCAGTTTGGCATTTAGCCTTTGGTTTCCAGCCAAGGCTGCAGCTACAGAATGGTCAAGGGGGAAAAATCAAATGGATCATCAACTCCACAGAGCCCCAGGATGCCACGTTTGGTATTCCCAAGGGTCAGAGCTGGGAATCAAAGCCAGGAATGTTCTCTGTGGTACAGCAGTGCCATGAAATCGAGTATGGAGTCTAGGAAATTCCAACATACTGTTTTTAAGGACAGCACCTGTTAAATTTGGCAGAAGGGGAGGAATGGAGATTAAAGGGAAAGAGAAACCGATGCCACAATTTAAGAAAAAGAGCAGATAAAGTGTCCCCAGTTAAATAAATAAAGGTGAGTGCTTTATGGTGGGGTGGAGCTGTTTCTCTGCTTACCTGTGATACAGGGACTGAGAGTGGAAGGTGTAATACAAGAGGAGAGATGATCCACTAAGGTAGAGTAACAACCAAGTGCACTGCAACCTGGAGCACCGTTCCTGCAAGGTAAATTGTGATTTGTAATTGTGAGGACATTGCAGTCCTTGCCTCAGAGTCAGTGCTGAAAGACTTCCCCAACACCAAGTCTGCTGCACCCCAGCAGTTCCTACCACAGGACTTTATCTTGGGGGGTTTAGACCCCACAAAATAGGAGAACTCAATGGAAGGGTAAAGCAGTAATTTCAGTATTTTCAACCTACCAATTTCTGTTTTTCTTAAGACAACCAAAACCCAGCCCACTCTGAAGAAAATTCCCTTTGGGAGTGAACACAGAGCTGAAATTTGAAACTGTCAACTGCTATTTCATGCCACAAATATAGTCAAGAAGTTAATCCATAACGTACAAAAACAGTGATTTCAATAGTCAAAGTCGGGAGGGAAAAAAAAAAATCCCCTTGAATTTTGCAGACCTTGTTATCTGAGAAGTTCCCCTGTACAGAAGCATTAAGACTTTACTTCCATCTTGATACCTAATATTATTAAGTAAAAAAACACCATCTCCATTCACATTTCTTTCAAAAATGGATTAACTTGTTTAAGTCTTGCTTAACTTAAAGAATTTTGTTGCATAGGGTGATACTTACTCTGAGAAAAACCTGATTTACTATGCTTTTGTTTGCATAGGCATAAGTTGTTAGCAGCCCAATTCCAAGAGAGATGCCTATTAGGAAAATAGCATCAGTTATAAACATGAAAAGGAAAAAAAAATCACTGAACTGGGTTAAAAAGCAGCCACTTCTAATATGTCTTTGTAATTAGAATTAATAGCTCAGACTCTCACGCCAGGATAATTAAGCACATTGTACATATGCCAGCAAAGGAAACAGAAGCCACTGAAATGTAGTTTAGTAAATCTCCCTTTTCTGATGAATAAAGCAAATAAAAATAAAGCTAAAAATAAATTGAATTACATTTCAGGCATGGTTATCAGACTGTTTCTTGGCAGGGGGAGGGGAGGAGGGTCTGTTTGTTGCACTGTACCAGTTATGTGCTGCATGAGGATTTTGACACACAGGATCAGAAGGTAGGGCAAGCTCTTGTGCAGCCACTGCAGGAGGTACCGCAGCTCGGACAGGGAATTCCCTCCCTGCTCCTCCGCGTCCGGAGCAGCATCCTCCAGCCCTCCTGGCTCCCCGTGGGAGCGGCTCTGGGAGCCGGGTCTGGCGGCTCGGGAGGCCGCGGTGTCCCGGGATTCCCCCGGGGAGCTGAGCTGGATGCGCACGTCGCCGCTGCTGGGCGAGGAGGAGCCATCGCCGCCGCTGCCCTGGCTGCTGTGCAGCTGGCCGCAGTCGCCTTGCATGCTGAGCTTTGCTCCTGGAGTTTGTTCCAATTTGTGTCTCCTAGAGCGGGATACAAACAGGAAAAGTTGAAGAAAGAGAGAAATAGTTCAGCAAAATAAATCCCAGTCGGTTGTACTGAGTGATTCTCTGAGATCCTAAGTGTTCACGCCCCATCTCCACAGCACAATCTCTCGTGTCTCCACATTAAAATGATTTCCTTCCCTCCATGTGCAGATTTCCTGGCTGCTTTAGGATCAGCTAAAAAGTGCAAATCAGAACAGCAAAAGCTGCTGGACAGGAGAGCAGCACTGGCTTGTACAGGAGAGATCTTGGGAGTGCTGCATAATTTCACCAAAATAGCAACAGCAGTGGGCCAGCAAAGGAGCAAACACTGATGGGAAGGAAGCAGGGAGAACATTTCCATGCATCCATTAATTGGTGAGCACTGGTTCAGACACGTCCAGTAAAAAGCCAGTGCATGCTCAAAACTGAGGGCCATTATGAGATTAATGAGATTATCCTGTCTGGGGAAGGGAGCAGAACCAGGTTAGGCCATTTTCTAAGAAGCATTTAAAAGAGTGAAAAATGAAACGCAGCCAGATGAGGTCTGATTTATCTTTCCTTTGGCATCATTTGGTTGTCTTCTGGGCAGTTTTTCACTTCTCTGTGAGTCTGTACTAGGATCAAATAGGGTTAAATCAACTTCTGTGGACTGGTGTGACATCGGAGTAATGATTTTGGAGAATGCCTGGAAGCTGAATTTGACACAATACTTGTCACTATGGAGTAATATTGAAACACTGAGAATTTTAATATAATCCTACTGTTCAAACACAGATTCCTGTTTGAAATTATTTTTTTTTTCACAGCTAGGTTCACAAAGCAAAGAAGTTCTGGATGCTTTTACACAAACCTCAAATTCTTTAGCCTTTAAAAATAAGGTAACATGAAAGAGTAGAACCACTTCAACACATGAATATGAGAACTTACTAATATTTACAAGTGCTGCTGCTACTACTACTATTTTTTTTTCTTGGCCAAAGATGACATCATACTTCAAAGCAACCAAAATTCTCGGTTTGTATTTTTTTGCACACGAATAAAACCGATGAAGTGGGGATAGAATTAACTTGTGTGAACAGTGTCAGTGAGCGATGTTTTTACGGAAAAGAATAAAAAAAGCACCTCATTTGCACTGCAGTTGGTGTTTTGGGGCCGCGTTCTGCAAGAACTGACAGCTCGCTGTTTAAAAAGCCGGAGCTGGAGAATCGCAGCCACCCCTGGCACTGCGCCGAGCAAACTTTCAAATGACCGAGTTATTAAATGCGATTTCAGAGGAGACTCCCACACGCACCCGGATTTTGTTCTCCCCCCTCAAATATTAGCTAAAAGAAGGCTCTCGAGAAAGGCCCTTTGGAACATTCCCCGTCTCTCCCCCCGCGCTCCCGGAGCTCGCCGGGACCCCCGGGGAGGGTTTCAAGCGCCGGGATCTCCTCAGGAGGGTCCGTCCGGGTGGGTTCGCACCGCCGGGACCCCCGCGATGAGAAGGGAAGGTGAGCCCGGAGCCGCGTCCCCGTGTCCCCCTCGCTGCCCTGCGCCGTGAGGGGGCGCGGGGGGCGGCCCCTTCCCGCCCCTGCCCGGTACCTCATGAGGCGCCCGGCGCCTCCCGCCCGCCGCCCGCCGCCATCGCCGGGGCCGAGGGGGTGGGAGAGGGCGCGGCGGGGGGAGGAAGAGGAGGAGCCGTGCGGGGAGGAGGAGGAGAAGGAGGAAGATGAGTGAGAAGAAGGAAGGAGTGAGGAGGAGGAAGGCTCTGAGCTGGGCGTTGCTTTGGCAACGGCGCGGCCTTCGCCCCGCCATGGCCCGTGAGGGCCCGGTGGGGGGGGCGCCTCCCCTCAGCCTCAACCCCGCCAAAACCAGAGGGGAGGTTCCTGTTGCTTTTTATTGAAAGCCTCAATTAAAATTAATCTGAGAAGGCAATAATAAGGAAGGAAATGAAGGGATATATATATAAAAATGTACGTGGACTGCAGTATCATTACTTGTCGGTGGCGATTAAGGGAGTCCTGCTGTCTGGAAATTGGCTTTGCCTCGCAGGAAACCTGAGGAAAGCGCTGCCCTAGTTAATGCTGCTGTAGCTCTTGGGAGAGGCTTGGAATGAAATAGATACAGGTTTTCTTTTGAAATATGCTCTTGAATAAATTAGTTTGCGTCCAGAAATGGCATCTGTTTTCCCTGGCTCAGATATTTTTTCTAGAAAAAGTGTTTAGGTATGCAGCTCACATGGAAAGTGGGACTAATATCTGAGCAGCTTTGAAAATCAGTGCTGTGTTGTTTTGAGTTAGAACAGAAAATGCTGGTTTAATTCCAAAATTTAAATACAGCAATGCTGTGGGGTCAATAAGCCCTGGAGAGGGAAAGGATGGATCCTTAGATGTAGATCTTATGAAGTGAAAAACTAAGTGTTTGGAAGAGTTGAGCGGCCTGGTGTTCAGCAACACCATCTAACAACAAACCTTCTCTCTTATTTTCAAGGAAGTAGCTGAAAACACTGGCTGCATCTCTGTGTCTCTTGGAGGTAGGTTTTGAGGAGGCAATTTGCTCCACTTTTATGATGTTTTTGGAAACTCTGCCACAGAATTTCCCAACTGGAAAGTTCAGGTCACTTCTCCTCTGCGTTTTGCTCTGGCTGTGGCTGATGGAGTGGAAGAAACCTGGGCTGGTTATTACAGATAGACTTAAGTATTAAACACACCCTCACTCCTGTTCCTGTAGGCCCTCTGAACCTAGAAAATCGTTCTCATTTGTGTAATTTTTTCTGTCTAATTAGCCCAGTACTGCTCAGTAGCAGCACCGATGCAGATTTCAGATGCCTGGCAGGAGGCACTCAATTTCATGGCCATGTCCCCATGTTTCCAAGGATAACACAAACCTGTTGTGTTTGGCTTCTGCTGTGCCATATTGTTCATTCTCCCACTCTTTGCTCAGTCAGTCACTCATATCGCGTTTGGATTATGAAGGACAATGTGAAAAAAAATCTTAATTTGCTTCTCAAATCAGGGAAAGCAATTATAAATCTTTTATTTTTAAATAGTGTTTTATGATTGGAAATTATGCATGCCTTCTGTACATTGCTTGGAAGGGTATAAATATAAAAGATTTGTTCAGCTGTTTCTTTTTTGTAATTATAAAATGCATTAAAGTACAAATGTAGCTTTAAATCCACGTTGTTCTCAAACTGTTTCTCATTGCCACATGCACTGAAAATATGAAATTAATTCGTAGCAGCTTATTAATCAATGGTGTTTGCTCATGCAGGTCACTTGCTGATTTATCTCCCATTCACAGCTCATTAGGAGGTGTGTAACTCTTCAGAGATGTTGTTATTTAACAGGTATGTTTTCCTAGTGCCATTAATGACCCTCTGGATTTAGTAACTCCTGACACAAGAGAGATTTGGGAGATTATTCACAGAAAATTGGAAGCCTTTTCCCGTGGGCATTAGGCACATTAGGTCATGGAATACCTGGTGGTAAATTTACCAGTCTGTATTTGGCTTCTACTCCCAGGATGCCAATCAATTCAATAGAGTGCCCAGGCACATTTTCAGGTGTTTATACACTCAGAACTATCCCAGACTTTCTCATCCTCCCTGGAACAGGTGGTACCTCCTTAATTGGTGCAATCTGCACTTTCCACCAGTGTGTACCTGCTTTTCCTGGGGTTGGTCAGTGCATGAAAACATTGGAACAAACTCTGCTCCTTGTGGAACTCTGCCTGGGATGCCCTGGCAGCTCAGTATGTACCTCTGCAGCAACAGTTCCTCTGTGCTGGAAGTTGCTGAGAGCTTGTTTTATAGGCAGAAATATTAGAAGAAGAAATTTTGTGTCCTGAAGGAGCTCTGCAGAAACCTCAGCAGGTTAAGGAATTACTATCTTCACCTTTTGTATCACCTTTTTTCATTAGAAAGTGCTGGTGCTTTAATATGAGGTGTGCAGCATCGTCTGTGGTGGAATTTAAAGGAGCTGATCTCAGATACAGGGAAAGCAATTTTAGTTCATGATATGATAAAAAAATGGGCTTTTGGGTAGGAGCCTGTAGAATAGCAGAATGTCCTGAATATTCAAAGGCTTTATTGGTTTGTCTTCATTTTACCCAAAATGCTGCTTGAGTACGGAAGACTTCTGCAAATTAAGAGGGTTTAGTTTAAACTGTTTGAAGGATTTGAAAGTCCTGCCAAGAAGCTCAGATAACCTTTAGAATTTGAATGTTTCCTGAGCTTTGAGTGCTCCATCTTTTAAAAAACTGTCTCCTGCATCTCTGTAAACCCTGACTTCAGTTTGTATTTCGAGCACAAGAAAACAGCTCCTGTAGCTGACAGTGAAGAACAGTGAAGAAACATCCCTGAGGTGGTGGCTGAGTTTCACTGCTGAACTCTGATCCTCTAAGCTTTGTCAAGGAGACTCGCAAGGAATTCGAAGCAGATATTTTTGTATTGCAATGACATCACCCCGTTCCCTGAGGTTTCCAGAAATCTTACGAGCCCTCTGTGTACAGCAGTGTTCATTCCTGTGAAGTCATTCTAAACTGAGAGTAATTCCACTGCAGTGCTCTCACGTAATTGTTCCAAAGCTGCTGAATTAGATCCCGGAGTCTTGGTTTGTTGTTTTTTTTAAGGCAAAGATAAAGCCTTGAATGAGAATGAGCCAGCGGAGCCACAAAGGGCAGCTGTAGTTTTTGCTCCCTGCACAGGAGGGTGCTCAGCCTCTGTCTTTATCTGCAGGAAGGAGCGATTCCCGTGGTCATCAGAACCAAGAGCAGAAGCTGTTTCCTGAACTGGGCTTTTCTTGCAGTGACCCTGGAGGATCTGTGAAACCCAGTGACTCATAAATTATTCAGCTGTTGAAGAATTTCGGGAGGTGTGTGTTAATTGCTGCTGTTAGACAATTACCGAGGTATTTAGGTCAGAAGATGTAATGATCATGACGTTGGTATTCTCTAATGGGTGTCCTTAAAGGTGCCAGAATTTTCAATAGGATCTTTGAAGTTTCTCAAAATTAGGGTTTTTTCTCATCTAATTTGCTCATCTGAACATGTGAATCCCCCTGTGAATCGTTCAATTGAACAGAGAATTCTCATGTGTGCAAACATGAGTGGATTTACCAGGAAGGAGTAGATGAGTTTGTTCATTTATATTCCATTTGTAGTACCTGCTAGTAGTTATATCCTTAATTATTCTGTATTTTCCTTGTTAAATCCTAGAAGATCCTGAGTTGGATCATCAAAGTCCCACTCCCGGCCTGCACTGGGCAGCCCCAGCAATCCCTCCATGTGTGTGACATACAGCAATATATTTTATGTTCCAAACCCAAATTAATCTTCTAATATAACTCATAAAATGGAATTTGACTTTCTGTTTACCTTCTCGGGGATCACAGAGGGGTCTTGGATGTTGTTGTCTGGTCAGGTTTTAGTTAAGTGAGTTTTCTGCCTGAAAGCAATTTGTCAATTTGTACAGTATTGCAGCCCTTTGGATGCACATCCAATTTAGTCATTGAGGAAAGACAGCTTTGTTTTTAAAAAGCAGATGTGTGGAAAAGGAAATATCTCCTTTCAGACCTTTTGGAATAAATACAAACCCAGAAATGTAGTAGGCAAAATCTTGTTTGCTGTGGTGAAGGGGATTCGTCCCCTTAACGTCAGCACATAAATATTTGCATCATTTCAGTCAATATTTACCTCATGGGTCAATAAAACTTGTTTTGCACTTCACAGAGTTAATATTTACTTGCTGTTTTTAGCTTGGTGATGATATTTAAAATTCTCTTAAGAATATGGGGGGCTTTTCTAATTCTTTTCTAACAAAGATTTTGTTTTAATAGAGGTGTGTTAGTTTATTAGGAAGTGTTATCCACGAGTCACACCATGTTTGTCATGTAATAAGATTGTCCAGATTATGCCTATAACACCTTACGAGTATGAAAAGGATTTTTTTTTTTTTTTGCTTGAAAGGGTCAAGTGACTAAATGTCTTACCAAATTTAAAAGCAATTGCTTGTGTCTGTAAAATCAGACTGTAAAACTTAGGACACAGACACTAATTCAGAAGATGAAGTGAAATTAAAGTACTCCTTACTCTCAAAATTATTTTTATTTTGGAAAGCAATCTCTAAGAACCATTTTTTTTCAGTTAAGTCAAAGCACAGTGGGCAGGCTTGCATGGTTTAGGAGGAACTGCAGAGATGAATTTTTAGATCTCGTAGTTGACAAAACCACATTTACAAACGTACAAATTCATTTCCATGGAAGAACTTCCCCTCTGCATTTCATATTTATATCACAGCTGGCTGTGTGTTGTTTCCAGAGGCTGAAGTTTATTAGCAGTTGCTCCGTGGTTGAAAGCTGCAGCAGGCTTTGTGTGAGGCTGTGCTGAGGGCCAGGCCCAGCTCTGTGTCTGCTCCAAGGAGATAAGGGGGTGCTTGTGAAGTTATCTCCCTGCCACGTCCCCTGTCCTGCCTGCTGCACTTAACCCCGTCCTCAGCAGCGTGTTTATATTTCTGTCACTAAACAAAGCCAGCATCTCCAGCTGTGGCCCTCACAGTGGTCATTCTGGGATTGACACAATTGGACATGAGGGTGAGCTGATTTAATTGAAGTCTTCAGATGTACTAAGATCTCTGAAGTAAATCACAGCTCCATATCCTTCAAACTGTCAAACAAAACATCTGTTTATGATAATGATTATCTTAATTGAAGAGTTCTAGCTCATGCCATGCTTTTCTTCATTAATAGAAAGAATTAATGAAAGAATACTTAGAGAAGTACTTTGCTATTGAACTAGGAGCTACTTCTGAAGTGAAACACTGCTGAAGGAATGTTGGAATTCATCTTAGACTCCTATATAAACTTCCTCCTGGTGAACTTAACCAAGTTAACCATTTTTCAGCCTTCAATGCTGCAGTAAAAATGTGTTTCCTTCAATCTGGCTTGCTTGCAGACACAGTCTGACACACTGGATTTAGTACAGGTGCAGAATTAACATTCAGAACTCCCATGTTACAGTTTTCCCTCATGTTACACAAAAATGCTGTGCAGTTCCTCTCTCAAGCTGCCTGGTTGCCTCCCCTTTGGTTACTGTTTTAATTTATCACAACCCAATTTTGCACACTCACCCAAATCACTATTCATTGTTAGATGAATATGGTAAATTTGTAATTCTGCCCAATATTGGCTTAGCATTCATGGTGGAACAGCTTCAGAACATGTTTTGAAGGTATGTTGTGTTTCAGGTGATGGGAGGAAATGTGGATTTCTTTGAGCGGTAGAGCTCTGATGGTTTGTATGTTGTTGAGTTTCAACATCCACACTTTGAGATCCATCTCTATCTTGTTCAGTTCTTCAAGGAGAATCGCTTAGATTCCACTCCCAAATTTTTAGGATTCTTCATTCAGAGACTGAATTTCATTCAGGAAGATTTTTGGAAAAATAACTGGTTTGATTTAGGGAGTAGATGGATTTTAAAGTCCTGTGGTAGATAAATACCATCAGGAATACCTCCTCCTCCATAGCTCTTCGTGGCAAAAGTAGTTCTGTTATTTTTGTATTCTAAAGAAATATTTCCTAACCTGTATTTTACAAAGAGTCCCTTTTAGTCCAACCAACTAAATTTTTTTGACTTTTATCAGTTTTTCAGCCCAGGCATGGACATCACTCCTTCCCTCTTTATCCTAATGCTCCTTCCCCTGCAGGAAAATCTCAGCCTGGGTTCCTATGGAGTCAGCACTGAAGGATAGATTTGGAGCAGTGTGAAATTCTCGCTGGTGACAGGAGAGCAGAGCCACAGAGGAGGAAACAGCATCAACATTCGTCATAAAGCAGAGAAAATAGGTGCAGGCAAATACTTGAAATTGAACTATCATGAAATTATTGTTTATGGCCCAGCTTCTCCCTTCCATCCAGAACCTGTCATTTCGGTGATTGGGCCAGCAGGTGCAAACATAATTGAATTCAGGGAAATAAATAAGGAGGGAGGCTGGGGATTGTTTGCTAAATAGAAGACATCTAGCTTCCTAATTAGGAGGATTTATAGGCTGCTGCACTTAAAAATAGATGATTATTGATAGTTGATCCTAATCATGAGAGTTGCTTTATAGTTTGAGTTTCTTCCAACAATAACTAGGAACAAACACTCCCTCTGCTCTGGACAGTGTTGTTTGCAGCTGGAAACTTTCTGAAAGGCTGCACAGAAATAATGTTGTCAATTCAGAGAGGAGGTAGCAAAAAATATGTGTTACATCTGTCTTTGAATTCGTTTCACAGAAGTTGGAATTGTTTTTAATTATAAGAGCATAAAAAGTCATGGGACTGTAGGAAACTAAGATGGAAATTGCTTTTGATATTCTCATCCAAAGGTGTTTTAATGGAACTGAGAGATAGATATTAAACTAAATATTTGTCAGTGGACACTGCTGAAGTGCAAGTTAAATATTTTTAAGTTTAATTTATTTTAAATGCAGTAGTGCTGATAACACTGGCACTTAGGTCAATATCATTTCTCATTAAAGTTCTTTTAACGTTCACAGCTTTATCAGTTACCAGCGAGCTCATCACAGCAGCCAGGTATGAATTACACATTTCCCATGCTTTATCTAATTCATTTCTCCATCTTGCACTTCAATAATTTGAATCTGAAGTATATCAGGAAAACAGAGTTGTTTTCTTCTCTGTGGAGAACTCAAGCAGAACTATTCCTCACAAAGAGTAACAGCCAGACTGAATTACCATGGAGGATGTTGCAGCTGAGCTTGTAAATATTATTTTGAGAGACTTACATTTCCTTCTGAAAGGAAGGAGCATTAAGGAATATTTTGAAGATATAGAAAAGGAATAATAGGGAAAAAAAACCCCAAAACCTGTAAGATAAATTTGGCTTACCAGCCTTTTTGCAATTTCATGTCTAACATTAATTTTTGAGATATATCAGTTGCATCCAGCTGAGGCCAGTTTAGTTTTATGTGCCTGGTAAAATGGATTCACAAGGATCTGGCCCATTCTCTTCTGTCACCTCATATTTCTGTTTTCTGTTAACAGTTTTTAACAGTTTGGGGAAAAAGAAATGAAAGTTTCTAAGTAAATATTTTTACATTCCATTGCTCCATAGAGCTTCTGTATTGTGTGTTCCTCCAAGTAATTCATCATGATAAAATGCAATGCTGATGTAAAAGACTTAAGTAAAATTTAGACTGGAAATTGAAATACCAAATGAATCTGATCTGAGAGTTATGATTTCAGGTTTTCTTATGCCCAGCAAGAAATAAATGAATATCCAAGGAGCGGGACAGCCACACACTCAGGGTTGGGACAAACCCTCAGCAGGAGCTCTGGATTAAGAGGATTTCTAACACAGAAATGTGCACTTTGCTTTTGGCTGGGCTGTTCTCAGAAGGGGTTTATAGTGCCCCAGGAGAGTGGATTTTTCTGGATTTGGGAGGAGCCAGTAGGTCTAGAGGTGTGTGGATGTATTTGCCATTCCTCAGTTGCCTCAGGAAGTGCAGAACTCTGCTCTACAACTTCCTCTGGGTGCAGACTGATGTGTCTCATGGACAATCCAGCTTAGTGTAAAAATCAGTTCAGCTTGCTTCTGATTTAATTGCAAAATCACTCAGACTGTGTGTTTTCTCTGTGAGTAATCCAAATTTAGATTTCACTCTTGGTGCTACCTGGGCTTTTTGTGTGTTTGTGTTTAATGCAGCTGAAAGTTATTATGTAAAATGGGTAAATTGGAGTCTTTAAAGGAGCTGCCAGCTTGCATTTGCCTGAGTTACTTCAGCACTGGAGAGGAGAGGAAGAATTCCAGACACGTCATCCTGATTTCACAGGTCTGCAGAGATCTCCAGAGCGGACTTCCCCATCTGTGTGAGGTAGTGAATAGCTCTGTGTTCCTGTTCCTCACAAGTGCCTGCATGTGTGTGCTCCAGCCATGGAATCCAGGGATCCTGGCCTGTCTGGACAACCTGGCCATGCCCTTGCACAGTCCCCAAGCCTGGCAGGAAGGGCAGTTGCACTCAGAATCACCCTGAGCCCCCTGGGTGCAGTGCAGGTGCAGGGCTTCCTCTCTGAGCTTCCCCCAAAACAGAGAAATTGCCATCTGAACATTCCTCCTTCACTCTTCAGGGACAATGCTTAGCTCAGGATGAAAGTGTTCCCCCCTAAAACTGACATTTTTCTGTGTTCACTCACCCTCAAGTGACAAAAGATAGGGAGGAGAGGAAAACGGAGAGAGATGCTTTACTTGCCCTAAACTTGGCTTCCAAAACAGTGCTGGAGAAAGCCACTCCTGTGTCTGGCTTTCCAAACCAGGGCGCCAGCATGGCCAGCTGGGGACAATCCCTGTCATGGATGTTGTTCACAGCTCTCTGTTCTGCCAGTGTTCAGTGTTGTCCATGGCAGAGCATTTCCCCTGCTCCAGAGTCCCTGGGGCATCTCCTCAGCACACCCAAATTCACCTTTCAGCTGCCTCCTACAAATCAAAGTCTCCTCCTGGAGCAAAACCACACTCCCCTCATTGTTGTTGCACACTGTGTACCCATGAAGGGTCCTTCTGGACTCAGTTCTGAAGGGATAATTGTGCTATTTAAATATTAAACATCAAAGTTCTTGTTTTATTGTTGAACCAATATTAAAGTAGGCCAGAGCTGATTTACAGTTTATGGCGGCGCGTTCCAGAGTCGCTGCCGTTGCAGCTGATGTCCTGTTCCAGCAATATTGGCACTGCCAGCAGGCAGAGAAATGGAGATTTTAATCAAAAAACTTTATTTGAGATCCACTCCAGTTAAATTATAAGTTCATCTTGCCTTGTGAACTTCCAGGCTGTTAAAAAGGGCAAATGGCTGCAGTGTCCTCTGAAACAATTCAAAGCCTATTTTTCATCAGGAAATGATTCCACTGCCCTGGAATTGCAAGTTGGGTGTCTTTTCCTCACAGATTGTTATTTAATCTCTATATATTAGCTTTCATTGCCCTTTTGATATATTTAGGCTCATAAACTTCTCATTGACTAGATTGAATTTAGCACGATGTTGTTACTTTTTATGAACAGAATGAATCAATAGCAGATCTGTTGGTTTGCTCTCAATTGTTTATTTTAAGGGATGTTTAAACTTTACTGAGGGAAAATGGAAGGGCTGATGCCCAGTCCTCCTCTTTAATACTCATTATTTGGTAACACTGAGTACAGCCTGCCTCCACCAGCAACTGCTGCACACATTATCCAGTGATCCAGGGCCAATAATATTTCCTAACATCCTCTGAAATGTAAAATATTTTGCAGTATTCTCAATTTATGGCATTTAATACTTGCAAATTACATTATTGTAATAGAAAGCTTTTGTTCCATTACTAGGGAATATTCCAGAATAAGACTATTTTTTCACTGAAAATAGTGACTCTGTCTTGAAAATGTCTGATATTTATATATATATATATGGAGATATATATGAGGAAATAGTAATTTATTTTCCTGTACTCCCCAAATAATCTGTAGAGACCAGTTGTCTTCATCTATGAATTTGATGCACAGTACTAAGAAATATCACTGAGTTCATTTTATAATTGAATTTTAGGGATTTGGTTTCTTGGGTTTTTCTTTTCTGTTTGTTTAATAGTAATAAAAAAACCCATCTATTAACCAAGTTCCACACAGACAAGTGCAAAACTGTGCCTCGTGGATGTGAAAACTCAGGAATTCTGAGATGAGTGTAATCAGGTGAGAACAGCCCTGCCTTGGTGCTTGCTGGATTGATTTGTTTGCATTCACTGTTGCCTCTGTGGCCTCCCTCCCTCGTTATTTATGCATCTTTATTATTGTATTAAGTGGTTAATTAAATCTGGTCAGGTTAACCTTTGTTGAATGATTAGAAGTAGGCATCTCAGCCACTGGAAAGCAAATCATTTTGGGTGGAACATCTTGTTCTTGTTTGAATAATTATCTTTGTTTACATTCACACAGTGTTAATCGCTTGAACCAGACATTTTTGGGGAAAGAGGGGGAGTGCCCAGAGCAGGTTACAGAGATTATAAAGGAGGAACATTTCCCTTCCTTCTCTCCTTGGAGCAAAATAGTTTGAATTAATAACCCAGAATTCAAAGTATTCACAAAGAGCTGTAATTTGTTGTCAAATAACTTTCAAAAGCCAAAGCTCCAGGCTGACCAGCTGATCTGAGTCCTGTTTCCTCGGTGAGAATTCTTCAGCACTAACATTCCAATATTTCCTGGTGGAGTATTTGTCATTCTTTTCCAATTATTACTGGAATTATTTTACAACTCTGTCTTTGTTCTGTGGTCTGTTCTTTTTTGAGTGCTAGTGGAAGCCTCTTGTCATTTTCCTTGTCCTTCTCCTTGGTTTGATATTTTCTGCCAACTCTCTGCCCTAAAACCATTTTTCCCCTTTTTCTCCATGTAATGGGATCTTGCTTCCATCAAACCATTGCCTTTACTGCTCAGGGAGGAGTGAATTTTCCCAGATAAATTCTCCAAATGTTGTGGCTTCTGTTGTCAAGGTAGTAAAGACCAGAAGGAGAGATGGTAAAGTGACCTCCTGCAGAATTTCTGATTCTTCTTTGGGAACAGCTCAACAGTTCAGACAAAAGATGTTCATTCTGGAGATTATTTTATTTTGAACATGAAATATTGTTTATCAACTGTTGCTTCTCAGGAGCCAAATTGTGGGGATCACAGGAGATCTGTAAACTCAGCATGGTCTGGGAAGTGGGATAACAGGAAATTAGAGAAGAAATGGAATAAAACCACAAAAGATTTCTTGGTAGCACTCTAAACCCATCATGTAGCTGTGTGAATACTCTGCCTGAAAAAGGAGATGTTAAAACAGCAAAAGCTGCAGAGAAGGGCAAAAAATGCAGTCAGAGATGTGGCAGATGTGGAAGCTGAGCTGCATTCCCATGTTCTGTGTACCAAAGGCCTCCAGGTCATTTAAGGATGCAACTTTCTTTTATGCAATCGCTTTTCTGATTAAAATGGTCTTCTGTAAGTGATTTTATGATACATACAAATATTATGGTTATCAGACTTCACTGTTAAAATAAAGCTCTTTTCTTTGGCAGGAGGAAGGCTATACATGCAAATTCAGATTCCTGCTGCATTGCCACTAACTCTGCCCTTCTGTTCTGGCAGAATCAGGAGAAACTGTGGCGTTTGTATTTTCTTTTATTTGTTTCTTTATGTATCATGTGCTCTCTGATTCTCGTTTACCTCTTATTTTGTTACCTTTCCCGTTCTTTTTCTTTTTGTGGCTACATTTGTGGCTGCATTTTTTCTTTTATTTGTTTACTTTGCCTTGAACTTTCTCCTAAATCCTTCTTTTCTTTTTAGCCAGACCTGAATAAACACATTGAAGCATAATTTTTCTCTCCTTCCCTTCCTCTTCTACTTCCATACCTTTTCCCCTTTCCCCTTAACATTATCGTTTTCTCCTCAGCATTTATTGATGTTTTTCTTTCCCATGAACTTTCCTGTCCTTTTTTTAGTGTTTTGTACTTCACCTCAGGATTTGGGTCTCTTTTTCCTTAGTAGTGCAAAACTGGAGAGAAATCACCTTAAAAATGTGTGGGACAAACTCTGTCCTAACTGTCCTGTGGCATGAGGATGACTGGGAGCAAATAAATTCCTGTTTAGCAAATTTAACTTCTCCTAAAAATTCAGGCTCCATCCTTCCAGCTGGAAACTGGATCATATAATGTGTTATTACAAGCTGTTAAAATTTGAGACCGAGGAGGGGGAATAGGCTGAAGTTATTCCATGGATTGTTCTGTTCTTTGTGGGAGGCTGTTAAAATAAAGCAACAGTATAAAAGATGAATTATGTACAATTTAATGTAAAGCTGTTGGAAGCCATTAGAATATTTCTTCCTTGATGGTCTAACATTTGTGTACTTTTTACAAAGTTTCACATTTTTTGGTTCTTCCCGAACATTATGAAAATTGTACTGAGAGGAGTAAATTCATCTGCATAAAATTGACTGCAAAGAGCAATTAGTCCTTCATTAATATGCAAATTTGGTCCAGTGCAGATTCATCCATATATGAGGCTTAAATATGCAAGTCAGTCTTGCTGTGCGAGAAGCCCAGATGCTTTTATTTACTTTGAAATTGAGGGATTTGGTTAATGATGTTGTTGACAGGAAAACTTGAATAAATTTGATGATCACCATCTTTCATATTAGACGAGGCCCATGGAAAAAAATTACCAAGTAAAATACCAATTTTATTTGGTAATTTCCTATTACCAATCTTGTAATAAAATGTAAGATAGAAAGTAATAGAGTTAGATTTCCTAATGTAGTTATCCTGGGACTTAAACTGTTCCCCAAAGATGGAGCCATTTTTCTTAAACTTTGTTTTTCCAGAGGGTAAAGACATCTCCATAAGCTGTATGAATAACACACTGCCTGGAGATTTAATATTGGAAAGTTGGTTCTGTGACTTGCTTCAGTTGGTGAGAGGATAAAAGCCTGGGAATGAAAAAGCAGGAGCTTTGGAAATGGTTCTTTGTCATCTCCCATGATTTATCTGTGGGGTCTTTTCAAGAATTAGTGTTGAGGCCTTTGCCCTGAAATCTGGAATCTCTCTGAAGACACAGCCAATTCTGTTTGGATCACCTAAGCATCTTAATAACCATTTTCCTAAATATCTTTAAATCTTTCCAGCCCTTGGCAGTGATGCTTTCTTCCTGCTGGTACCCACCAGAGCAGGGTTTTCCCTCACCCAATAAATCCAAGCTGTGTCTTGCCTCTCTCCTCTTTTCTTGCACAGGATTCCTCTGGTTCTGTGCAGCATCCATCACTCAGCCAGGAATGGCAACAGTTCCTTTGCACTCTCAGTCTTGATTCACCTGCAACATCCCACAACTTGTTCCTCCTCCTGTTTCTTCCTTTTTCTTTCTCTGCAATTCCCTCAGGCATGAATTTACCTTCAGCTTCAGCAAAACTGGTCTTTGATTCAATCATGCCCATTTTTTCCTGCACCAAACCCGGTCTTTTATCTTGCCTGAGCAAGGCATTGGAAGTTCCAAACTAACAGAGAAATGTGGTTGAAATGGACTGAGCTGTGTGGTAATTTATAAAGCTCTAGTTGTAACTACCTGAGGACAAGTTAATAGATGAGACCATTTGATTCCTCTGACTTCCTGGCACAGCTGTTTGGGATATAAATCCTCACAACAGTTGCTTTCCAAATCCTTAATGTGCTGCACTAGGCAAAAAGTTTCTACAACCATGTTGAGGAGAGAAAAGAATTCAGTGAGACACCAAAATTGTTCATGTGGTTTTGCAGATGAATCCAAAAGCAGGAAAATAAAAATGGAGTTGAGTATTTGGGGGGAACAGAGGAGAGATCTGATAGTCTTGTGAAGGCTCTGGTTATCCAACAAGGAATCTGTGTTTTTTACCATCAGAATGAGGCACTGACAGTGTCAGAAGGGAGTTTATTTGCAGTTCTTAATCGTTTAGGAGGTGATAAATTGATTAAAAGGTGAAACCTTAAAACCACACCATCTGCTGAGACTTCAATAGCCTTTGCCTTGGAGAACACAGAATTGTTGGGCAGTTTGGTGTTTTTCAGCATCATCCACAGCAATCTTGGCTTTCTGATCTAGCTCCCAAAAGGGAGAAAATATTAATTTTGAAGTGTATAAACAACAGGCATCTCAGCACAACCTGAGGTTGTCTCCTATCAGCTATGTAATCTTTATATTCTAGATTAATAAACACTTCAGCCTTGGAGTTTATTAGTCCAAAATATATTTATTACCTCATAAATTCAAACCCCCTCCAGTTACCATCTAATTAAACTGCAGTGCTGTGCTTGCTATCTTTGGGGATGTATTAATAATGGAATTATCTTGTGAAACAGTAATTACATACTTTGTGCATTCTTTGCCACACTCTTTCTTCAGTGTCTGTGTGATGAGTGGGGCACACAGTGCTCCATTGTTTGGAGCTCCTCCAAACTCTCTGTGTATCCAAAGATAAGCAGATTTTTTTTTTTCCCTCCTTCTTGTAGAAGAGGGAGAAAAGTTTGTGCATTTTTTGTACTCAGGAAGGACCAATACCACCAGACTAGGAACATTATGAAACATGATTGTGCAAGTGATTTTAGCTGGTGCTTTCTCCTCACTCTTTGAGGAGATTACTCTCAGGACTAAAACCTCCTTGCAGGATATGTTTTGTTCTTACTGCAGCTGCCAAAAGCTGAAGACAACCACTTTATCTGCAAGAGAATATTCATTTATGGGACTTCACTGGTGACATAGGTTTGAAAACAGGAAAAGAGGCTTAAAGCCTTCCTCAGGAGAGAGATTTACTCACAATTTTCTCCAGTGGTAAGTGGCCTTGCTGTATTCTAATTTTTAAATGTATTAAGTCTGTCTGTGCTTTTGCTTTCTGAGGTTGTCCCCCTTCTCCTCCTCTGGATAACTTGTATTGACAAGAATTCTTTTGCGCATTTTTCCTCACTCAGTGCAGAATTAGGTGTCTGAATCCAGCCTGGTGCTCCCTTCCCTGCATGGCAAGAGGCACAGGAGGCAACACCTTTGGCACATAAGTTCCCTGGAGTTTGAAGTGCCTTATCTCTGGTTCAAGTACATCTGTTGAGCAACACCGGGAGCGTGTGATTCTTGTTGACACAGCTCTGCTCTACCTGACACGAGGGGGGTTTATTCTCTCTTGTACTCCCAGCAGTTTGTGGGGTTAGGATCCACATGTGGTGTTTTCTTTTCTTTTATTTGTTCACTGCAATGGCTGTGCAGTGTCTGCAGGGACAGCAAGGGCACTTCCCAACAGTTTCCTCCCTGAGTCTTTCAAATCTTTCCACAGGTTTTGCCTTCTCCCTGGTTTTCTGCTCCACAAGTTCTGAAGTCTGATGCCAAGTAAAATATGAGGAGTGGTCACTCACTTCATACAAAGGGGTTTGATTGAACTTCCAGCTGGAACTCCATCTCCACTCCTGCATTGTGATTGCAACTTAATGTTTTACCTGCATTTTACAGTCATCCAGGGGCCAAGTTTTCAAGTCTTCCAGATTTGGACTTGTTTTAATATCATTGCAAAATCCTGCAAGAATTCTGCCAGCAGCAAGGCCAGTGTGTTTGAAAGCAGATAGCATTTCCAGTACCTAAATCCTGGTCAGGTGTGAGTATCTCAGTAGTAAGAGTGACTCAAACTTGTAACTTTGATTTCCAATAAGATACTATTTGCTTTATCCAGTCATTTTCATCTGCCAGTGATTTAAATCAGACTGTTTTCATGGATGAGTGTTATTCTTTGGAAATAAAGAATGCCTGACAAGCTTCTGTAGTTTCATGAATAGTTTTTTGTAAACCACAAAATGAAATGTAATTATTGTATGAGAGATGTTTTACAGAATCTCAAATGGCTTTATCAGCCCAATGTCTAGGAATTCACCTTCTGAGACTGAACATCTTGTGCTTTGTGTCTTAATAAAAATGGTGTCTGATAGCACTTGGCCACAGTGTGGAATGGAACAGCTTCTGTTGTACTGAATAGCAAACATCTGCAAAGAATAATTATATTTATGACATATTCCTCAAACACACATTATTATTCTTGCAGCTCAGGATTAATTACAGGATTGTCAAAACCTGCTGATCTCCAAACTTTTGGTTGTCTAATATTTCTTGTGGCTGTTGATGAAAAGATGGTTTGTGTGTCCCCAGGATGGTTCCAGGTTGTGCCTTGCCTGTTCTGTCGCTCTGCTTTTTTGTCCCTGGTGTCTAAACTATTCAAACTAGATACCTTTCTGATGTGTTTTTCCTGATGTGAATAAATTCACTGCAGAATACTTGCAGAGCAAAAGATGTTTGTTGCCAAGCAATTATATCAGATGAAATCTACAGAAGGGTAATATTTTAGTCTGATTTTTTTTTTTTTAATTTTTTTTTTCTTTTGCTACAGGCATGAATCTGAAGATGAATTCTGGGAATTTAGGGAAGGAGAAAGACAGGGCTGTTGTTTCTTAATTTTTTTCCCCTTGTCTTCTGTATTTTGCAGTGATTGCTTTGAGTCTGTAAGGTCATCATGGTTGAAGGCATGAAGATGAGGACATCAAAGCCTTTGCCCACTTCTGACAATTACTCTGGAGACAAAAACAGCTCAGAAGACAAATGTTATGAGCTACCTGTAAGTTCTGGTTCACAAAACAGATGAGAATCCAGAGACACTCCTGAACTTGGAAATGAAAATTATTCTCAAGGTAATGGTTGAGCTCATTATCTACTGCTCTCTCTAAATGTGAAATAAGGAGTGCAATGCCCATATATTCTGTCTCTACCAGTTGACATGTTTTCTGCATTCCTGTGTTTGCCTAAGAAGTCATGGATAATCAATTTGATGTGCAAAATACCCTGCATGGGTGAATTCTGATACATATCACTTGCCATGGCTGTGCTGTTCTGAGAGGCAAAAACTTCCAGGAAGGGAAGAGCAGGGAAAATCTGCCTGATAATTTTCTCATCAGTTTTTCTCCAAGGACATATCTGTAGGTGGATTCTATAGACAGTGTTTGGGTTTTTTCCCTCCCCCTTGGGTGGCTGGTTCTGTGTGTGTCAGTTATTTTCTCTTGCTGTATTAGAAATCAAAGCTACCTTATCACTGCAGGATAAATATATCTATATTTATATCTCTATATCTATCTCCTGTAATCCTAACTAGGAAAAACTAACCCGAAACATTTCATTTTCAGCCTTTGTTATTATTTAAATATATTTTAAAATTCTTTTTTAAATTCCCTACATGTATTACAGATAATTTCCCATCTGATTGGGAAGCAGGATAGGCAGGAACCAGCAGCAGACAGATGTGATTATAAAAGATGTTCTGTTCGTTGTAATGAGACTTACGGTCTTAATAAATTCTTAAAATGTTTTTAACACAACCAACTTAAGTAAGTTTAAAATCTAATTGTCTAGTTTTAACCCTATCAGATCACTTTTCTTTGAGGACACCCCCAAAATTTTTCTTAGTTTTAGAGAATTTCTCACAAAATAGACTATCTCCAGCAAAGAAAAAAGGGAAATTTGTACAGATAAAAAGCCTGAATGGCAATCCTGATGATGTGGAAAAAATCAATCTGTGAGCTTAGCCACAGTTTCACATTGGTCTCCTCCTTTCTTGGAAATCCATATTTTCACCAGAATATCCAGCAGCATTACGTCGCCTGTCAAAATTTGCTCATAATATTTCATGTCCTTCTGCTGGAAAGAAACAGCTGGATGTTTTGTGCCACGATGTGACCAATCCACCTCTGTTGTTGTCATTTTAATTGCTGGGGCTGTATTTTTAAGTCCTCCACAGAAGGTCTTTGTAGTGACAAGCGAGCGGTTCACGCTTCGTAAGCAAACATAAAGAATGCTGCTGCTAATTGGAGAGGGAGTAATGCAGTTATGATTCCATCAACATTTAAGTTACATTGGGAAAGGACACGGGTTTTCTTGTGGTTCTGTTGCCACATAACATTTTTTACTCGGGGTGGATTTGCTGGGGAAGGTTTTGGAACAGAACAGATGAATCCTGGGATGACAGGGATGGGAGAGATGGAAGTGAAATTTTCTAAGCTACATCTACAGTGTAGAAATCAGCATTTTATTGCTCTTTCTTTGGAGTTGAAGTTATTAGTTGTTGGCTTGGGAAATAGCTTGTCTGTGGAAATGGGGAGAATGGACAACCTCAAAAAACTCCCTTTCCCTGCCCTGAAGAACTGCAGCCACAGTGTTTCATGTGGGAGAGGACTTCTCCAAAATCACCAGTTTCCCAAAGGAAGGAGGTTCTTATGCACTAATTTAGGTCTTTGGGGTGTTTTCCTCTTGATATTCTGCCTGTTGGACCTACAGACCTCCCAGTTTGGACAGTCTGCTGGACCTTGGTTCTTTCCTGAATTATACTTCCATGGAATCCTTGGCTATGGATTAACAGTTGTGTGCCCTAAGTTCTTTCCCCTTCATGCTGATTTAATTTTTTTCTCCTCACATCTCTCTTCTCAGGTGGAGCCTCATCTTGAGTAGCCTTGGGAGGGTCAAAGGTGCTTCCCTATCCAATTCACTACCTGCATTTTAGAAGATCCCAATTTTTAGCATCCAAACAAGGGAATCACAGCTATTTCCATGGGAAGAATCACAGAGATGGCAGGGCTTCCCCCCAAACACTGCCTGTGTAATTGCTGAAGACATTCCAAGCCACTCTAACAAAGTGCTGTCTGCCAGTCATTATGTTCTCCTTGGAGGACCATCTGTTGCACTTCAAATATGTAAAGGTCTCTATCATTTATTGCTCCAAACAAATCCAGGCCTTTGTGTGACGTGTTGGAGCTCCTGAATGGATTCTAAAGGTGGTTTCAGTCACAAAGGGCAGGGTATTCCCTTTGGTTGGACCCCTTCAGCTCCAATTTCAGAGCACAAGTATACTGATTAAACCAATATCTGAATATTTTCCATTTAGTTCGAAATGAATTGTGAACAACAGCAACTGAAAATATCTGAAATATGCTTTTGTTCAGCTAGCAGGACATTGGAAGATTTTTGCTTCTGGTGAACAAGTCTTTCCATTGTAGTGGTATCCAGATTTGATATGCGCTGAGTTTAGAATGAAAATTACCTTATTTTAACTAAATTCTCTAATTAGCTCATTTGTATCTGAAACTAGTGATTCAAAGGAATGGTGAAAAATAGTCAGCAGCTTGAAATGCTCAAACCTTCCTTAGCACATGTCCTTTACAGGGATGGAATACTTGGTTGTACAGTCATTATTTATAGGTTAATTAGGATCCTTTCCATGAGTAAAATGAGCAAGATCAGGCATTAAAATATGCTGGGTTTTGTTTTTCCTGCTGCAGATTTGAAAGAGCTGTGCAGTCAGCTTGGAGCATTGTCTTTTCACAGCAGAAAAGTTCTGTTCAGAGATTTCCAGCCAGAGAAATCCATAACAATTTCTGACTGATTAGGGAGTGGTCCTATCTTTTCCCCTTTCTTTTCTTTGCCTTCTCCTTCCTGCACAGCAGCTAATGTTCTGGTCAGAAGTAATAATATGTTAGATCTTGAATGTCAGTAGCCCCAGAGATCCTGACAAGACTATTCATGTGCATTCATACGTCTTAACCAAAGCTGACACTAAAGAGAGCAAGAATTCTCATATTCCTCTTTTTATTTCCGTGCATTAAGCTCAAATCTTCTCTTGGAGACCTCTGCTAGAAATGACACATTCACCATTAGAAAAAGGCATTTTAGCAAGGTCTTAACAAAGCAGCTGGACATCAATCTGGCTCAGGCAGAGGCTCCTGTGAGAGCAAAGCTGAACTGGTTTGCACCTTGCAAATGTTGTGAGATAAATACCATAGATATACCATAAAAACACCATAAATAACCATTCCCCCAAATGTTTCTAAAGTTCAAATAAAAATTAAGTGATTTTATTTATTTATTTATTATTTTATTTTTATTTTTTTTAGCTATAGGACATTTCTTTATAAGGATATTTGGATTCTGGTAACTCAAGGCTGTTTTTCTGAGAAACAACGCTGAGTGAATATTCTGCTCCACTTTTTACTCTGCAGATATTTTACACACTCTTGTAGGATGGTGTATAGCACATGTTTGGGTAATTTTGCAGGGATCTGATTAAGTTGTTACAACCAGGTAGGCAATTTTGCCAGCAATGATATTTTTAATCTTCTTTTTAAAAATGGTTTGGTAGTAGTTACTAAGGCAGACTAGGTGGCTCTGGGCAGCTCGCCATTTCTAGGTAGTTTAATTTGTTAAAAATTATCTTTCTTCCCACCCAAATCCCCTTGAAACCATTTGGAGAGGAGAACTGTTGAACAGTTGCCAGTAATAAGTCCTGCTGAGACCTCTGTATCCTCCTGACAGAAATGTTGGTGCCAACTGGAGACTGACTGGCACGAGTTTGAACTCTACACTGCTTGATATATTTACTTCACATGCACCAATTACAATAATTACCACCTCTGTAGCTGAAGTTTAAGCACTCACTCTGCACTCCATACCTCAGGTTGTTGGCAGTATGTTCAATCCTATAATCTCCATTTTCTTGGAATAATTAGGTAGAAAATAAATACTTCAAAAAATTAGCAGAGAGTCTGAATGGAAATCAGAGTCTGAATAATAGAGTTGTTTGTCATGTTGCTATTGTTAAGCTGCATTTATTTCTATTTAATCTTTATTTCTGAAAGGCAGCATCTTCTTTTCCCTGCAGAGATTCACCAGGAGATGCTGTAATCCATGGACTTTTATTTTCAGCAGTGGATATTACTTGATGTGAATGAAAAAGCAACATGAACTCTTATTTTGTTTAGATGTTGTAAAAATACATTTCTTTCAAAAGAAATGCTTTTGACTAGAAGGGGAAATCACCCTTCCCTTACTCCTTCTGGCTGGATGTTTCCATGTGAGATTGTAGGGATTTAGTGCCAGGACTGGCTTTAACTGCCCAGTTCCTGACAATTCCTGGTTTAAATCTGATGCAATGGGGACTGTCTCTCCCCCACCCCTGTTGTCTTTCCAAGAGACTGGTTAATTTTTAAATTGGATCAGCAACATTAAAAAAAAAAAAGGTAAAGTTTCTATTACACAAAGATAAACCTTAGACTGAGCACAAACTGACTTGCCTGTAGCTTTCCTAATGTGATTGCACTGCACAGAGTAGATACTAAAATTTATATTAAAATTTCTTTATGCGGGTTCCCTCTAGGGAGAGGAAGAGGGAAGGAAAAAGCTTCATGTGACAGATGCTAATTATGCAGCTTAATGCACTTCTGGAAGTTGCAGAGATGAGAACTCTATAAGAACCTATCTACAAAACAAAGCACATTTTCAACAGCATTTTTAACTCAATTCTTTTTTAATCTGCCTCTTCTCTGTTCTCCAGGAGGCTTTATTTCCAAAGAGTACAAAGGGCAAGGAGTGTCTCAGGTGCAGAATTCACCAGCCATGGATGTGATTGCTCTCCACTGTGCCTTTCTGTTCTGAGGTGCTGTGGATTTGGGAAAGCTTCAGGGCTCTGAGTCAGGAAGAGTTTGAGTTCCAAATTCCCTAGTTGATGTGTTAGTTTTCTTTCCTCTTTTGTGGATATTTTATCAGTTCCTTATCCTGTGTTTAGGTTTACAGGACAAATGATGTTCTGCACTTGTGCTGGGATCCTCTAGAAGGATTTCTGGTGATGGATGTGTCAGGACTGATGAACCAGATCCCAAAATGCATCACAGAGAAGTGAGCTGAGACACGTGAGTTCCTCAAAGCTGCGAGGTGCATGCACACCAATCCCAGTGTTAGACACCAATCCTCTCTTCCAGACACTGAGCTGTGCTGTCTGAGGGCAAAGAAATGGGAAAATCGGTGTTATTCTGAAATCACTTCTTGCAGGAACCACCATCCTGCATATCTAAATCTACCAAATGATTCTTTTCCTCTGAGTGATAAATCCACACCAGCTCCTGTGTACTTCATGTTGAATTCTGATTTCCTTCATGTCCTTGGATTTCTCGGTGGGGAGGAGTGACTTGAGCACCTCTCCCGCGGGCGCTGGGACTCGGAGGGGCTCGGGCCGGCCCTGGACACCCAGGAATGCTCCTCGCAGCCCGGAGCTGCAGGCAGCGCAGGGAAAACCATCTGTTTGCCTCGCAAAGGGGTTTGCTTCCCCCCGGAGCCCTCCCCCCGCAGCCCGGCTCCGGCCCCAGCTGCCGTGTTTCGATGAGCACTGAGGGAATGAATCTCCTGCGTTTAAAAATACTCTGCTTCTATTTAGATGAAAAGAAGAATCTTGCTTGCCTACACTGGCATACAAAAATAGGCTCAGTGTGAGTAAATCTTCAAAGTTTCTCTTGGTGAATATATCTAGCCTCACTTCTTTTTTTTTAACTTATCATATAAGTTTATTTATAGAGTGTCCTTCTTTCCTCCTACTCTATCAAGACATTTGCAGAAGGTTGTTGCTCGTCTTGTTCAGGAGTCCTGAAATAATTTGCAGGGCCTTTGAAACATCATCGTGTTGCATAGTTGTGATCAACGTGCTGCTGTTGCATGAACATATCATATTTTAATGTGAATGTCAGGTTAGCTGAGACATTCAGGGCTTTCTTTCCCTTTAGGTGCTTTACACTGGTTTGTGTTTTCACTTGAACACTGCAGTAAAAATTCTGCATGTAGTAATTTAAAATGTTCCATTCTACATGCAAGGCATTGCCTAGAAAATTAATGTGTAATATGAGAGGATTAGTAAGATGCATACACTTTCCAAACATCTCTTAAAAATAGCTTTCACTGTCACAGGAGCATCTTAATTCTGAATAATCTCACAGTGCTTCTGCAAATCTGTGCGTGTAGTAACAGAGAAGCCACCTACTTCATCCTCTTGAACTGCACAAGATGGATCTGGGCATGGAAAAAACTGGGTTTTGGAGCAGGACTCTGCTTTGGCAGAGAGGCTGTCTGTGGGACTAGTGAGAGCATTAACACCTGCATTAAATATTAAAGTCAGCTTTCACAATACTCGCCTATCTGTTCAGAAAGGCTCCAAGATCCTGAGTTTGGAATTTGCTCCGTGGTGCAAAGTGCCTGCACAAATCTCGGCAATCCTCTGCCAAGAGGTGGAAGCTGTGGAAGGGGAGCCAAGGCAGTGTTCCCTGTGCTGGGGGACACTCTGTGCCCGCCCTTTGGCCCCAGGCTGGCCGGAGGTGCCCTGGGCTGGGCACAGAATCCCAGGATCTCCACAAGGACCACGGAGTCCAACCCTTACGGCCCACGCAGGGATCAGCCCTGCGAAAGGATGGAGCCCCAGCCGGGATAAGTGAAGGGTGATCCTGTGTGTAAATATCTAAATGCGGGTTCCAGAAGATGCACCATGCTCTGCTCCGTGCTGCCAGGACGTGGCACAAGAGGCAGGAACTGATGCCCAGGGAGTTCCACCTGAACTTGTCCTGGGAGCACCGGCGCGCATTACCCGCGGGCCCGGCCGGGAGCGGGACTCGAACCCGCGGCGCCGCCGCCTGGCCGCCGCCGTGCGCAGCCGCTAGATGGCGCCCTCCCAACGAGCAAGCCGGGGGCTCCGCAGCGCCCCGGACGCCCCTGGCGGCCGCGCGCCGCCGCCGCACCCGCCTTCCCCCAGCGGCGCCGGCGGCCATGGCGGTGCGCGCCCACGTGACGGCGCGGCGGCCAATGGGAGCGCGGCAGGGGGGCCCCGACCGCCGTCCCTGTGGCCGCCATTAAAGAAAAAGGGTCTCGGAATTACCCGGGAGCCGGATCCGCTCCCGCTCCGGCCATGGGGGACCCGCGCTGAGGCTCCCGCCGCCACAGGATGCCGCGGCCGGGCAGCCGCAGACAGAGGCACCGCTGAGGGGAGGCGACGCGCCGGCGGGGGCTTCGCGGCACCGACTCCGCCAGCGGCAGCAGCAGCGGCGGCGGCCGCCGCGTCCCTGTGTGTCGGCGGCGCCGGGAATTGCGGAGCTCCGACCCCTTCGGGCTGAGCAGAGCCCGGGGCTCGGCCGCCGCCTCCCCGCCCTGCCCAGGAGCCTCGGGGAGGGGGCCCTCCGCCCACCGCCCCTGCGGGGACCCGCACCTGAGGAGAGCGAGCGGTCTCGGGGCTCCCCCGCCCCCCCAGGACAGACCGCTCCGGCCGAAGACGATCGTTTTTTATATTCCACCCCCCCACCCCCCGCGCCTTTTTTTTTTTTTTTTTTTTTTTTTCTTCCCCTGTTTTTGTTTTTTGGTTTTTTTTTTTGCTTTTTTTTCCCCCTCTCCTTTATTTTTAAAGGACCGGCCTCGCAGCTGAGCTGGTCCTTCCCCGCCTCGCCGCCCCCCCGCGCCCCGGGGTCTGGCGGGGGTCGCTGCCCCCTGCCCGCCGTGACTCGGCGGGGTCCCGGCTCCCCTGAAGAGACTTTGCGGGGTTCCCCCGAGGACAGCTGGGGGGAACCAGGCTCCCCGAAGACACTCTGCAATTGACCGCGTCCTTCTCCCCCGAAAAGGCTGGGCATCGGCCTCCCGGAGACTCCTCCATCCTTCCCCGAAGAGACTTCGAGGGTCACCCGCAATTTCCTCCTTCCACCCCTCTCCCCCTCCCTCCTTTCCCCACGGAAGGAATTTTTACCCAACGGAGGATATTTTGGTTTCGCCCTCGCTGCGAAGAGTATTTCGTTTTGGGGAGGGGGGGTTTCCACACGGGAATTTAATCCCCCGCTGGGCTGCTAAGGAGACTTTTTGCGGCCTTTCTCTCTCAAGGAATACCTTCCCCCCTCCCCTGCCCCCGCAGATGTTTTTTTGGGGTACACCCCAGGAAATTTTTCTTGCTCTGCCTTTACGAATTCTTCAGACTGGCCTTGCTTCTGGCCCCTGAAGTTTGTTTTTATGATTTTAAATTTTAATTTATTTGGAATATTTTTCGAGCAGGGGAGAAGAATCTGACCCCCCCACACCCTGTTGCCCTCGGACTCCGAAGAGACGAGCCTGGATTTTTCTCTCTCCCACGGCCAATCCTTCCCAGTCATTCCACAATTTGCCCCTTTCTCATCTGATGACTAAAGGAACAGGAGGAAGAGGAGCGGGGGTTCTGGATTAATTGCCCCCGCTGGATTATTTATTTTTTCCTGCTTCTCTTGCTTGGCATCTGAGAAGAGAGGAAGGAGGGATGTCAACTGATTTTTACCCCTAGCCCCCTGGATTAATTACCCCATTTTTATTCTCTTGTTGGATCAATTACCCCTTCACCTTACCTCCTCTCCCTCCCCTCCTTATGCGAACGAGAAGACAAGAGGAACAGGGAGGATTTTGATCTTAATCTCCCGTCGTTGGATTACTTACCACCTCCCTCTTTCTGTTCTCCCCTTCCACGGCGGCTTTACACCCCCGATTGAGCTCCAGAAGACGAGAAAACGTTCTGAGTTCCTCTTTAATTTTTTTTTTTTTTTAAATATATTTTTACCCCCCTCTCCCACACCTCTCTGTCTCTCCTCGCGGGTTATTCCCCCTGCCACTATTTCGCGTGCGTGTGTCTGTAAATCCCTTATTTAATTGTATTATTATTTGTGCGTGTGCAGAGCCCCCCTCCCCCTTTCCCTCTCGCTGTCTGTCTCTCCCTCTCTCCCTCTCCCTCTCTCTCTGTCTGTCTCTTTCTTTCTTGTCGGAGGCTGTGGGATAATGGCGTGTGGGTTGTGGCTGTGAGGATGAGTTCCTGCTTCGTGCCGAACGGGGCCAGCCTGGAGGATTGCCATTCCAACCTCTTCTGCCTGGTGAGTGTCGGTCCCCGGCGCACACACGCCCGGGGCCACCGAGGGAAGGGCTCGGAGCTCTGGGGGAGGGGGAAGGGGCAGTGGAAGCAAAGCAGCCATTTTTAGCAGAGCTTCTGCTGGATGAGCCCTCGGAGTAGGCCCTGCCTGGAGCAGCCAACTCTCCCATGCCCCTCTGGTTCCCCTCCATCGCTGTCTGTCTCGCCTCGCCCCTCCCTCCGCTTTCTTCCTGGATAGTAGCCTCCCTGCAACTCGCCTTTTCCTTCCCTTTCCGTGCCTTCCAACTTTTCCTCCTTTCTCCCCTCTGCCTGCCTCTGAGCGGGGTGTTTCTCGCAGGGGAAGGGAGCTGCTGCTGCTGCCAGCCCCACATCTCGGGGAACTTTCTCTTTTCCCTCCCCACTCGTGACATCCCAGGCAAATCCGAGGCGAAACCTCCCTTCTTCTTTGCTTTTGAGCAGATGCCTTTCCCTGCTTGTTTTTATTCTGGAGGGCTGCTTTTGGTGATGTCCTCCCTGTCTTGTGTTTTGATGTGCACCATTTTGTAATCTTTTTATTTTTTTCTTTTTTTTTTTTTTTTTCCTAACCCAAGTATCAAATCGTTCACATTGTTGAATTTTGGTAGCCCCAAAAGTAAATTCGATATAACTGGACTGTGATGCAATTTTTTGGTGTCTGTGCTGAGCTGTTTCATCAGCTTTTAATGCAAATGAGCTAATCTTAGCTGCCTGCCTGATATTTATGATTCTAGAGATTGTTACAACAATCCTGTGCCAAGCTGTGGCACTCATAATTTCGGATGGAGGGGAATCTGGACAGCCTGACTGTGTCTGCAGCCTGCAGCAGGCCTGCAGCTCCAGATTGACACTGCAATTTTCAATCTGAAAGTCTTTCTAAAGTAGCAACTGTTGCAGACAACCTTTCATCTAAATTGCTCTCCTGCTGAAGGTAGGGAGGCTGCCATGTTAGGTTTAAATGTTGCAGCAATCTTTTGTGTGTTGTCAAATTGGGAAAACAAAAAATAGTAACTTCTTAGCAAAGGCAGCCTGCCTTGTTCTGCCTTTCTAAAGAGAACCCGGGGCAATGCTTCCCGTACCTGCCTTAAGGTGCCTGTGCTGGAGTGAAAAAACTGAGTGCTAAAACTTGGTGTGGTGGTGTAGATAATCCAGGAATTGTCTGCTTCCCATTACACAGCGTAGTAACTCTTACTTGTGTAAAGTCAAATTAATTTTTGTCTAGGAAAGGGTTTAGTGGATCGTTATCAACGTGGTTGCAGGACTAACATATAATTGAATGATAAAACAAGGGTTGAAATTCTTGAAATGTGGTGTGAGGAATGAAAAGCATGATAGCTCTTTGTAAAATCAGTGAACACGAGAGGCTTCCTGGGGGAGAGACGGAGAATTTTTTACAATGGAGAAACTTGTGAAATTTTCCCAAGTGGTAGATGGCTGGAAGAATGTGTGATTTACTGTATCACCTATTTCCATGGAGTAATCTTGGATGGAAAAGGCAGTGTATGCGTAAGTAAGCAAAAAGAAAGATGTTCTTTGCTAAGGCAAGTGTTGAGGAGATTGGACAGTTGCAGTCTGTGAATAATAACATTACTCACTCGTCTTTCACTCTTTTGCTTCAAATCAAATCTGATTTTTCTCTGTGTAACCCTAAAGCTGCAGTGAAAACGAGCAGCTCTTGCTTTACTGCAGTTATTGAACGAGCTATTAAAGCAGGATGCCTGATTGCTCCCAGTTTATCTCCTAAGACACTCCAAACTCCCCATTCGATTCTGGGGGCTCCATCCTCCTTTCCTCCCCACCCCGCAGCAGGAGGTGCTTGCTGGAGGTGCCAACAACCTGTGTGTGCTTTTCTCTCCCCCCAGGCTGATCTAACTGGGATTAAATGGAAGCGCTACGTGTGGCAGGGCCCAACATCTGCCCCCATCCTGTTCCCGGTCACGGAGGAGGATCCCATCCTGAGCAGCTTCAGCCGCTGCCTCAAGGCCGACGTGCTCAGCGTGTGGCGCCGGGACCAGCGGCCCGGGCGCAGGGAGCTCTGGATATTCTGGTGGGGGGATGACCCCAACTTTGCTGACCTGATCCATCATGATCTCTCAGGTAAGAGAGCTCGCACCTTGCTTTGGTCACTGAGAGGTGCTCAGGGTTGGCTTCTCGCACCTGTAGCAGGTGGAGTGTTGTCTTGGAGAAAAGATAAATGTGCTGCTGTAAGCCTCAGCAAGTTATTACAGCAATGAGCAGCCATCTGCTCTGTGTTCAGCTCACCTCAGGCTGCTCCCTGCTCCTCAGGATTCTCAAAATACAAGGGTTTTGCTCCCCACTTGTTCTATTGAAAAAACAACACCAAAACACAAGTCTAGGAGTTTTGGCAGCTCCTTTATGAGAAAGCTGGGCTGAAAGCTGTGCCTCTGATTCACAAGTGATGTCTTAAACATGTTTTGATAAGATCCCTTTTGTTGGGCAATTAGAATTTTCAAATTCAAATAGTAAAGCTCATTTTATTATGTAATAAGAAGCACAGAGATCTGGGCAGCTCTTGAACCGTTTGGATTTGTTTTGGTTGAAATTCACACCATCAGTGAGAAGCCCTCAGAAGGAGGCACCTGGAACTAACCAGTTGTTCCCATGCAAAAAATCTGTAAACCTTCAGTTTTTATGATTCCTCTCTCCCCTTTTTCCTGGTGCTCTGAACCTGCTTTCAAACCCAGCCTTTTGAAAGACTGATAATATTTGTATTTCTCAATAATGTTGTACTTCAAATTTTGGCACCTTCCTTTGGAAATGTTTGCTTGTTGAGCTCAATTCCCCACGTAGATGGTTCCAGCTGCTTATCAGCAAGGTGACGAAGTTAGATATTGGAATTGGGTGAGTCTAAAGGTGAGACTAAACTAATTTGAGGAAGAAAAAAACCCCCAACCAACACATCACTCTAATTTCCTTTCAAATAATGTACAGTATTCAGATTACTGAAGTGTAAAATGAGACTAAGGTTTGGTGACCTGGTAACCAGAAATTGTTGGTGCTGCCTGTGTGTGTGTGTGGATAAGCTGGAGAACAAACAGGAGTTTAAAGTGCCACTGAGGAAGTTGACTTGAAACAATTTAATAACGTGTGGAATTTTCATACAAAAATACTGTGATCTGGAAAACAATTGAAGCACTGAAATGATGTTTATTTCTTTGAATAGTTGACTTCAAAGATTGGGCTGTTGCTCCTATTCCTGTCTGTCCTGGAACTACAAACTTTGCATTTTAAATGGCACTTACACTGGAGTTTGCTTGATATTTTAGTGCATTTAAGGCTTCCTTATTATGACCTATAAATAACCTGTTTTGACCTGCAGGGAACATCCTTTGTGTGGCTGAGATGTAACTCAGACCCAGTGCTGGGTGTTTGTGGCCTGGGTCTGCCCTGAGCCAAGACCAACACTTGTGTGAATTTTCTGTGCTCCTGGCTGTGGGATTGAATTGTGACAAATACATTTCAAATGGGAAACCCAATGAAATTCAAGCTATTTGGAAAGTGCAATTTTGTGCTGCCTAACCACTGAAATTGTTTGTTTGAGCAACTTTCTTTGCCTTCTGTTGAATGTCTGCTGGTGATTTATCACAGAGGGCCATTTGGAAACAGCAGTGGTTTGTAGCTGGAGTTTTAGATCAGCACCTTGTTTGTGCTTGTCCAGAATTACCCTTTTGAACAGGTAGATAAGCAGGTATCATCCCAGGGACTTAGCAACTCTTAACCTCTCTCAGGGTATAAGGGAGAGATAGGGGAGGATTAGAGTCTCCCAGGCATGTCTTTGGGTATTTTCTTTGTTCAGGTCACCTGTGGGTGCCTGTGCTTCCCCAGAGCTGTTCCACACGTGTTGTGGTGATGCTGGCACTCCTGAGGCTGTCACCTGTGTCTGACACCGTGGGCTCTGCAGATGTGGTTTGTCCTCTTTGAAAGAAAAAAGGATCTGTGAGTGTGCGTGGGGCTCTCGTGCCCAGGAATTGGTGCAGAGGATGTGGCTGAGGGGTGCCCACACCTGCACTTTTTCTCTTTGCTGTCACACAAAATCTTAGCGTGGATCTCATAGAAGAGAGAATTATGGCTGAACCCAAACAATGTTATCTGACCTTTGTCGTAGCCTAATGGATTTTTTCATCGGTGGACAATTTCTCCTGGTAATTCACACTGCCTTGTTCTCCCAATGACTGCTTGTTACATTTTCAATGGGAATGATAAATGACTTCTTAGCACAGACTTGTTACCTGCAAAATTGATTGGAAATTGTTTGCTGCGGGAGGTTGAGGTGCTGCCTCATTTAGAAGTTTGCTGCTGGATGGGTGAAGGATTGTCCTGGAGGAATCTGGGAGCAATTTGTCCCTTAGTGCCTTTGGACAGATTTGTCCTGGGAAGTGGCCCTTGAGAGAACCCTGGTGAGAAATCTGCCAGAGCCACCTTAGGAACTCTTGCTTCTGGCCCCCTTTGGTGTGAAACTCTGCCTGTTGAGGACAGGTTGGGATTTTGACAGTTTCTGACTTTTTTGGTGATGTGTATTTTCAGTGAACAATGGGTGTTCAGTGACTGGAACACATCTTGGTTATCAGCCCTGGGGGATTTGAAATCTGTCAGCCTTCCAGAAGCCTTTTGTCCCCTTCCCAAGATGCCTTCAGCAGGGGATGTACAGCCTTGTGAATGTACATCTATGCATATCAGATGGAAGAAATAAATGCTATCTCTGTGTTCAGCTGTACATTCTGGAAGTTCACTCGGTGCCCTGGAGTCACGTTTGAATCCTGCTCATGGCTGTGTCGGAGTTCTCATTGCAAGCCTTGGATAAGTGTCTTGTTGATGGTCAGGGATTGTTCTTGCCTGGAGGCATGTCAAAAGGAGACTTGTTCAGAGATGCTGATTGATCAGGAATATTGACTTCACTCAATCATTTATTTTTTTCCTTTCCCTAGGAACCTACTTACTGTACATACAGCCAAAAAAACAGAGGTCTATTTCTAACCCAACGTAGCTAGAGGCAGACAGAAGTTAGTGAAATGTTATTTTAGCCTCTAACAACCTCAAAGGTTATGTTTTTGTTCTGACAGTGAGGCTTGATTATAGTAATTCTTGCAACTCAAACCCTAAAGTAGGACATCTCTTCCAATTTCAGCAGGCAATGGTCTCTCACGGCTCTGAGCAGCAGTTATTTTATTAGAAAGGTTCTTTCTTATTTTCATCTGGCTACTTCTACACTTGGATTATTTTTCTTCAAATTGGCAGTAGATGATTTTAAACCTGAGAACAGTCAGGTATGAATTATGTACAAGACATAGTCCCAAGGAAATGGTTACAATTTGATTAATGCTGGGATGGGGGAATGCTGCTATATGGCTTTGACCTTCAAATTGCATCTTTTAAATGGTGAGCTGCAAGATGCATCTTTTTCATTCTAGTGTCTATTAAATTTGGTTAATTTACTTTAAAAATTAAAGAGTTGTCTGTCATATATCAAGATAATCAGTTTTTGTTTGCTGAACAATCTTGGTCGTGCTGCTGTGAGGGGGAAATGTATAAAAATAAAGCAGGTTGGAGGAGAGCTTGGAAGAATCCTGATGTTTGTCTGTGTGGTGAAAACAGTGGCAGCAAAGACTAATATGTGTTGTGTAGTTGTTAATGCCATGTGCATTACAGATCAAATCCTTGTCCCCAAAAAATCAGTGAGATTGTGCTGATGTCAGCAGTGGGTGTCTCATTACTCCAGGACAATGGAAAGCAGAGGATGAGCCAGTGATCATTCCAAGGGGCTGCAAACCCTGCCAGTTGCAAGGAGTTGGCAAAGGCAGCTTGGAAAAGAGTTCAGCCAGTGATGCTTTTTTAAAATAACATTTGCTCCCTAAGATCATTTAACTCCTACAAAAAAATACCCAAAAAACCAAACCAAACAACAACAAAAAAAAAGGGAGAAGGATGCTTTTAAAAGCATTTAGCACCTGGTGTGAGCACGGTGAGCTGCAGCCTCTTGTCTGGGAAGGATCTGTGTGTTCTGTGTCAGGCAGGAGAGGCATTCCAAGTGTTCCTGCTGCATTGATGCTTCAGCATTTCTTTAGTCCTCCATGTTAGAGATGGAGCCACTTAAGCAAAACTGCTGATAAGCATTATGCAAAAATTACTGAAGCAGTTTTATCAAACTTGTGTGGCTTGCTGTGAGCTCAAAGGTGACAAAGGTTTAACTTTCCCCCTTTTTTCCTTGACCAACGTGCACATGAAATATCTGTGGAGTCAGGTGAAAAATGCTTTGTCACAGGCAGTGAGGGTTTGGCATGGTGTCATGTTGGTTGTGTGTTCAATGTCACACGCAGAGTGACCTGGATACATCAGAACAGTGAAATATTTTACTTACACTGCTACATCTACCTGCATATGGAGTTAGTGTGCTGGAGGAGGTGGGATCATACAGATGGGAAGTTTTTCAGCTTTTCTTGTGGCTTTGTAGCCAAACTTTCACCCAACAAAAGGTGAAGGAGAGCAGTTACCTTGTTGATACAGGGCATGGCTACACTCTTACAGACAGCTTCTGCTTGGGAATTGTCAGGAGTTAGAAAAGAGCATGAAACATCTGTGTGTGATGCTGGCAAAGGCCAAGCAGCACAAAAACGAACCTGCAATGGTGCTGAATGTTTTCACTGAGCTGTTCTGGGGATCCAGAGTGGTGGATTCAGATTCTGCTCCGTGAGTGTGGATAACAGGCACCACTCCAGCAGGAACAAACTTCAGTTGTCTTACTCAGATTCTTAAATTGATATTTTTAAATGGTATTGTTTTCCTTTTTTTCCCTGCAAAATCTGTTCTTCTCACTTGTTTTGTAGGCCCCCAAAACAGCATTTCAATAGCTTTGCTGGTAATTCTCACTTTGAGCAGTTTAAAGGATTTTAATTTAAAAATCGGAGGTTTTAAATAGAAAACTTGGAGTAAAAGTGTTTCTGTCATATCATTACAATATTGTGTGCAGCAGCAATTTCACATTGCTTTGCTTATTTACTTCCCTTGGAATGTGAGGTTTATATAGGAAGTTTAATTGTAGAAATCAGGTTTGTGTCAGTGTTTTTATAACTGGCACAGTCATATAAAAAGGGAGCCTGTGAGGTAAGAAATGCTTCTAAAAGACAAGTCTCAATCCTGATATGAAAGAATGGATTTTCCCCTGTGTAATTGAAATAATTGGGGGGAATTGTCGTCCAAAGTGGCGGCTTTGTTTCTTTGCACAGTTTATTTTAGAGGTTCATTGAGCATTAGGGAGATATCTTTAATGGTGTGGTAAACTCTCAGCCTGTGCAAGAACTGGTGTTTACTGGTGTCTGTGTGTTAAAGGAAGGAGGGCAATCCATGCTCTCAAGCCTTGTTAAAAATGACATTTTCAAGGCTGTATATTTATCTGTTGCAATATGGATTTGTCTATATATATATATAATATGTACTACTTCTTAGAAATCCTTGGTTAATAAATTTGGCTAAAGATCTGTGAATACCAATAGGCTTAAAAAAGCCTAACATGAATTAAATTATAAGGTTTAAAGATACTCCCTTTTCAGAATTCACTGAAAATTGCAAGAGTTTTATATTCTGAGGGTACTCCAAATTTTTTCTTTACTTGTCAAAGAGCACCACACAGACAGAAGGGCATAATCAGTAAAAATGAACTTTACTTGTTCAGGTGAACTGCAGGAAAAATGGAAAGGAGAACATAAAAATTCTGAAGTGGCTTCTAATAAAATTGATAATATTGAGAAGGTGCTGACTGAAAAAGTTTTATTTATGTGTAGTATACAAATTGCTTTTCCCTGGCTGTTGTTTCCATGAATTCTTCATTTCCTGATTCTTCCATTTTCCTCAATTTTATCTTCATTTTTTTTTCTTTTATCTTCATTTGAGGAAAACCCAGTGTAAAATGTGATGTAAAGAGAGAGAGAGCAGTGGGATATGGATATAAATTGTTTAATGGATTGACGTAAAAATGAGTGTGCTGGGGAAGAGCTGAGTGCTTTAGCTGAGAGAACTCATCAAAAATAAAGTACTTGTAACCTTCAGGTTGTCAGAGCACTTTTGTGGATAACACTTGTCCAGAGTGAAATTGTGGCTTAGCACCTTTTGAAAAATGAGTCAGCAACTTGTGTTGGTTTGTTAGGATGATCAGATTGAACATTTGAATTTATTGTTTCAGAAAGATTAGAGGACAAAAGTGGCTCTTCCTCTCCCCCTCTTTAATGAATGGTTTGCTGTGTACAATTTTCTATTAAGTGGGAGGGGTTTTCTCATGTCGAGAAGCAACAATTTGAATTAAGAAGAAAAATAGTTGGCAGATGTGAGCAGATGTCATGTTTGCTTCTCTCCACCACTAAAAATGGGGGGAGGGGAATCACTAGATCGACTTCAGAAAGTCAGAGAACACTTACTGCTGGGGGTTTTTGCATGAATTTGAATAATGTTCTGAAATGAGGGATTCTTGACCTGACAGCTTCTTTTGCCTTCCCTTCCTGTGGCAAGCTGCACTTCACTCAGAGCTGCTGTCTGGTGAGCAAAACGTGGAGTTTTAGTGGTGATTTCCATCTCAAACTTGGCACTTTCTCCACACAGCACACTCAGCTGAGAGCTCTCTGCTTCTGCAGCAATCTGAGGGAGAAGAGCTTTCAGGAGTTACATCCCGTGGCAAGTTCTTGCATGGAACTTGCTCATAACTTGGTGGTCCTGGATTAAATCCATCCTGACCACAGAGAATGGAAACTGCTCCTTTGTGACCATCAAAACACAGGATTTGTGTTACTTCAGTGTCCCTGCAATTCCAGCACCTTCCATGGCATTGCTGCATCAAGACACCAAAACAAAATTAGGCACAAAAACTGGAATTAGCTCCTTCCATTCCCTTCTGGAAGGTCCTGGATGCAGGGGATGTGCTTGGAACGGTTCCCTGAATTGCCAAGAGCCGTGTACAAAGCCAGTGTGTAACCTTTGAGATGGTGAGGAGTTTATTATGCAGCTAAAGTCCAAATATGAGTGAGCTGTGCAGTTAATGTTTGCTCTGCTGAGCTGCTTTTTGGTCCTGCTGCCCGTGGGACAGGGCTGTGCCTGGGCATCCCCAGAGCTGCACCAGGGAGCAGCAACCTCTGTGCTTGGCACGGCCAATTTACACCCTTTGACTTTGGACTTTTGTTGCTTTTTTGTTACCAGAGCGGTGTATGATGTTGCTTTAGTGAGTTGCTCTGTTATCTTGAAGCTTTACCGTTTTTTAAAAAAACAAGTTTTTGCTGGAGTAGGGTGGTGGGGTGGGAACCTTGCGGTGAGGTCTCAGCTTTGGGAAATGCTGCTCCTTGTTTTTCCTTGTGTTTCCCAGAAAGTTATTTCATGGAATGATTCATCTGTAATGATGCACACCTCCTCTTTTATAAGTGATGGGGCAGGTCTGTTTACTCTTATTCTGTCCCTCAGAGTTACTGGGAATAACTTTTTTTTTCACTCACAATACTGGCCTTGTGTGGAAATGTACTTTTCCCTGTGTGGAATATAGCAAAAATATAAACATGGTCACTGTGTTCTGGTTCCAATAGTATTGAAATTCCCTTCTCTGTCATCTGTCTTAAATATCATTTATTGTAATAATCTCTAAGGTTTTTTTTTCCTAACTAAAACTCTTAGGTGTCTGGTTTTCTAGATGCTCTCTAATTTAAGGATATCAAGACTTTAGTTAATAATGTTGCAACCTTTTAAGCTTGTAAGTGGCTTCCAGAGAAAGGTGAAGGGGCTTATTTCCAAGGGGGATTTAAAATGCACAGGCTTGGCTGTGCTGCTGAGCTTTTCTGACCATGGAGCAAAACAGTGGAACCCAAAAGTTCTGTGAGGAAAAGGGGAGCAGGCAGGGCACTGCTGACAGAGCTGCATCCAGCCCTGGGATGTGCCAGGGACAGGGATGTGCCAGGGACAGGGGTGTGACACACGAGTGACCTGCTCTCACCTGGGGCTCCGTGTGGAGCTCCACACGTCCCCTCCGACCTAAATTATCCCAAGACTATCCAGAGACTGCAGTAAAAATGTCTCCAAATCTATGTCAGACAAACTTGTGGTCTCTGCTGCTGCCTGGAGTACAAAAGCAATGGCATTTGAAGAGTAACTTTGCTAGGTTAGTCCAAGGAGAGCAGGAGCAGATCCTGAGGGAGTGATGCAAGCCACAGAATGTGAGGAATTGGAGCCACGAAGGCAAGATCTGATTGTCAGTGATTTAAGGACAGTATCTCAAGCTTTATTTTATTATTATCCTTATTAGTGTTGCTGGGGATGAATGATCAGATTCAGCCTGGGAGACACCTCAGGAACTTTGAGATGTCCCATGTTTTACCTGGGCAAGGGAATTGTGTGAGTGCAGTGCAGCTCTTTAGAGCAGTGCTCTGCTTTGAGGGGCTCTAGACTGAGCACGAGCCAGAGTGGTGGAAGAAGCTGCAGTTTCTTGTCAAAAATCTCACTTTTCCATTTGGCAAACCAGCTTGGCTTGTGCAAGTTGGATTCCATGCCTGTGCTTGGTTTTCTGGGGCACAGATGTCAGTGTTTGACTTCAGAATCCCATCAGTAGGAGCTGGGCATTGTCTTGCTGATTTTTCTCTTCTGTGTTTACATCAGAAAGCAGGGCTAGGCTGCTTAAATATCTTCATTTTTAATGTTGAATTAAAAAGAAAAATGATGGTTTTGAGTCTTCTGGAGAGAATCAGGTTGCTCATACCAATATTCTGAATCTGAGTATTTTTCATCTTCTCTAGCAAATTGTTGCTCATTGAGGGTCAGTTGACTGCTGACTTTTGCTCCTGGCTTTCTTCAGCCAAAGACACCAGGATATATCAAAAATCTGGCTGTGGTAAATTTATTTTTAAACCTAATTGTCGCCTAAAAAGATGAGGAATGCAGATTCCCCAAAACACAAGCCACAGATGACACAGGCTGAAATACCTCACGTGCTGGTGCTGCTTTTGTGTACAAATAACTGTTCAAACTTCTTTCCTCGTGGGGGATGAGATATTTTTATAGCTGATCACTTTTAGCAGTTCCATCATCAATAAGCAGAGTTACTGAACATCACAGGCTGGCTTTGATTGCATGTTAGGCCGTGAATATTTCTGGTGGGAGAGAAAAGGGTTTTGTGCTAAATAAACGGATCCAATAGCAGGATGGGATTGAGAGCTGCTCTGTGTTTGCCCTGTGCCTTGCAGAAGAGGAAGATGGGGTTTGGGAGAACGGGCTGTCCTACGAGTGCCGCACTCTGCTCTTCAAGGCCGTGCACAACCTGCTGGAGCGCTGCCTGATGAACAGGAACTTCGTGCGCATCGGCAAATGGTTCGTCAAGCCCTACGAGAAAGATGAGAAACCCATCAACAAAAGGTAGGAGGCTTTTCTTGTGCTTCATTGGAGGGTTTGTTCTTTGGTTGAATTCAGAGACTCCTGGGTATGATTTATTCTGGAGCCTCCTTTGTATTTTGCTGCTTTTTTTGGAGTTCTTCAAAATTTTCATCTGGTGAAAGGAAGCGATGCTGAATGTGATAAACAATCTCTTCTGTGCTGGTCCCCATGTCCAGACCATGGATAGTGGGTGTTGGAAAGAAGGTAAAGCTTTACAGAAAGGAAGAAAAAGTCACTTGAATGAAGAAGGACCTGCAGGTGAAGTCCTTGTGCCTGCAAACACCAAAAAAGACTCCCTGTAGAGAGCTCTTTGCAGTCCCACCTGAGCTTTGGAAAAATTGCATCCCATGAGAGATGCTGAGAGTTTGGAATGTCAAGTCCTGGTCAGGGAAGGGATGGTGTCTGGGAATGCTGGTGTTAAAAGAATCCATGTGGCCTCCATGCTGAGGAGGAGGGAGAGGAGAGAATTTTTGATCTAAATTGGAAGGACTTCTTCTCATGCTTCTAACGTGGTTTGACACGGTCTATGTTGCCTAGCAATAAATAATGAAATGAATAAAAACTAGGTTAGCTGGAACAAGTTTAATCGCTGTTCCCAAATCAGCTTTTAAAATCCAAAGTAATTTAAAGCTTAGATGATGGGGTTTTTAGTGTGGCTTTTTTCTGTGTGTGTGTCTATGTATGTGTTAAATCTTGCATGCAGGAAATTTTGAGATCAGTGGCTTTTCTTTTTGGGTGTGGAGTTGGCCATTGTTGGCATCTTCTGCAATAAATTTAAACTTGAAAGAAATTTAGAAGCTGTTTTGGAGCAAAAGAAGCAGAAGCACATGTTTGTGTGTGTTTCTATTAGTAGTTGTGAACTGCTGCTTTTAATTTTTGTATAAACTTCTCCTTTAGTTCCAGGCATTTCTTTCTCCACCCTGGTCAGGGCAAATGTTTCCTCTCTGGGGTGTCCTTGTCCATCCATATTTTTTTTTTTCTGCTATAAATCAAGAGTAAAGAGTTTACTTTTAACCATTTTGGCCAATACCATGTTGGCACAGTCTGGGCTTTCCTCCTTTGAGGAACTGGTTGACCAAATTGCCATTTTAAACCAGCATTAGTTATGTCCTGGATTCTCTTGGAGTAATTCTATAAAGCTCTCTAGAGCAGCTGGAAAAGCTGATGAAAGCTTTTAAAATAAAATAGCAGTGTTTGTTTAATTTGGAGGCTCTGATTCTTTTTTGAAGAAGGTCAGAATGTCAGCGTGCTTGATGAAAATAACCGAAGGAATTGTGTGCTTACTCACACAATTTCATCATATGTAGCCCAGAACTGCTGGAAAATATGTAAAAAGCTTTAACAGATCTGTGTAAGGTATTTTATTGTTGAGAAATGTCAGCATTTCCTACTAATGCTCAGTAGCATGAGATGCTCTGAGCACTGGCTTTTATGGATTGAAGAGGGGGAATGGTGAACAGATGTGTTCTCGTGGCAAATTTGGCTCATCCCTCCTAGGAAAATCTGGAATTGGGATAATCTCTGCTCTCAGGAAAGTTTGGCTCTTCAGAGGGGTCACTTTAGGCTTGTGGGGAAAACCAAACACTGCCATGGATGCTTTGTGATCCACCTCTGTTGCTCCAGAATCTGGAACACTCTTGTAGTAAAAGGAACATTTCTGTCATGGCAAAAGTTAAATGTGACACTGCAGCAAACCCCACAGAAAGGGACTTGCAGCCAGCCTGGAAAAAGCACTGAGTGTTGTACCTGGGGTACTGATAGCTTTAGCTGCTCTAAAACTAACAAAAACTAAACCTTAATACAACTTGTGCGTGTTTTTCATTCCTTAGGATCCATTTAATCAGCCAAACCTATACAAAGTTTATAATTTTTTTGGTAGATGTGGCTGACTTAATTGAAAACCAAACCAAACCCCAACAGTGTTTGTGAGTATTGATGCACAGATCTTAAACATCAGCTTTGAAGCTATATTTTTATCTTTCATCCCATATTACTCAGCTGTCCTTGGGACTGTTCTTTGCATGCAGGTTCAGAAACCCTGGGAAGGAATTCCTGTGCTGTGTAATTTGAGGTAATTTGGTATCCTGGGGATGTGGAGTTTACTACCAGTGTGCTTTGGATCATAATTTATCTCACCCTGCATTTGAGGCTTGGCCAGCCTCTCTAGGGAGTTGTTCCCTGTGTTTTACAGCTGCAGATTTCAATCAGGTTGGTTGTTCTTGCTGGAAATCTTTAGTTTCAAGGAATTTGGCTGGGAATGGAGCAGTCAGTGCCCTTGGTGTGGAGGTGACTCCTTCCCCTGAGTTCTGTGGCTGGGCCAGCTGCAGGACCTCAGCCCTGCCCTGTCCCTGTCTGTCCCTTTGAAGGATGTGCAAATAGAGCTGTTTCTTTCATGTGAAGCTGATCCCATCTGGATTTTTCCCAGTTCTGTTTGAAAGCCTGTGCTTCCAGAAGGGGAGATTTTCTGTGCTCTGCTCTCCCAACAATAGCGGCGGTGGTGGCGCAGCAGCCAGGAGGGAGCTGGGATTTCTAATAGGTGTTGGGCTGTGATAACAGCTCCTCCAGCAGCCCTGCCTTCCTGGCTGTTGCTCTGGTGGGCTTTTTCTCTCCTTGTAGAAGGTTACATCAAAATAAAAAGTCTGTCGTTGTACATTTAAATTTTAAAAGGACAGTCCTGAATGTTTGTAATTGATGCCAGTGTGGCACGTGAACAGATGACCAGGGAAGTCAGAACGAGATAGTTTAGAGTGTTCACTCTTTAATGAGGTGACTCCCAAACAAATAAACTCATTAAACTAATCTCTATTATATGAGATCTCTTAAAATTTTTGCAGTGGGAGCAGTAGCCCCTGCGCTGTTTGCGTTGTGCGGTCACGTGTGCGAGGTCGCAGCCGTGCCCTCCTCTTCCCTCCTCTTTCCTGCCTCCCTCCTGCTGCTCCCCAGTCCAAACCAGCAGGACTGGGCAGAGGGGACACTCCTGCATGGGATGAAATCTCATCTCTGAGAGCAGCTCAGCATCACCTCCCTGGGAAACTCCCGAGGTTTCAGTGCTGGGGTCTCGTGCTCATTTTTAAGTTTCAGTTTTCCAGATGAATAAAAAACCATAGAGAAGATTTTGCTGAAGGTCTTTGCTTCAACCCAACAAAAAAAAAAAAAGATTTTATATTTGTCACAACCTGCTTTGGTCACTTGGAGACTGCAGAAGCCAAATAATGTGGTTTAAATGACTACACATTAAATTAAAATTTGACAAATAGGAATGTAACTCTCTTTTCTCCTTTCCAACCAGTTGTTTTGTTGCTGCTTTCAGGAATATGGTGGTGTATGTTTTATTCCCACTGTGCTGCTTGGATTGCTTCAGTAACTGCCTTTGGATGAGACTGTTCCTCTTACTCATTACTGGGGTATACCTGGAATAAATATGATTAGGAAACCTGTCAGATTAAATATTATTTTAGATCCAATTGAAATAGATCAAATATGACACCCCTAATGAAGCACAAGTACCCAGTGTTTACGTGAGGGGCATCTCTTTGGAGTTTTTGGTAATAATTACAACTTGCTAAACTTTAACACAATTGAAATAGCAGTAAGCAAACAATTGAGTAATCCTGAATTTGTGGGTGGATCTGATAGACAACTGAAAGTCTAGAATGCTAAAAGCTGCTATATTACTTGAATGGTTGCTTTTTTTTCCCCTTGTAATTGGGAAATAATGCAGCCAGTTGCAGTGGGTGGCAAAGCAGAACTTGTGTCTGATGAGTTCACTTAAAAATGGTGAAAAAACACCAGAGAAAAACACCACACACCCAAAACAAAAGACATAAAAACCACCCCACAAGCCACTTGGAAATTCATAAGTGATAAGGTTATCATAACTTGCTGCACAGGTTTCAGGCTAATTCTGTTTACCATAAGTCTGGGTTCAGGATTTTAGAATGCCAGGCCACCATTCTCCTATTTCTTTATTCCCATAGAAATAGAAAATAATAAATATATAACTTCATGGGAAGTGACTGCTGAAAAATATTCTAGATACCAATTTGGCTTTATTTTAAACCTTTGTACATGTAGTTATCTCGTTTTGAAGGTGTGCTTATCATAGTTCTGGAGAGGGATTTTTTTAATTTTATTTTCCCTACCTCATCTTGCCATGAGGAAGAGGTGGAACTGTGGGTGTGATTCCAAACTGCAGTCTGGAACGGAGATGGCCATGGCTGCAGTGTGAGTTTGGGGGGTATTTTTTTAAATTTGGGCCCTGGGAATGGTCCTGCTGTGCCATCAGAAATATCTGTGTTGGCACTGAGCAGCATGGATGGGATCAGCTCCTGCCTCTCTGGTCTTCACTGCCCTTAGGACAAAAGGAATTCTGCTTTTGCTCTGCTTTAACCCACACTTCTGCCTCATCCTCCTGTCTGCCTATTTTTTTCCCAGTTCCCATGGTTATCTTTCCACTGGAGCAGAGAATTTTACTTCTCGATTCCCTGGAATGCTGTTGGGAATTATTATTATTAAGGAACAGAACAAGATTTCTGGGTGCTAAAGCTCAAAAATTCCTTCATACTTGAGAGAGTTAACAAGCAAAACAAGGTTCACCCTCAGGTTTTGGGTTTATTTCTGTCTATTTAGTCTGAAACCAAGTGGCTCTTCCCTGGTAATGCTGGAATATTTTCTATTAAAGCTGCTCAACTCTTTGCAGTGTAAATTTCCTCCCTATGTTAATCTTTAAATCAAACAATGTCAACATTTTTTACAGCAGCTCTAATGAGGCTGTTCTGGCATCATGTCCCGGCAGGAGAGCAGGTGATGTTTTTCCTTTTGCTGGAGACAGCTGGAATTGAGAGCTGCTGTAAGTAGGACAGTGCAGGATAAACAGCAGGAGCTGAGAGCATTGATCACATGATTGTCTCTTTGGAATATTGGGTTGCTACAGAGACTACAAGCAGACAAATTTAGCACTTTACATCACAAAGCAGTTTTCTCTTATTTAGCTTAAATTACTCTGGTAGTTGGTTCATCAGGAAAAAGAAAAAAATTGATATGGCTCTTGGTTTTGAGCTTTGAAGCATAAATCTGCTCTTTTTGTTCACTGAACAATAAAATAATACAAAAGCAATACAGATACTTCAGATTTTGTTAAATGACAATTTTATAATGCATTTCCATTTTGAACTTTGAAAAAATCTGGCTTAACAAGATGTTTGTAAATGTTTCAGGATGGGAAAGAGCAATACAGGGAAAGCTGTTCCCCTGGCTTAGGAACACAGGGATGTTTAGAGCTGTTATCCTTTGCCCAAATATGTTCTGGATCTTTATAGCACAAGTATATTTCCCTGGGAAAGCTCAAGTTCAGCTAATTGAGATTTGCAGCCTCAAATGAAAGGATGCTAAAATCCAAGGTGACAGGTTTATTAGTCTCATTTAAGTTCTGAAATACAGGAACATGAGCAAACTCTTGGTAGGATTGTTTATAATTGTATCTGGAAAAATATATACCTTTGTGTGTGTATGTAAACTTCTTGCTGCCTTCTGAAAAAAAATCAGTTTGCTTTCTTTTAAAATGCTCTGCTGGAGTTTTAGTGTGTATAAAAACAGAATTGGTTTTATTGGGATGAAGCTAAGCCCATTAATAATGAAGTTAATTTAAAATGTGGCAGTCTAAGGCAACGGTGGCTTATTCTAGAATACAAATTGCTTGCTGCATTTATGTTTGTTTTACTGCACATAACTCAGTTATGGAATAAATAAATAATTTTAACTCAGGTCTAAGTCAAATCAAAACACCCTCAGCCACGAAGAATGCTTTGGAGAGCCTTTTGACAGGAATCATTAAAGATGTGCTTTGAACTGGAAGGGTTTTTTCTACTTTGCTATTAGCTATGTATTTCTGCTTTGTGTTATCATCAAAATCAGCTTTCTACTGTATTTCCCTGCCTGGCCATGGGGAGTTACTCAGGGATGCTTGGAAGAACATCTGTGCTCTGTGGCTTTGTCCAGAGTGAGAGAAGCAGCTGGAATTGCAGCTCTGGATCTTTCATTTGTGATACACAACATGCAGGTCCCTGGAAAATGGAGCTGTGCATTTGCTGAGGTTCTTTGCACTGGTTTTACAGTTTTATTTATTTCCCACTGAATTTCCTGCTCCTTTGTATCAGAACTGGGATTTGGCAATTCAGGATTGTGGGGGATGAGTGGGAATTGGGGATGTCACGTTTGAAATAGGAAGAGATTTTGGAGCAGCAAAGGTGGGAGGGAGGTGGAGAAAAAACTTCTCAGTATCTGTGGTGTTCCAGCTACACTGGAAGTGTGAGTAGTCCCAAAGAACTGTTCTGTTCCATCCCAGCTTAAAAGAAAATAAAAAAACATATGGGAAGGGAAGAGACTTAGAGCTTCATGGTGTGTGTGTCACCTTCAACCTTTTTTCCTTATAAATTTTCATTTCCAAAAGAACCTATTTAATTGTAGGACTGTGTTCTCCATCCCAGGAATTTACTGTAGAAGGGAACTATCAGATTTTCAAAAGGAGGTTTTTTGATGCTTTGAATTTCTTTAAGTGGCACCCAGAACTCATCTGTGGTGGGAGATGTCACTTTGGCTGAGGGTTGGGAGCTCTCACTTCTTGCCAGCCAGTCCTGGTGTGGATTCTTGGTGGAAATGCCCCACACTGGCCAGGATGCACCAATTTTTGGCAATCATTTTACAACAGACTGAAATCATGGTGCAAGTTAATGAATCAATTAGAGCCTTAGCTGGCTGCTGTGCTTGTTGTGCCCTGCTGGAGGGGACAGGGTGGGACAGGAGGGGGACACATCAGTCCTGGGGCACACTCTCTGCAGTGTGTGTGTGCTGTGCAGGAACCTCGGGCTGCACTGCAGAAGGACTCAGTAAATATTTTGGTTGGGATAGCAGTGCTTTGGCAGCCTAAGGTGCTCCCACTTCAACTCAGAAGTAATTCACAAAGACAAGCTAGGAAAACAGGAGATAGTAATTACATAAAACAAACATTTTCTGTTTCAGCTGGAACATTTGGATTTTTTTTTTTCTTTTATTTACTATTAAAATGTGCTTTTAGTTGGAGCTTTCCCTGTGCTGGTGCTGTGAGGAGGTGATTTGAGTGTGGGTCAGTGGGGTCCTGATGCAGCCAATGTTTGGGAAGATCTAAAGCTCTATGCAAGTCCTAAAGTGGAGACAAAACCAGACCTAATTACCTGCTTATCAAGAAGATATTTAGAGATTTGCTAATGGAAACCTCCTGTAGATGTAGATTTCAGTGTGGTTTCCCCTCCTACCCTTCAGTTATTCTTAAAAAGGTAGAAGTGGAAATTGTATTGGATTTATCCACAGCAGCTTCTGTTTTTTCTCCCTCAGAAAATCATAATCCTTTGTCTCTGAAATGAAAACATCTCTGGTTTGTGTGATTAGAGTGAAGAGGGAGCATGGGGGAATCAAATGGTTTTACACAAATGTATTTAATGGAGTGTAGATGAGGACTGAAGGTTGCTTCAAAAAGCATTATTCCCAAGGAGTCTCTCTCTTATTTTATTTTTTATTTGTTTTTAAAGTTGCCTTCAGGATTGGACTTCAATGTAACTGAATTCTGGTGTGCTCACATCAAAAGTCATAAAGAATCCTTGTTCTGTTCACTTCATATCTCTCCTCAGTCGGAAATTGGATTATTGATACCTAAATTCTGTGATTGGGACTTTAATGAAATTAATTAGAAATATTAATGGAGCAATTGATGTTCAGGGTCAAAGAAGGCAAAGAGGGTTTTTCTGGAATTAGGATTTTGTTTTCAGAATTTTCTGAATAAAAGTATATGCAACAATAAATGATAGCAGTGGTAAAAGCGCTAAGAAAAGGGAGTTATCAATGCTGACTTTAACCTCAGCTAGTTTTGTTTTCTATATCTGACCTTAAGGACATCACTGATTCTCCATGCAGAGAAGTGTTGAGGTGTAAGGATTTTTTATTTTTTTTTTTCATATTTCAGTGGTGAGATGCTCTGCACAAATTACCAGTGATCTTCTGAGCTACCTAAAATAGTCTGCAAATAAAAATAGGATGAACTCTCCGTTAGCAGGCAGGAAACCACCAGCCTGATTCTGTTACTGTGTCCTTGACTGAATTGTGAAGATAATTTGCCTATTTACCCCAAAGTGATAGGTGATAGATGTTTTTTGCTTGATTGGGATTTTTGCCTGTGAGGTGAGTTATTGACAAGATTAGAGGAGGACTTAGAGAAATGGTGGGAAAAAAAATATATATCCACTTTTTTTAAAAAAATTGATTATGGTAAAGTTTGGAATGTTCCTCCTAAACTGAGATTGTGCACTGGCAGCCAGGCTCCAGAAGCTTAAAGAACTGGAGGATGTTCAAATGTATGAATTTAAACAAAACAATAATTAAAAGCCTGCATGTTTCTAGAGTTTCTTGCTAAGTCCATAAAATAATTTGTGTAGGGGCGTTCAGTACTGTAGAGCTCTGGTTCTTCATGTTCCTTCCTCCTTTTCTCTCCCTCCAAAGAGCTTCCCTGTGGTTTTGATTTCTTTTTTTTTTTATTAGGATTCTTTATTTGTGTTTCTTGTGATTATTTCCATATGCATCGCTGTTTCTTAAATTCTGTAATCTAAAATAAGAAGGAAAAACTCGGAGTGTAATTTTGCCTTTCAGGCTGATCTTTGTTTTAAAACAAACCGGTGCTTGCAGGGGATGCTTTGTGTCCCGGTGGGATCTGCTTCCTTATCCCAATTTTCCAGACTCCCTTTTTTTCTGGGTATTTCTGCTGGGAAACTTCTCATCCTGCTGGCCAGAAAGTGACTGCTGCACCTCTGAAAGAGAACCCATCTCTGCTGCTTAACACTTGCATTTATTGGCAGGATTAGTGGAAATGGGCTGAATTTTGGGTTTTCCAGCAGTGGATCCTCTCTCCATGCCATGGAACATGCACTGGGTGCTCACTCACTAGATTATTTTGTTGGAAACCTCTCCCCTGCTGAGTTGGGGGAGAAAAGAAATTTGATTTGGGTTAGTTTTGGGGAATTTTTTTTTGTTTTTTATTTGGCTTTTAAATGGTGACCTTGAGTTTTCCTTGCTCCTCCTTAGGACTGGTTTTGCAGTGATGAATTGAAATGCTTCTGTTATCATGCTGATGGCTCCCTTTGTCTTGGTTTATCTGAATTCCATCAGATTATGCTGTGATTGTTTGCCCTTTATCTGGCTAACAATGGGGTGTTTACAAGAGGTGAAGCTTAATTGCATTTAAAGTCTATATAGGGAATATGTGCTTTTATTTTAAATTTTTGTCTTGCTGTTACTGGAGTTCTGAATTGTGTCTGTCACTGGGAACCAAGGCACTGCCACCTCCTTCACCCTCATCCAACGTGGTCTGGAAAACACAATTCAGTTTGAAAATCAGTCTTCCATCATTTGCATAAGGATTAAAGTTTAATCAGATTTCCATACTGGAATTCAGTGGTGTGTCCTGGCCATGTGACTTCTGTTACACTTGAAGTCATCAGCGTGCTCAGCTCCATCCTCACTGTGGAAATGTAACTTCCCTGGCATTCCTGAGCACTGGGCTTGCAGTTTATAATTCATCCACATCTTGCCTTTTTGGCCCCTCAAACACAATAAAACCTGCACAGCAGATGAGCAGAGCTGGAGAGCTGTTCTCCCTCACTGGGGTCACTGCAGCTCCTGCTTTGAGGTATAAAAATAAAAATAAAAAGGTGCTGCTCTTCCTGCTCTTCCATGAGCACTCTGAGGGTTCTCTCATCCTGTCTGGATGGTTTTGCTCCTCAATTTTAACTCTGCTGTGTTTTTGTCACTGTTCCACCTTTCCCCTCCCTGACTCAGGTGAACCAACCCCTCTCCATTTCCATGGACTGAATGGGCTGTGCCAGTTCCAGAAAGCTCCCATGCCAGCATCTCCCTCTGGGAAGGAGATCTTGGAAATGGCACTGAAGATGCTGCCAGGAGCTGTGTTTGAATGTGGAGTCTGTGTTTGAATGGGGCTCTCCTGGTGCCCGCTGGTTCTCCCTGCCCTGGAGCTGTTTGTGCCTTTCCCAGCAATGCCAAACTGGATTTTAGACTCAGGAACACCAATGTCCCTGAGCCCTCATGCCATCCTGGCCACTGCCTGCTGGGATCAGCTTGTGGTTTTGGCACACAGGGCTGTTGCATTCATTTTTAGGCTGCAGTAGTTCATGGAGTGTTTTTTCCATGGGATCATGCAAAAATCTACTATTTTCACTGACTAAAATCAGCATTTCCTGTGACTTGATCCCTTTTTTCCTTGAGACTGAGCAGGATTTTGCTGCTCCCTCCTCACGAAGGAAGATTTATTTTCTCACCAGCACTTAATGAAGTTCTTCTCAGGTTCTCCTTGACCTTGGTCCTTCTCTGGCTGTGATGTTGGACCTAATTTAACATCCAAATGAGCAGCATCTTCTGCTTTTAAACATCTGCTCTTTTCCTGCTGGAGTGCCTCAGTCTGGCAGACATTTGGGATATCTTGTAGCCACTATAACTGAGAAATGTTGTGCCTGTAGAACTTCTTTAAAAGGGGGAAAAAAAGAGTTTTTCAGATGGGTATGAGGATGTGCCACTTCTGGCAGGGGCCTTCCTTTCTGCCTGTAATTAAAATTGGTGAAATATATTTCACATAAAGCATGGAGCTGATGTGGATGCAACATGAAATGTTTTCCTGGTTGCCCTTGCAGGGGTCAGCTGTATTTTTCTAACAACAACAAATTCAGAAATTCTCTTCAGAGTGCTCTTGTGGAGTAAAAGGTTTCATGTAGTTGCTCACTAAGAATTGTACACTGGGAAACAGCATTTAAATCAGATTTGTAGGCAGGAGGAATGTTCGTTGTTGGGGAGTGTTTTGCTGTTCAAGCCTGTTGGGTTTTTTTCCCCCTAAAACTCTGGGCCATGAGAGACATTGTCAGTGAAGCATCTGCTATTAAACATTGACACTTGCCTTAATGACTTTAATTAAGAATGTCTTGAGCCTTAGTTTTTTTAATTGATTGTATCTTCCCTTTTGTGTGTAGGTATGGGATTTCATTTTTAGTTACTTGATTGGCTTCAAGAACACGAAGATAAGATTCAATTTAAATAACAAAACAAAACAACTTCTCCAAGCTGTTGCCATTCTTCTTGCTCTTAAATAAGTGACTTGTTGGCTGGCATTAAATTCTGCTTAGTGGAGCTGTGACAAGACAACCTAGATGTGACCTCATTAAAAATGAAATACCTTCAGAAATATTTCTAGAGATTTTAAATAAATGCATAAGGCATAAAAATATTAAATTACAGGTTTTTGAATAGTTAAAAATTATGTTTTGAATTTCCTCAAGGCAGCAAAATATTGAAAACTTAGTGCCTGGTTTTTCTTTGGGCTTTTAAGGGAAACATGTATTTAGCATCTTATTACTATTTACATAAAAGGATATTTTGAGTGCTAATGAATATATAGTGAGGAAATGCCTGAAAAAGAGACCAACTTATTGCAATCCTGTACTTCAGACTGATTTTCTGCTGTTGCCTTTGCAGTGAGCACTTGTCCTGCTCGTTCACCTTCTTCCTGCACGGGGACAGCAACGTGTGCACCAGCGTGGAGATCAGCCAGCACCAGCCCGTGTACCTGCTCAGTGAGGAGCACCTCACGCTGGCCCAGCAGTCCAACAGCCCCTTCCAAGGTGGGATTGCTGCCTGTGGCACCTCATTCACCCTCTGGCTGCTCCCCCAGGGCTTGGGGCAGGCTCTGGGGCATGTCCTGCTGTCCCCAGCTGTGCCCTGTCCTCACACAGGCAGCTGCAGTGTCCTGGCCCTTGTGCAGGTGGAGCATTTCCATATTCATATCTAGGCATGGAATTGAATCATTTGTCCTCATGAATAATTTTCCCAAGTGCTGTCCTATTGGTGACTTCAATATTTTGCTGTTCCAACCCTGTAACCCCCGCATACCCTCTATCAGAAATCCAGTGTATTTAACTTTTCACACCCCCTCCCCTTCCCACTTGGCTTTTCCTTGCCTGTAAATCCTGTGGTTCCCCCAGCAGATGCAGGTTGTGCTCTGGAAGACAGAGGAGTGCTGGGGCCTGAGTCTGGTCAGTGGGGCTGTGTGATCCTTCCCTGCATGGCCACACACCTTTAGTAATGCTCAGTGTCCAAACTTGCTTTATTTTTCCTGAATGCAACTTAACAGCAGCTGTGCTTCCCTACTATGGGCAAGACTAAACATGAAACAGATGATTCCCTGTGTATTCCCTGTTGTTGTAAGCAGCTGAATGAAAGGATGAGGAAACACCTCAGCTGTGCCAGGATTTGGAAGTGTTTCTCTATCCCACCTGTATCTGAGACTCCTTGCAAGCCAAGATGAAAACTTGCCTGTTGCTTGTTTGAATGGATTAATTTGCAGTTGTTATTGTGGTTCCTCAGTCCTTACAGTATCTGTAAATTTAACAATGTGAAGCTATTGCCAAAAACTGGGATAGTGTAAATCATGATTTGCCTTAGCAATGGCAAGTTGATTATTTGGTGTGGCTGAAATAAGAATGCTGCTATTGCAGAGGGGAAGAGGGAATTTGGGGTGAGTATCATCTCCAATGGATTTTTGTTTCTGTTGTAGTTATCCTGAGCCCCTTTGGGTTGAATGGCACACTCACAGGGCAGTCCTTCAAGCTTTCTGATTCATCCACAAAAAAGCTGATTGGGGAGTGGAAGCAGTTCTACCCTGTCACATCCAACTTGAAGGAGGGATCTGAGGAAAAACAAGAAGAAATGGATTGGGAGGATGATTCTTTAGCTGCTGTTGAAGTCCTTGTTGGTGAGCCTGATTACCTTTAATTACTGAAATAAACTGGCTGATTAAACAAAATTCTGAATGCAGAAATGACCCCGTTTGATTCCTTTGCAACAATGGTTTTGTTTTCCTGTTTGATGCTCAGGACTATCTATGATGAGTTGATGCTCAAAGTGAATTTTGCAGACCTGTTAGTAAGAAGTCTTTTTCTTATGTGCCCTTAGAGGCAAGATTTAAAAAAAAAAAAAAATTCAGTAAAAAATCCCTGGATGATCACTGTTGACATCTGAGCTGCATTAAAAAGCAGGTTGTGCTGTTTTGGAGTCTGTGCAAATTCAAACAGAGCAGACTTACCTTTTAGAGATGTCTTCAAAACCACAGTCCTGGAGAACCTGATGTACTCAGGCACTGCCTTTATCTGCTGTTTTCCCCAAAATCCAGCCCCTGGATGCAGAGGTTTGTTCTGCTGTGGGCTGGTGAAATCCAACCTTTGATTTGCCAGCAAATGCAATCCCTTCTCTGTGAGGAGCTCGTAGTGCAGCGATGGCTGGAGAGCCTCGTGCTGCCGGGGATGTTGGCAGTGTTAAATGATGCTAAAAAGGATTTTTGCAGCCTTTACAAAACAAAATGACAGAAGCAGGCAGAAGCCTGTGGATGTCTGCCTCTACAAAGCCCTTTTTATTCATTCACCCAAATCTTCTGTACAAAGCAAATCAAGTCATGATGGAGGTGACAACAGAGGGCTTTTTGTCCAAGGAGATGCTTCAGTAGGTGGCAAAGGGTCTGTCAGCTTAGGAGTGACTCTGAACTGCTCCATGTGATGATTTGCAGTGGAACTAACTGGCCATGGGCTCTCTTGGCAGCTGGTGTGAGGATGGTGTACCCGGCGTGCTTCGTGCTGGTCCCTCAGACAGACATCCCTGCTCCCAGCTCCGTGGGGGCTCCCCACTGCTCCACTGCCTGCCTGGGGGTCCACCAAGTGCCTGCTTCCACCAGGGACCCTGCCATGTCCTCTGTCACCCTGACTCCACCCACGTCCCCGGAGGAAGTTCAGACAGGTGGGGAGGAATTGCCTTTCACAGAATTCACAGAATCACCAGGTTGAAGAGACCTTCAAGATCATCAAGTCCAACCCATGCCCTAACACCTCAACTAGACCATGGCACCAAGTGCCACCTCCAGTCTTTTTTTACCAGGGATGGTGACTCCACCACCTCCCTGAGCAGACCATTCCAGTCTTTTATCACTCTTTCCATGAAAAACTTTTTCCTGATACCCAACCTGTATCTCCCCTGGTGCCCTCTGGTTCTGCATGAGGGAATCATTTCCATGGCTTCTCCTTCAAGCACAGCAATGTTTGCAGGGCTTCAGGTGCTCTGTGCAGTTCTGTGCAGCTGGCTTGATAGGAAAAATCACATTTCTTTAGTCCTGAGTTTGTTGTGTAAAACTGGTGTCACCAGTTGTGGGCAAAATGAACTCAAATTCTTCTGTAAGCTGTTGAAATGAGAGCTGCTGTTGTACTTAGTGTTGTTACCAGTACTCTAGATGGCTCTGGGGTTTTTTTGGGGTTTTTCCCTGCCTGTGTTACGACACAGCTCCACAATCCCCGTTGTGCCCTTGATCATTAGTGAAAGGTGATGTTTTCTCCCAGCCCAGGAAGATTGGCTGTCGTTAAATTTCCAGGTTCTGGGTGCCCTCTGCCCTGGGTGTGAGCTTTGTTATGGGGAACTCATTTAGGTCACAGTGCGTGAGACTCACCAAGTTTTAGGTGACTTACATAAATGTTATTGTGCAGAAGAGATTTTGTTTGTTTTTTTCCTTCCATGATCTTCTGTTACTCAAGCTTGACCCCTTTATAAAATCATAATGTTGGCTTTGCTGGAGTTATTTTCTGTTCCAGATCACTTTCCTCAAAGATAAAGAATATTCAGCCCCCTTACAACATAAACATATGTGGTGCTTTTAAAATCTCCTATAATAATCTGCTACTATTCCTAAATTTTCTGTGTGTTTCTATTTCCTAACACTGAGTCAAAAAGATACTTTTCTTCCTGCTGGACTGATAGGCACTGCATTGTGTCACTGCCTGAATCTGTTTCCTCTGGTGCTGCTTTTCAGTTGATGCTCAGTCTGCCCAGAAATGGGTGAAGTTTTCCTCGGTTTCAGATGGATTTATCTCAGACAGTACCAGCCATCATGGTGGCAAAATCCCCAGAAAACTGGCCAACCAAGTGGTGGACAGAGTCTGGCAAGAGTGCAACATGAACAGAGCTCAGAACAAGTATGTACTCATCCTCTGAAAGCAGAAATACCAATATTTTGTGTGTAGCAATTAGTTCTGTTTAAGGTGCTGTGACTGCTGGTGGAATGTGCTTTACACTTCTAATAAACCTTTTCTAAAGAAGTTCATTTTTTCCCTTAACTGTTTAGGAATGACTTACTTAGTTCTCAGTTTAATATGTCAGGAAAAGGCTATTTATCCTTTCTTTGCTGAATCCCTTGTCACCAAACTGCTCTTGAGCTTTGCCAGAAGATAAGAGAAGAACATATGTTGCTCCCAAATAACTCTCCTGGTATTGAATCCTAGGAGGAAGTATTCTGCCACATCAAATGGCTTGTGTGAGGAGGAGACAGCTGACAAGGTGGCATCCTGGGATTTTGTGGAAGCCACGCAGAGGACAAATTGCAATTGTTCAAGGTACAGCACTTGGCAGAGGCACAGCCCAGTGATGTTCACCAGGGCTCAAGTGCTCAGGAGAGGCTCCTGAGCACTCCTGCAGGGGTAATTAAGCTGGAGCTGCTTGGAGGAAAGCTGGAACAAAATTTGTATCTCCTCTCCTAAATGTCATTGGAGGTCTTGAAATTCTGCCCGAGAAGTTAATGCAGAGGTTGGAGTGGAGGGAATTGGCTGAGGGGAGCTGTGCAGGGACAGTTGCTGATCCTGGGCTGCAGTTCCATGGGAATGTGGGCAGAAACAGCTCATGGGCAGCTTTCTCAGGAATGGGGAGGAAATGCTATTTATTTAGGATTTAAGCAGCTCTTCCAGAGGTGGTGTTACCTTGAAGGGAGAAAGCTGTTAATGGTGAGCTTGGTGAACAGGAATAAAACCCCCAAACCTGCTCTCTGGGAAGGGTGGCATTCCATGGGTGGCTGTGTGGGAAGCTGCTCTTCTGGGAGTGGATCTGTGTGTTTTTTATAGGGAAAAAAGGGAACAAAACAAAAGGAAAAAAGTCTGAGATTAAATAAATATATATATTACAACCTTTTTTGAGGCTGCAATGCCACAGACTGTTAATGCAGGTATTTAAAATAAATGGAAACCTTAATTTCATTGAATTCTTAATTTCTGTACTTAAGGCAGAATATTAATCTTTAGGTGACTGAAGTGTTGCAATAGGTTTAAACACTTTTTCTGATTTAAATGTTACACTGATTACCTTGCAGTGAATATTGGTATCTTAGGGAAAAATTACTGTCTGGAGGATGTAGCATTTTGAGAGAAATGCATTTTTAAACTCCCTTATTGAAATGGTTGGTTAAAGTTCTGTGGAAATACTTGTGTCCTGAGAAGAGCTGGGATATGTGGAGGAGGATTAAATGTTCTTTTCAAGGAGAATTTAGCTATGATAGCACTAGTTAAGAGCAAACCAATCAATTAACTATGTGAGGTGTGTATTAGAAATATGCAATTGCCTAAAGAGAAATTGCAAAGGTCTAAACCCCCTTTTTATTCCGTGTGTTTTGAATTCTAAGTGGAGAAACAACATGTGGATGTGTGTGAGAGTTTAAAGTAAAAATAGATTTTGATACCTCTTACCTTTTATCCCTGCCTAATCCTGTTTTTTCAATACAAGTGCTTCTTAACTTTGCTAATGGAAGAGTGGCAGAGAGCTGCCAGGCTCTGAGGCTGTACGTGCAGTTCAATGGCTCAATCATAAACATTTCATTCTGCACCTCAGTATTCCCTGAGCCTTGTTCTCTCAGATGATCCTGGCATCTTGAACTTGCAGATGAAATGTGTAAGCTCGAGTGCATTTACACTGAACAGACCCATCTGTATTAATGCAGTTGAGACGCTGTGTTTTTCTTTTTCCCACTCCTGTTACATTTGTGAATTAGCAGCTACAAAAGTCCTGTAGTAGCTTGGAAATAGCTTTTGTAGGATTGAGCTTGGCTTCTTGATTCTTGGTGTTAATTTTCCAGTCCTTAACCCAGTGAGGCTTGGGCAGCTCTCTTGGCTGGCATCAGTGTTTGAATTCCAGAAGCCATTCACTAATTCTTACGTTGTTCTACTGATTCATCAGTGCTGGCACTAGTTAAAAGTGATGGGGTGTTCATGTGACAATCTATTTCTGCTAAAGCAGTTATAAAATACTGTCTTAGTTCTGAGGATTATTTGTGTGTTTGGCTCAGAGGACAGATGTAAGAGTTTTTAAAATGGTATTCTAAAATCCTCCAGTGCAGCTTGAGTCTCAGATTCTGGTCAGAAAGAAGAGGCAGCTTCACTTCAGAACAGTTTCAGTTTCAGATGTCTCTCCAGGGCTGTTTAATGGCCTAGAAGCAGGTTCTTATCTAGTGAAAAAGAACACCATAGACATATTTGAAAGATTAATGTGGACTCTTTTTTCCCTGTATTAATTCTGCAGGCACAAAAATCTCAAACCAAGAAATTCAGGTCAACAGGGGCAGGCCCCACCTGTGGGCCCCCAGCAGCCGGCGGCTCCGAAGCACAAGACAAATGAGAAGCAAGACAAAGGGGATAAGCCACAGAAACGCCCTTTGACTCCTTTTCATCATCGTGTATCTATCAGTGATGATGTTGCCATGGAGGCAGATTCAGCGAGTCAGAGGCTTGTGATGAGCGCACCAGACAGCCAAGTGAGGTTTGCCAACATCCGAACTACCGATGGAGCCAAGCCCCCCGCGCTGCACGGGGCCGAGCTGGCCAACTCCCCCCAGCCCCCGCCCCTGAGCCCCCACCCCTGCGACAGCACCGACGAGGGGGTGCCCAAAGCTCCCTCCACTCCCCAGAGCCAACACTTCTACCAGATGCCAACACCAGAGCCCTTGGTCCCCACGAAAGCGATGGAGGACAGGCTGGATGGTTTGTCCCAGCCTTTCCCGGCCGCGTTCCCCGAGGTTATCGAGCCCACCGTGTACGTCGGCACCGCCGTCAACCTGGAGGAGGATGAAGCTGACACCACTTGGAAGTATTATAAAGTTCCAAAGAAAAAGGATGTGGAGTTCTTGCCACCCCAGCTTCCAAATGATAAGTTGAGAGATGATCCAGTAATACCTGCTGGACAGGAAAATGTAACATCAGTTACAGAGTAAGTGGTGCTTGATGCTGGAGTAACAGCACGAGGAGTGAGGGAGCAGGAAGGACAAAGGCAGGAGTTTCTCAGCATGAGGGGCAGTAAGGTTGAGGGTGTGAGCACAGCTCTGGGTACAAGAAATTAATCCTTGTGAAATGGGAGCACAAAGCACACTCAGACCTGTAGCAAGAATTTTCCCCTTTTCTTGTTTTAGCTGTGATTTAGCTGACAGCAATGATAGTTATTTTTGTACTATAAAATTAATTTGCAGCCAAATTATGCCTATTTGGGACTTAAGTCCCTTCCTTCCTCCCCTCAAAAAAAAAATAGAACTTTTTCACTTTAGTATTTGCTTTCTTCATTATTTGAAGAAAATAGGGTTGTCTGAGCTGCAGCGATCCTGTTGAGGTTTCTTCTCTCATTTCTGCTCTTGTCTTCACTTACAAGAACTGATGTTACAAGCCCCATCTTGTAAAACATTCTGCTCTGCTTCTTGTTTCCAGTGGGATAAAGGAATGGGTCACTTTAGATACTGTTTTAAGTTTTAATAAATTCTGGAGTTTAGAGCCACTGGAACAAATAAAACTCTGTTGGTTTTAATGTTAAAACTCAGGTTTGAGCTGTGTTTTACTGCAGAACGAGCCAAGATGAGTGAAAACAAACCCCCCAAGATCACAGCACCAATTCCCCAGAGCATGAGAAGAGAAGCCTGAGGCAGAGCCTTGCCCTGTGTGCTGTGTCCCTGTGCTGATGCAGTGAGCGAGCAGGAATTGTTCCTGTCACCCCTGTTTGCCAGCACAGGCTGCTGGGGAAGGACAGCCTGGGAAGCAGCAGGTGCTGACAGGGCTGCTCACAGCTGAGCAGGACAGGGACATGCAGGACAGGTGACAAACCCGGGCTCAGGGCTGCCATCGAGGAGCTGAGGGCTGCACCACAGCTGCCTCTGTCCATGGCTATTTTTGGTCCAAATTTTCTTATTCCTGTTCAGGTGAAAGGAAACCCTTAATGTGATCAGTATCAAATTATGGAGAGCTTTGGGTTTTGTTTTAGGAATTGGGCTGCTGAATTTGGGGTGGAGGAGCAGCTGCTCACCAGATAGAAGCTTGGAGTTGGTTTTTGTCCCATTGCTGGCAGTGGGAAGCACAGGGATGGCTGGAGGAAAGCTGGGAGGAGTAAATGGGATGTGAGCTGAGAGAGGAGTAAATGTGGTATGAGCAGGGAGAAGGAGTAAAGGTGTGAGCTGGGAGAAGAAGTAAATGTGGTGTAGCTGGGAGAAGGAGTAAATGTGATGTGAGGTGGAGAAGGAGTAAATGTGGTATGAGCTGGGAGAAGGAGTAAATGTGGTGTAACTGGGAGAAGGAGTAAATGTGGTGTAACTGGGAGAAGGAGTAAATGTGGTGTAGCTGTTGCTCTGTGCTCACACAGTGTTTGCCATTCTTTGTGGTCACTTTTGAGACTCTTTCAAGATGTTCATTTATAGGATTTTTTTTTAGTGCCTTTTTTTTTCCTTTGCCTTGAATTCGCTTCAGCCAAGTAGATAAGGAAAGAAGTTTCTTTTTTTTTTTTTTTCTTCAAGACATGGTCTTTCCTAGTTTGGTTTGACAAGTTACAAAAACCCTAGGATATCTGGCTGTTAACTTCTCTTCCTCTGTGCTGGTCAAAAATACAGCAGTGGTGTTTAATTCCCCATTCCTAGAAAGACGTTTCCATCTTTTTTTTTCCTTTTTTCTTTTTCCCCCCCCTTTCCTGACAGCAATTTTTGCAAGATTTAGAAAACTGCTTTATTGAGCATGGAAGAGCAGCATGGATGGATTTGCATTGTTGTCGGCTGTGAGGTGTTTTTTGGGGCAGTTTATTTCTAGGAAGTGTCTTGGACAAAGTCAGACTGTTTCTGTAGTTGAGAGCAATGTGCAGGAATTTCTCATCTTGTTTGGGGGAGCATCTTGTTCACCTGGTGCCTTTTGAATGTTGGGATACAGAAAATAAAGCTAGTTCAGGGGCACACCTGCAGCTCAGAATCACAACAGTTTTTTCCTTGCCAATATATTTATTTTCCTGGTGCAATGTTACCATTGTGAAACCAATACTCCTGAGAGAAAACCTTAATTTCAGTGTATTTACCAGCTCCACTTTTGGCTCAGAATGTTAACAAAAGAAAAATGCTGATAAAAGCAAATGTGATTTGATTTTTCCCATTAGTAAATTAGTGGCTGGTGTGCTGCAAGCTTCATTTGTATTGATCTATGTGATATAAATGCCTCCTGAACACAGTGACATTTGTGTGCTTTACTTGTGATTATTGCTTGGGCTTTTTTTGGGGAATGCTGTGAGTAATTCTTTAGCCTGGTGAGTTTTAGTGGATGTGGAGACTTGAATCCATTTGTGCCTTATAATAAATGACAGCCATGACCTGGGATAAATTACTAATCTTGATGTGAATTGACAGTGCTTGGGGAAAGAGGGGCAGGATGAATCACAGGGCTGGATCTGATGTGTGGAAGGAGGTGATATGAAATGAGTAATGATTTCATCTTCATCCCCAAAAGTTTTCTGAAGCTGGGCTGTGAAGGAAGGAAGTGGGAAGATGAGGTTGTTCTTGTAACAGCTGTGTGATAGCAGCAATAATTCCATGTAATAAATGCTAAATAAATGATTCTGTGATTTTTATTTTTCTTCAGATTAATGGTGCAATGTAGGAAACCTTTGAAGGTTTCAGATGAACTGGTGCAACAGTATCAGAGTAAAAACCAATATTTAACAGCTGTAGCAACGGAAGCTGACCAGGAACATGAAATCGATCCTTATGCCTTTGTGGATGGAGATGTGGAATTCTTATTTCCTGACAGCAAAAAGGACAGGCAGAACATTGAGAGGGAAGTGGGGAAGAAACACAAGGTGAGTAAAGGAGTGAGCTACAAATCAGTGATGAGATTAAAACAGATTGCCTTAGGCACTGGGTAGAATTTAAATCCTTCTTTGTGTATTTAGAAGCAAATTAAAAAACAAATATATTCTAGCAGAAATGATCAATGAAATTAAGCCAGCATGTCTCTAATGGCACCTAATTTTTTTTTTTTTTGGCACACTGGTGGTGCTGTTGCATCAGGGTTTATGAGGAAAAAGCTGCTGGATCTGTCTGGCTCAGTGGCCTCTGTGGAAATAGGTGCTGGCAGGTGCCTGGGGAGAGAGGAAGAACAAGGCCAGTGCTTTGTTCATGAGTGGAAAGGTCTGGGGGTAGGTGAGGTGAGCCCTGACTCGTTCCCTGGCCACTGAATTGCAATTTTTATTCTTTTTTTGTGCTTTAGTGCAGCTACATGAGACTTGTACTTAAAGCAAAAGGGCACCTACAGAAAAGGAGAAAATAAAACTGCACTGGGGGCTTGGCTGTGAAATAAATTATTAGTTATGAGTGGATGCGTGCCATTCAGGAACTGATACAGTTAATGTGTAGGATCTGATAGCAAAAGTTTTTCCTTAAGGTGTTGTAGCAAGAATCTACAACTTGCTTTGTAAATTTATCCCCAAGACAAACGCTGTGCTGGCAGCCCAAGCTCTGCACCCCCAGCCTGTCCCTGCTGAGCTCACAGGGTAATGAGAACCTGATCCTTCTCCAGGGACAGAATTCCCACTGGGACATCAATTACCTCCCACCCCACCCATGAATTAAAGAAACTTTTGTCTCCTTTTTGAGCAGGCTGAGGATGGGACATCCAGTGTTGCAGTTCTATCCCATGAAGGAGAGGATGCAATGTCTCTGTTTAGTCCTTCTGTCAAGCAAGGTAAAGAGATTTTTTTTTCCTCTCTATCTTAATTTTGTTATATCAATGGTACCTTGAAGAGTCAATAGGTTCTAATAGCTGTTAAGTTTTGTGTTCTCTGGTTTGTATTTCCCTTCTGTCTGCTTGGAACATTTCTTTGTTGCATCTTGCAGACAAACGTTGCCTATAAAATCCAAAAGCTCTGCAGTGGAAAGGCCCTCACCTCTGCAAGGTGGATGAGTGGAACATCTCACCCCCTTGGTTTCCTCTCCCCCCAGCTGTGGGAAGAGCTCTGTAGTGAAGTTTTGAGTGAAGTTTGTGTGCTGCTCTCTCTCCACAGATGCCCAGCGCTTGGCTGCCCACGCCCGCACTGCCTCCACCAGCCTGTTCCACGAGACAGACCTGGTGGTGTCCTACACAGACCTGGACAATCTCTTCAACTCTGATGAAGATGAACTCACAGTAAGTGATGGGCAAACAGTCCTGGCAAGTTACAGCCAGAAAAGCAGCAAGGAGCAGCTCTTGTCTTTCTGTGGTCTGGAGTTTTTTGTTTTTTTTTTTTTCTGGTGTTTGTAGGAAAGTTGCAAAACTTTCACACAAACAAGAGCTTGGCCCCTCGGTGGCAAACGGACTCTTCTGGTTGACTCATGCAGGCAGATTTTTGATGCAAACAACCTTTTGATCTTACTTCCTTGCAATCCCCACAATGTGTGCTGCCTGAACATACCTCGAGTTTGAGTTGTAGAGATTCAGCAGGTCCCAGTGTGTTCTTTTCCTGTTCTTTTCTGGTTAACTGCTTCATCAAGGTAATACTGAAATGAAACAGCAATGGCATTGAAACACTGGACATTCTGCCAAAGAAGCTGCTTCTCTTGCAGCAGCTATTATCTTGGAACAGTTTCTCTTGCAGTTTCTGATAGCTCTGAATCCATTATCTTTTTAGTTTCTATTTCAATACTGTTTGTCATCACTTGTCTTTTCTGAACTCTACTTTGCTCCGTGCTTAATCCCAAATCCCCTTAGCCAGACAAAATGCCCATCAACTTTAATGGGAGCTGGGGCTGAGTGAGGGCTGAAGGATCTCAACAGCCATCAAAGATCATCAGTGTGTAAAGGAAGTGTGTTTGCTCTTAAATGTGAGCACTTCCATTCTCTAGATATCTGAACAGTTCAAAGATGATAAAAGATCTCTTAATCTTTTACTTTTGGCAGTTTTTCTTTCCTGTATTTCTTGTTGCAGGATTTGTGTTTGTCTTTTCTGTTCCTACGGTGACATCTGTGATGTTAATGTGGCTCTGGGAGTGCTATGGTTTGTTCTGGTGGACTCTGGGCAGCCCTAATTTAGCTTTTTTCCCTGTCTGCTAACAGACTGAGGATTATTTTGTAACTGGTTTTTCCCTTCAATAATATTGTGACCTATTGGGAGAGGTTCTCTGGGTTCCAAGAATTAAGATCAAGTGTAAGCCCAACCTTAGGCTTCTGAGCTGTTTTAATTTTTCTAAATATTATACAATGTCTCAGCTTTGTATGTGCAGGTGAGATTTCCTGTTAGAAGGAAACATGAACATGTGTTTATGTCTGAAGTGATTTTATGACACTGTTTCTTTTTAGCCTGGATCTAAACGAACAGTGAACGGCACTGATGACAAATCCAACTGCAAAGAGGCAAAAACAGGAAATCTGGACCCACTGTCATGCATAAGTAAGATTTTTGTGTTTTCTTTTTGCCTAAAGACAGTACTAGCTCTAAACTTTTGACTCTAATATGTTGTGGCAATTTGGAAATGTACCCTTCATTTGCCTGTGCAAAATTTTGAGACTCAGGAAAGTTTTCATGCTCTAAAATCTGCTTCTGATCTGAAATTAGGCACTGCAGATCTCCATAAAATGTATCCAACTCCCCCTTCACTGGAACAACACATTATGGGGTTTTCTCCAATGAACATGAACAATAAGGAGTATGGCAGCATGGACACTACACTTGGAGGAACAGTGCTGGAAGGGAACAGCTCAACTGTGGGAGCTCAGTTCAGAATTGAGGTAGATGAGGGTTTCTGCAGCCCCAAACCTGCTGAAATCAAGGTAGGTAGTGCTGACAGCCCTGATCAGTTTATTGCTTAAATCTGAATAGGAATGGGGGGAGATGAAGTACAATTTGTCATTTGTCCTGTATTATTTTGGGGATGTTATGCACTTTGTAGTAAGTGTGTAGCTTTTTACCACCTAAACTTAAGACAGAGTAAGTCCTGAGTAGCCATCAGTGAGCTGCAGAAATGCCTTTCAGTTATTGCAGCTCCCTGAGGTTTGTTTTGGTGTATTGTGGATATTGTGTGTGCACATCTCAGCTTTCTCTTGCAGCTGTGTCAGGATTTTGGGTTAAAGAGCAGCTGCTTGAGCTCAGTCCTGCTTTTTGGAGAAGCATTTAATTGCTGCAGCGGTCTCATTTACACTAATGCTTTCCCATGTCTGCCCTCCAGGATTATTCTTATGTTTATAAACCTGAGAACTGTCAAGCTTTAGTGGGATGTTCCATGTTTGCACCACTGAAGACTCTTCCCAGCCAGTGTCTTCCTCCCATCAAGCTGCCCGAGGAGTGCATTTACCGCCAGAGCTGGACTGTGGGGAAGCTGGAGCTGCTCCCTCCAGGCCCTGCCATGCCTTTCATCAAAGATGGGTACGACCCTGGGGGCTTCAGCTCTGGGAGGTGCTCACTTTGCCACCCCTCAATATTTATTTTGTCAGCAATGGGAATATTTGTATCTACTCTGTGTTTATACAACTGACAAGAGCCTTTAAAAACATCCTTCTGGCTAAACCTGCTGCAGGAGACTCTTCTCAAAGAGCTTCTTAACTGTACATACATTTTATTTGTTGTCTCCTTTAAAGGTTTCTTGGGGAAGCTTAATGGTGCAAGTCCAGGTTTAATAAGTAATGAAGATGGTAACAATCAAGATAAATGTAAACTTGGGACTTTGTTTTTGTGGTGGTGTAGTCAGTGCTGGAAGGGCTTAGTAGGTGGTGCTGCTGTTTCTTAAATTATTTTCTTAAGTAGCACTAAACTCAGCTGTGCTGGGAGCAGGAAAACATTTCCTGTGCTGTGTGACCAGGCCTGGTCACAGCAGAACTGCAGGGGACATTTCTGTACCTGCATTTGGTAGGGATGGTCTTGCTGCCAGCTATTCTCAAGGAAAAGATTTCTTTCTTTTTCTTCTCTACATTAGTAGCTGGATTAGGCAGCAAGGAGGTGCTATGTATTTCTTGATAAGATGATATGGATATTAAATCTTGGATTAAATACTGATGTTGCTTCTTTTAGTCATTAGCAATATGTTTCCAGGTCTCATTAGCCTTACAAGACTTCAGAAATACTCAGGTGCTCAGGAAAGAAAATGTTAAATCTTTCCTCGTGGATTCAGCTGAATCTGCTGTCAGTAGACCTGGTCTATTTTCTTAGTGTGTGTCAACACACAACATGTAAATAAAACATGAATGAAAAAGGTGTCCTTTAGACTCCATACAGCCTCAGAATTTATAATTTATTCTGACCGCACTTGTTTCCTGGGAGCTTTGTGCAAAGGAAAAGACGAAAGGAACCAGGGAGAGATTCTTTAACGGCGCTGTCAGTGGGAGTCCTGCAAAGTCATTTAGAACAAATGCTCTTGAAGTTCCTTAGGGAATGAAAATCTTGCTGTGGATTATGAAAGACTAGCTTAAAAAAAAAAAGCAAATATTAATTAGAAAGGTCCTTCTTTAGAAATCTGAGTCTTAAACTTCAAACCCAGTGTGTTGTGTACTCAAAGCCTTTCCTTCTCTTGCGGCTGCCGGCAGCGATGGGAGCACCATGGACCAGGAGTATGGCCCTGCCTACACCCCCCAGACCCACACTCCGTTTGGGATGCCCCCCAGCAGCGCCCCTCCCAGCAACAGCGGGGCTGGAATCCTCCCCTCTCCTTCCACGCCTCGCTTCCCAACTCCCCGAACGCCGCGGACTCCACGCACGCCGCGGGGAGCGGGCGGGCCGGCCAGCGCGCAGGGCTCCGTCAAGTACGAGAACTCGGATCTGTACTCCCCGGCCTCCACGCCCTCCACGTGTCGGCCGCTGAACTCGGTGGAGCCCGCGACGGTGCCTTCCATCCCCGAGGCACACAGCCTGTACGTGAATCTCATCCTCTCCGAGTCTGTCATGAACCTCTTCAAAGACTGCAACTTCGACAGCTGCTGCATTTGTGTTTGCAATATGAACATCAAAGGTGCTGATGTTGGAGTTTACATTCCTGATCCAACACAAGAGGCCCAGTATAGGTGTACCTGTGGTTTCAGTGCTGTTATGAATAGAAAATTTGGCAACAGTTCCGGGCTGTTTCTTGAAGATGAGCTGGATATTCTGGGGCGGAACACGGAGTGCGGCAAAGAGGCAGAAAAATGCTTTGAAGCTCTCAGAGCTACTTCCATTGAACACGGCAGTGGAGGCCTGAAAGAACCCGAGAAACTGCCCGATGACTTGATACTCTTGCTGCAGGATCAGTGCACCAACCTGTTCTCACCCTTTGGAGCAGCAGACCAAGACTCCGTGGCCAAAGTTGGTGCTGTGAGCAACCTGGTACGTGTAGAAGAAAGGGATTGTTGCAATGACTGCTACTTAGCCTTGGAACATGGACGCCAGTTCATGGACAATATGTCAGGAGGGAAAGTTGATGAAGCACTTGTGAAAACTACTTGCTTGCACCACTGGTCGAAAAGAAATGGTAAATATTGAAAACAGCTTATTTTCTACTTGTCCACCTGTCTGGGTTTTTTTTTTTTTTTTTTTGGAAGGGTCTTTTGTTTGTGGTTTTCCTTTGGGGATTTTGAATGCTGGTTTTGCCACCTGTGTGCTCGTAGAGGCTTCTGGTTGGTGATGTTCAGAATAACCAGCCCTTCTATGTCCTGTGCTGATCACCAAGCAGGGTGAGGCCTTGGCTGCCCTCAGTTGTAAATTCCCAATATATGTCTGAAGTGTAACATGAGACCACTGGCAGTGTCCACAACACTTCACAGGGTTTATCCTTTAAAGAGCTTTTGGTGAGTGGCTCTACAGAGGCTCTGCAATGATTGATGCCTGTAGGAAGTGCAGGGGGTTCGAGTGGTGACCGTATTGTCAAGGCCACTGTGACAGAATTAAACAACAGCTCTGATTCAGTTGGCTTCCCCCCTTCTTCAATGAGGAGCTGGGGCCAGTAGGTTAATGGCACATGTGGCAAAAAAAGCATTATTGTAGCCTTCACTGTGTGTTGGGTCTGCCAGAAATCCTTGGATTTTTCCTTTGAGGGCCTGACTAATGATGCAGTGTCTCCTGGAATATCCTTCATTTTGTGTATTTGCTTACTGTTCTCTAATAGAATTTTCAAGTGGCAATTCTTAACGGGGTTAGGGGGAAAGATAAAGTCATGAATCACAGGTATTTGTGAGTGAAGATGAGGAGGAATCCTGGGAGAACACAGCCAGGTTCCTGTGCCTCACTGGGGGATTAACTTGGGAAGCCCAGACTGAAAATAAATTGATGTTTTCAGGCGCACAGGAGAAGACTCCGTGTTACTGTGACCCTGGTGTTTGGGACACAAAGATGTAAAGATACTTTCAAACAGAAGACTTGGAAATTGTAGCCATGCGAAATTTTGTGTCAGCTTTTCATTCTCAAACCCTGCACCTGAAATGGCTCAGTGGTGGCTCTGGGTGGAACGGGCTGAGTCTGCTCGAGGCTTCCCTGACTTCTCTGAAATGAGCACTGGGTGGCAGCCTGCCAGTCTGCCTTTGTTGGGAGGGACAATCTGGGAGTTTCAGGCTTCTACAACTTCTTTGGGGGTTTGGGGTTTTTTTGGAGGTTTTTTTTTTTTTTTTTTTGCTTGTTTTGTTTTTACTTTAGGGTGTTGTCCCTTAGTTTAAGTGATAAGATGAGATCCTTTCAATGAGAAAAAACAAAATTCAGGAAAAAATCTGTCTGTGTATTTTGTGAGGGGAAGAGGGAGCAGTGTAAAGGAGAACTGTAAACCCGTGTATGCTCACTTGATACGTGCCAGCCTTTGGGTGGCCTGCAGGTGTTTTTTGAGAAGGGCTTGCTTGCAGTGGAGGAGGTTTGTGGCTGTGGCTGTTGTGCAGCTGCCCTGAGCACGTTTGTGTCCCTGCAGTGGTGGATGTGAGCATGCAGTGCTCCCAGGACATCCTGCGCATGCTGCTCTCGCTGCAGCCCGTGCTGCAGGACGCCATCCAGAAGAAGAGGACGGTGCGGTCCTGGGGCGTGCAGGGACCCCTCACCTGGCAGCAGTTCCACAAGATGGCTGGGAGAGGCTCCTACGGTAACAGCTCCATGAATCCTGCTCCATGGCATCCCCCTCCTCTGCTCCATGGCGTCTCCTTCCTCTGCTCCATGGCATCCTTTCGTCTGCTCCATGAATCCTGCTCCATGGCATCTCCTTCCTCTGCTCCATGGCATCTCCTTCCTCTGCTCCATGGAATCCTGCTCCATGGTGTCCTCCTCCTCTGCTCCATGGCATCTCCCACCTCTGCTCCATGGCATCATCTCTTCCTCTGCTCCATGTCACCCCCTCCTCTGCTCCATGGTGTCCCCTTCCTCTGCCCCATCCACACAAACTCGTGGCTGGTGCTCCCTGTTGGAATTCTGAACGGCACTTGACCTTTCTTTAAACGAACGAGAGCTTGTTAGATAGAGGAGAATTCTTTTTAGAAAAACAGAAAATATTTATATTCCTTAAAATAAGCAATGAATTAAAGATGTGCATTTAAAATTTACAACTTCGGTTGCACTGTTTGTATACACCTGGCACTTCACCCAGTGAGGGACTGCAATTGCAAAGATGGGTTTAGTGTTAAAAACAGAGTAACTGCTCAAGTTTTTATACGTAAAATTTTTCCATTCACCCCATTTTTATTACTCTAAAGAGTTAAAAATACTGATTTTGAAATGCTTGAGACTGTGCTTTATTGCTCAGTACTGTCAGAACTGTGTTCAAGATCTAGTTACTCAGTGTCTTGTCTCTGATAAGTGTTTGGAGTGGCCATCACGTGATGCATTTACAGACAGAAGGTGAATTTTGTGCACTCACGATTTGATGGCTTCATTAGCATATGAGATTGATTTACCACTGTGCTACAAGTGACCTTTCACCAGCAGATCTTTTGTAGCTATATTTAGAACATGGCAATTATACATTTACAGTACACGTAAATGCATCTTCTTAAGTTTGGTTCCTTCTCTGGCCCTTTAGCCATCTGCTTAGAAAATTTCTATTTTTTTCCCTGTCTTTGGTCCCTGATTGCTTTGGCTCTGCAGGAAAAGGTTTCCTGGACAGTGCTGATCTGTTCCTACTGATAGAAATATAAAACACTGTGGAACTTTTTCCTGAGGCCCTGAGATATTTCAAATCAAAACAGTCAGCTGATGGGTTGGATCCTACACTTTGGATCTGTAAAATGAGAACTATTCCATTGATAGCCAGCGCTCCTTCCTGTGAGCTGCTGGGAACACCAGAGCCCGTTCTATTCATGTTTCCTTGAAGTTAATTTTAAGCTTTCTGCTTAAAAACATGCCTTGCTTTTCCAGGAACTGATGAGTCCCCAGAACCACTGCCAATCCCAACATTTTTGTTGGGATACGATTACGATTTCCTGGTGCTGTCTCCGTTTGCGTTGCCCTACTGGGAGAGGCTGATGCTGGAACCGTACGGATCTCAGCGAGACGTCGCTTACGTTGTGGTGTGCCCGGAGAACGAGGCTCTGCTCAACGGAGCCAAAAGCTTCTTTAGGGATCTCACTGCAATATATGAGGTACAGGATTTGTGGCAGTTTGCAGTGAAATGGATTTGGGGAAGGCTGTTTCTAATACGTGCTCATAAGGACTTACCAGGCTTGTTGGAGCTGATAGCGCTGCCTGCTCAGAGTGCTATCGGGGAAAGCTGCTCGCAGGGATTTTAGGAATGGGCACTTGGAAGATAAGGGCTGTTGGTTCCTCTCAGTCATCACCGTTCCCATCCCATAAACGCCACCTGGTGGCAAAGCTCTGCGCTGCCACGTTAATTGTGTTACCGCCATTTAATTAATTAATTACACGCTTGCATTGCTTGGATTGAGTGAAGATTAGAGGGGATTATCATCAACCCGGTTTTGTTGCATTTAGGAAAACGCTGACAATAACCCATAAAATCACTCTTCAACATTTCCTACTGGTGCAACTCTGAGCTATAATGTTACTTTGGAATATTGTAAATAAACTGGGAGTTCTCTGCCTTTCTATCATATCTCCTTTGTGTGATATTTAACAGCTTCTCAAGCCTCCTTTTTACCTTCTCTGCAGTCCTGCAGGCTTGGTCAGCACAGACCTATCTGTAAGTTGCTGCCTGATGGGATCATGAGGGTTGGACCTACAGCCTCCAAGAAGCTCTCAGAGAAGTTGGTCACAGAGTGGTTCTCCCAGACAGCCAATGCCAACAACGACGCGTTCTCCAAACTCAAACTCTACGCTCAAGTTTGCAGATATGAGCTGGGTGCGACCTTTATTCAATGCTCCTTATTTCATACAATTGCCACTTACTCCTTTGCAGTAAAGAATCATGGCTTCTTGTCTTCTTGATTGGGGCAGTTTTCTGGTTTTAAACTGTATTTGTGCTAAAATGGCCTTTTACAATCCAGCAGTGCCATTAGCGAATGGCGGCCTGGCTGCCTGACAGGGACTTTGGTTGTCTTCTTCTGTTGGTGATTTGGATTCTGAAGCAGATTTCCTGCAATTCAACACATCTGGAAAAAAGTCATATTAAAAACAGATTACTTGATATTTCTGAAAGGTCTTATGAAAACAGAGTTTGAAAATTTAGTACAGGTATTTTAATTTGAGAGGTAAAACATATACTCAAGGTTTGGTTTGTTTTGTTGCAAGTGTAGACTTCCATAGGTGACATAAGCATCAAAACAGCTGCAATATCAAATTTATGCTTTTTTTTCCCCTTTGTTTCAGGTCCTTATCTTGCTTCTCAGCCTTTGGACAATTCTCTACTTTCCCAAACAAACCTGGTCCCTCCCTGCAGCCAGGCAGCCTCTGCTCTGCCCCCGGTGACAGCCCCTGCTGCCAATCCCAACACTCCGGCGTCGGCTGCCGCAGCTCCCACCAGCAGCAGCATCACAGTGACCTCCAGCAGTGCCATGTCCTCTGCAGCCACTACAGCCAACTCCACCCTGACCACCACTGCCCCCTCGTCCTCCTCTGCCAGCCTGGGCAGCGGCATTGCAACGAGCAAGCCTTCCTCCTTCCCACCTTTCAGCAATATGAACAACACCACTCCTGCCTCCCTGCCCGCCCAGGCTGCGCCGGTCCCAAATGGGCAAACTGGGGGGCAGCAGCAACAGCCAACACTGCAAACAGCAGGGATGTCTGGAGACACGGCTGCAGCTCCTGCACAGCCCCATCCAGAGGTTTCTGAAAGGTAGGGAGCTGCAGCCACACCTTCAGCTGAAAAATCGGCTCAGCTCACGTGAACTTAGGAATGCACTTTCACCCCTTCAGTGAAAATCCTGGTTTTATTTTCACCAAGCTGCTTTTAAGGGAGAATGAGAGTTCAGCTGTGGTGGAGCTGAAGCTCTTGGTTCCAGTTGTAGCTGCAGTTCTAATTGCATCTCAGTGTCTGCTCTGGTACAAAAATAAACTTCCTTTTTTTTCTTCTCTCTCTAAAGAGAGAAAATTCACCAAACTACTCACTTCAGTATTTTAAAGGGCTGGGGAAGGAGGGGGAGCTAGATAATTGGCACCATCTTAGAGTTCTATTTTCTGTAATCAAAGTTAGATTGGTGAAGACAGCTCTTACTGTAGCTATGCTTGTTCCTCAGTTAAGCAATAGTTGAGCTGTTGAGCTGCTGTAATAAAAAAGGCTAAAGTAAAGAAAAGGGATTCAGAGTTACTGATAAGCTCCTTTATAAAAATGACATTAAAAGACTGTTTCTTACACCACAGTTGACTCTAAAATCTTTCAGATTAATAATTGACAATTTGATCTACTTTTGAAGTAAAACCAAATCTTTATAAAAACTCAGCTGTTTGTAACCGGTTTCAAAATTTCATTTCCAGCACTATGGATCGTGATAAAGTCGGAGTCCCCACAGATGGAGATTCACATGCTATCACCTATCCACCTGCAATTGTAGTTTACATCGTTGATCCTTTCACATATGAAAAAAAGGATGAGAACAGCAGCTCATCCAGTTTGTGGACACTTGGACTTCTGCGCTGCTTTCTGGAGATGGTTCAGGTTCTTCCTCCCAACATCAAGAACATCATTTCTGTGCAGGTGAGGCAGCAGAAACACACAGAGTAGCCTTGGCTTTGGCTGTAACACCCTCAAGGTGGAGGTTTCATTTCCTTCACAAACATTACTTACATTTCTCCAGCTGTTCAATCATTAGGTTATGGCTTTTAGAGCAGTTTGGGTGCTATTAACCAAAGCTGAATCCTGTTGTACATTCCAAAGTCATCAGTTTTATCTCAGAGGAAATGCACTGCCCACTCCAGTGATGAGTGAAGTGCTGGTTCTGGATTCTGCAGCCTGACCCTGCTGGGCTGTAACCCCAGCAGCAGCTGCAGGACCTGTTCACAGAGACCAGCTTTATAGGAGAATCATTAAGAATCTCTTCTAAACAAATTGTTTTTATCTCTGAAGAAAATTTCAATGAGAATAATTTCTTGAAGAAATATAAAATATAAATATCATATAAAAATACCTTTTAGAAGAAGTGAAAGAAATTTGACTGCAATGTAAAATTTAAAAAGCAATGTACCAAATATTGTGTCAGAAGCCATTTAATCTATTGATAAGACAATGATTTATTTTTTTTCTTCTCTCTGTTCTAGATTGTCCCATGCCAGTACCTGCTCCAGCCTGTGAAACACGAGGACAGGCAGATTTACACTCAGCATTTAAAATCTTTGGCATTTTCAGCTTTCACTCAGTGTCGGAGACCTCTCCCAACTTCCACCAACGTGAAAACCTTAACTGGCTTTGGCCCAGGCTTGGCCATGGAAACTGCTCTTAGGAGCCCTGATGTGAGTATGGTTCATGAGATTGTGGAATTGTCCACATCACAGGAAGGTCCCTGCTTATCAACCAGCCATCTGTTATGTTAGGAATCCTTTCTTCCCCAAACTTCATTGTCTCTTCTGTCATCTTTCTAGAGACCCGAGTGTATTCGACTCTACACCCCTCCTTTTATACTGGCTCCAGTAAAGGACAAGCAAACAGAGCTGGGAGAAACCTTTGGAGAAGCTGGCCAGAAGTATAATGTGCTTTTTGTGGGCTACTGTTTGTCTCATGATCAGAGGTGGCTGCTTGCATCCTGTACAGACCTCTATGGAGAGCAGCTGGAAACTTGCATAATTAATATTGATGTACCAAACAGGTAAGAACCAAACTTTCATTCATTTTTAGCAAGTATATTTTCTTTCATTCCCCTGAAGAATTACATTGGGTTTGGTGCTGTAAGAATAACTGACTTTTGTAGACTTGCTGTGTTGCAAAAGTGGCTAAATCAGATGAATATTTTCCCTATTACGTGCATATTGTTTTGAGTTAAATTTCTAGAAGAGCATGGTTTGGTTTCATGTGATTCTTGAGTTTATTGTGTGTGTGTTCATACTTCCCCATCTCTTACTGGCTGCTAATGTCAGCTTTAGAATGTGATTAATTAAAAAAACCCAAACCCCTGAAGCTGCAGCTGATGGACTGCAATACCAACGCTCTTTGGTCCTGTGAACGTTCACGTTAATACAAAAAACTTCTAAACGTGGCATTAAAAACTTACTGCAGGTGAATTTGAGCTTTGTTTTCCCTTCTTCCTTACTTGTAGAGCTCGCAGGAAAAAGGGATCTGCCCGCAGGCTTGGTCTGCAGAAACTCTGGGAATGGTGCTTGGGACTGGTGCAGATGAGCTCTTTGCCATGGAGAGTTGTCATAGGCCGCTTAGGAAGAATAGGACATGGGGAATTAAAAGGTAACAGCACCATTTATTTCTTTTAGAGTCTAAAGCTCGATTTGAAGCTTTAATTTTTCAGTGCTATCAAGTTGTGTCCATCCACCTCACTGCTGAGATTTGCCTCCCCAGACTGGAGCTGTTTGCTGAGCCGCCGGAACCTGCAGTCGCTGAGCAAGAGGCTGAAGGACATGTGCAGGATGTGTGGCATCTCTGCTGCAGACTCCCCCAGCATTCTCAGTGCTTGCTTGGTGGCCATGGAACCCCAGGGATCCTTCATTATTATGCCAGGTATTTTGGGAAACTCTTTCTTTCTGCCACTTGTGGCACAGTTGAGGCTTTGCAGAGCTAAGGAAGTGTTTGATTTGTCTCCCAAAGATTCCGTGTCCACCGGCTCCGTGTTCGGGCGCAGCACCACCCTGAACATGCAAACATCTCAGCTGAACACGCCCCAGGACACCTCCTGCACCCACATCCTGGTGTTCCCCACCTCTGCATCTGTGCAAGTGGCATCATCCACTTACACCACTGAGAACCTGGATCTGGCCTTTAACACAAACAATGGTTTGTACTTTGGATTTCTTCTAAAAACCCCTCCTCACTCCCCCTATCATAAAAATAAACTGTTCATTCTTAGAACCATTCCATTTCTATGGAAAATCACTTTATTTCTCTATGTATTGTCATATCCTGCTCATAGTGAAATTGTAGGAATTCACTGGTCTTGTTCTTTTTCAAGATGGAGCAGATGGAATGGGAATCTTTGACTTGTTAGACACTGGAGATGATCTTGATCCTGACATTATAAATATTCTTCCTGCATCTCCTGGTGGATCCCCTGTGCATTCTCCAGGGTCCCACTACCCCCATGGAGGTGATATGGGCAAGGTAACTATTGCAGTAAATACAGTTTAATGTGTGTGTGTGTGTGTGTGTGTTTTGTCTGTGTTTTTTCCATCTGTTAATTTCCTTTTGTGGAATGGAAGGTTTTAGATCGCCTGGGTATTGGATTGTCATGTCATGCTTGGATATTTCCAAATGCTTTGAGATTCAGAAGCTACAGATAATTTCTATTAAATTTGTGCTCTCCTAATCCAAAACCTTTTCCTGTTGTGTTCCAGGGTCAAGGCACAGATCGATTGCTTTCCACAGAATCTCATGATGAAGTAACAAATATTCTGCAGCAGCCACTGGCCCTCGGTTATTTTGTGTCAACTGCCAAAGCAGGTCCATTGCCTGACTGGTTTTGGTCAGCGTGTCCTCAAGCACAAAATCAGTGTCCCTTGTTTCTTAAGGTACTGTCCTGGCAGAGACTTGTGCAGCCTGGGGGATCTGGGGTGAAAATGTGGGGTGCATGTCTCTGGGGATAGCTCTGCTTTGCTTCAGGAGAGGCCAGGTGTTCAGTTTTGGAGATTTGGCTTTTGGAAGGCTCTGCATTGCCCGTGGTATCTTCCTGGTACTCTGGACTCTTTCTTTCCCTGGCTTTATGCTCCAGGATTTTGTAAGAACAGCTTGAGTTCCTGGACAGAGCTCTGGCTAAGGCTGCACTCCTGTGGGAATGGTGGGAGAGAGGGAGGAACCTAAGGGCAGTAGAATAACTCAGTTGCACTGGGTAAAATAAGGAATGAATGAGTCTCTTCCTGTATTGCACAAAGCATAAAAGCTGTTTTTTCCACCTTGGCTTTGCCATTGTATCATCAGGCTGGTGTGTCTGAGCCTCTGATCTTCCTATGGCACAGACAAGACACATTTAAGGCCACACATTGGTATACAGAGAAACTTTATTAACAAATCTCTAATACTGTGCTTTGTTTTCTAATGATCCAGATATATCTTCTGCAGCCTTGCTTGTGTCTGGATTAGCAGTTCCTCTTGGCCTAAGCTCAGCTGTGGCTTTGGTAGAGGATATTATTTTGAAGAGAGGATTTATTATTTACACTAAGCAGCTCTGTATATGAAATATAAATAGACCAGGCCTATAGAAAGCAACTAACTTCCAAGTGCTACCAGACATCTTGGGCCACTTGAGTTGCTTTTTTAATAATCACTTAATGTAGAAAAGGGATTTAAAAATCCCCTAATAAATATTTTGCTACTAGCACTGTGCTTTTAGCAGAGATCTGTGTGAAAGAATAGAAATATTCTGATAATTCCTGACCTTGCTGATGGCCTGAGGATAAGATTTGTTTTGGCTTGTGTGTCAGACAGAGAAGGTGACTGCTGGCTACAGCAATATGGGGGAAGGAAATATTGTGTAGTTGATCAGGCAATAACTTCTGCCTTCTTTCTTCCTTCCTCAGGCCTCTTTGCACCTCCACGTGCCTTCAGTGCAATCAGACGAGCTCCTCCACAGTAAACACTCCCATCCACTTGATTCTAATCAAACTTCTGATGTGCTCAGGTATTTATCACTGGTCACTTGCAAAAATATTGTGCATTTAATTTTTAATGCTGCTGCATGGTTGTTTTTCCTGCTGTTAGTTTTTTTTTTTCTCTGTGCAGCTGGTATCAGTGCAGATAAATTGCTGTGCTTTAAGTGATTATCACAGAGCATGGAATTTAAACCAAACATCTCTAAGGCCTTCTTTAACTAATCAGTCTTGGAAAATGTTTGAAAAACAGCAAATTCCTCAAACTAGGAGAAGAGAGTTTGAGGTCTAGCGGAAAAGACAGAAGTAGTTAAGCCAGAACATTGCTCAGCAATCTTGTGGAAAATCTGAAGTGCTGAAGGACAGGAGCCCAGACCTATGTAAACATGGGACACTAATAGAGAAAATATCAGATTATTTTCCTTTTTCTGTTTTTTTTAATATGAACTTCTTGGTATGAATTAAGAACAGACAATTACAATGACAATATTCCACCAAAAGCAAGCTTAGCTCTGAACTGCTGTAACAAGTTGCAAGACATGTTATTTCTGAATGTTGGCAAACCTATTGTATGTTTTTGATGCCAAAGAAGCTGCATTCCAGTAAATCAGGGCTGTAAAATCCTGGTGAGAAAACGTGTTTTCTGACAGAAGGCTGTTTGTTTTTCAGGTTTGTTCTGGAACAGTACAATGCACTCTCCTGGCTAACCTGTGATCCTGCAACCCAGGACAGACGCTCATGTCTCCCAATTCATTTTGTGGTGCTGAATCAGTTGTATAACTTTATCATGAATATGCTGTGATCTTCATCTGAATTTTGCAAGACAAAAATGAGGAAAAGGGATATCTCACTGCAGGACTAAGTTATAATTCTTCTCAGTGCAAGTTGTATGTGATGGGGTATGAATCTTGTTACTTCCAGCAAATATTGTTTAGACTTGTGAGAGGGGCAGCCATCGCCCTGCTGTCTTTGAGTCACTGACTATGGGGGATGCTTCAGAATGATGATCAGAAAGTGTATTATAACATTTTTAGTAGCAAAATTAACCATTTCTCCCCAGCCACAGTATTTGTGAAGAGTAATGAGCCATAGTACCCAGTCATGGTTAATGGATTTTAAAAGCATGGAGATGAGAAGAAACATGAGGAACAATTAAGTTTCAACCTATGGCTTCAGAACATCAAGATGTTCTTGTATTGGATTATAGTACTTAGTATTCAAAAATGCCTGCATCTCTTATTTATTGTAAGTTTTTAAATGTATAAATTGTCTTATATTTCTTAACCTCTTTTATAAAAATTTTCCTAGAAGGTTTATACTGCCTTCTTGCTTTAAAGCAATTGGTCTAAAATATATGTAATCGTCTTAATTAAAAGTTGCAGTAGGTTGCTTTTAGAGTATTATTTTTTTGTAAGGGGGTGGGTGGGGACAGTAAATTTGTATTGTCTTGATGTACAGTTTAATGGGGATAGAGGGGTTAATGTCCATACCATTGTGTGTGGGGGATTTACAGCTAAGCTGTAGTTGCAGAGTACATGTACAGTAATGAAGTTCACTGTGTTTATATAAATTGAAAAGGTACCGGGTCTTACAGCATTTTATATCACACCTTTCCAGAGTAACAATGGCAATATATAAGTGATATTGTAGGTGGTTTAACTTGTAGTGAGAATAACATGAATAAACTCTTCAGTTGAAGTTTGTGTTATGGTTCAGGGCTGGGGCTAGATTCTCAGATCCACTTCCAGGATGCCAGATTTAATATCACAAGAATATCTCTTGTGCATTGTTGCTCCCTGGATACTCTTGGCACTGTGCTCACTGCATTGTTTGCTTCCACTTTTGTGATAAAATATGAATCTGAGACAGAAAATTCTGACCTTATCCAAAGTCTCCTGCCAGGCTGAAATTTAGCCAAGCTCTAGCCATTTTACAAATGCAAAAATAGTCAATCTTGACTTTAAGATTGGTGTGTGTTTAACTAAAATGTGGTGTATATAGATTCTCAATGAATTCTGGTATTCAGATTTTATTCCACTAGTAAAAAGAAAGCAAACAGCACGAAACCCTGAACATTTTCCATGTACTTTTGGCACTGTGGTGAAGGTCCCAAGTATCAGTGCATGGCCTTCCCCAAATCCCTGGCTTGGTGCCAAGGAGGCTGTGCCCTCCCCAAGGAAGGGACTGACAAACCACAAGGCTTTCCCAAACCTCTCCCTCCATCTACAGTCACCATTTTTCCTCAGTAGTTTCCTTCCTTTTCCCCAGCACATGCCAAATATCTGGTGCTGCTCTAAAATAGCCCCCAGGGGTGCTGAAGAGCAGCTGCAGATGCTTTTTCTGGGTTCCTTATCTGAGTGCCAGATGAAAAACTGAACTGCAGCGCTCCCGGGAGCCTGTCACCATACCCCAAGTCCTGCCTCTTAATAATGTCTGTCTCTCTGCTTCAAACCTGTAAAGGAGCAAGTCTGGAGATCCATTTGTGCACCTGCTGTTAACCCTCTGCAAGGAAGAATTTGCTTGCATTTACCAAACTTCCTGTGTTCATGAAAATCTCGTTTCGTAAATGCAAAAGACCTGCCTGAGGTGATTTTTCTTTTTCGTATGAAGTCTCACTGAATCGTGTACATACAATATTAGCAACTTTTTTTTTTGGTTTTGTATAAAGAAGTTGTACAATTGGTGATGAGAATTTTCAGTCATTTCTTCAGAACAACATGAGTGCAATCAGAAGTTAGCATATTTTGATAAACAGAGTTAAAACCTGGGTCTGTCCATGACTTTATCTCGGTACTGCACCGCAGATTAAAGGGCACATGATTGTCTTACAGAAAGTTGTTCTCATTTGGTTGGCATTTTTGAAGTGGAGAAGTGCTCCTAAAACTGGAATTTTCAAAGTGTATGTCCTTTTTTTTTTTTTTTTTTTTTTTTGAGCTTTGTCACTAAGTGGTAATTTCTAACCCTGGCTCAGTTAACCACGTTCCAGGGGCTGGGTTTTGGTGTGGTTTTGTTTTGTGTTCCTAAAGGTAAGTGCATTGTTACCTGGGCCAGCCTTCCCTGTCAAACTGCTGCCAGATTCCCACTCCTCCCCCAGCAAACGCAATTAAAGTGAAATATAACATTATAACCACTATAAAAGATGAGAAGGGCCATTCCTGGAGTGATAGTCACAATGTACATATCAAACCTGCCAGCACCACCGAGCCAACTGCTATATTGGGCATAGTTTTTTTGTTAGCTACTTTCATTTAACTATTTTAAGTGCACATAATAGCTGGTTTATAAGTAAAATCATCACAATCCAATAACTCGGGGTTGTTTAGCAAGTACAAGCTAAAATAGTTGAAAATTTCAGCTACAGCTTTTCAAAGTGGCCTTGCAAAAAAATGTTACTGTCAGTGCTGTAAGTAGTGTGGAGGTTTATCTCTTCCAATGAAGGAAGAAACTGAGTTCCTCAATTTCAATTAAAAATACACATTTTAACCCAGATATCACTGCATCTAAGCCTTTTAGTCACCTTTGACTTACTACTTTTGAATTAGGTTTCTGAAAACCCTCTTGCTAAGACCAGCAAGGCCACCAGCTGTACTTGTAACAACCCTCACATTTTAAAAGTAGCTGTAACATTTAGATCTTCCTAACATTCTCTGAAATAATTAAAGATAAATGGATTTATATTTAAATCCTCAGCTATGTTCTCACTTAGCTGTCAGCTATGGCGCAGATTATTGTATTTCTGTATTTACCTCTGATGGTAATTTTAACTTTGTGTGTTGCTATGAAGACTTACTGATGTCTTTAATCAGGCACTATTTGTTAATACTGTAATATCAAAATATTATGTTGCATTATTTTAAAGCTTTCAAGAATAAGAGTAAAACATTTAAAAAAAATGCTATTGCACCATATAATTTGCTGCACAACAATAGGGCACCACATATCAGTCTGTTGGGATAGTAATGCTGCATCAACCTTGTTTTCATTGGGTTTCCTTGGAGAAGTCATTCATGGGGTGACATTGTACAACATTACTGTCTCACAACCTCCAGCTGGGAAGGTGGTTTTGTTTAATAATTTTTTTTTTTTAATTTTTTAAGTAAAGGGCCCAGGACTATGCTTCGTACTTAAGGGGTTTTTTTTAAAGTATTATTTGTGGGTGTACTTTTTATTTTCAGTGGAGTAAAGCTTAATTTACAGTGAAACTGGATTTGGGACCTACCACAATCCTCAGGGTCACTTTTTCAGGATGCTACTCATCGAGCTTTAGGTTTTCCAAGTCAACTGGACGTGAGGACCTTGCTGAGCACTGGCTTGGGATGCACAGCCTGGTGACTGGACATGGCACAGATGGACACAGCATGGAGCTGCTCCAACACCTCTCCAGTATGGCTGGACACAGCATGGAGCTGCTCTGGCCCAGCTGGACACAGCATGGAGCTGCTCCACTGCCCATCCACCACAGCAGGACACAGCATGGAGCTCCTCCAACACCCATCCACCATGGCTGGACACAGCATGGAGCCGCTCTGGCATGGCTGACACAGCGTGGAGCTGCTCCACCACCTCTCCGGCACGGCTGGACACAGCGGGCAGCCATTCCAACACCCCAGCTGGACACAGCATGGAGCTATGGAGCTGCTCCACCGCCGCTCCAGCATGGCTGGACACACCCTGGAGCTCCTCCAACACCTCGCTGGCCTGGCTGGACGCACTGGGACGCCATTCCAATACCCCAGCTGGACACACCAAGGAGCTGCTCCAATGCCTCTGGCACTGCCAGACAGGCCCAAGAGCTGCTCCATCACCACTCTGGCATGGCTGCACAGGTCTGGAGCTGCTCCATCACCACTCTGGCATGGCTGCACAGGTCCAAGAGCTGCTCCATCGCCACTCTGGCATGGCTGCACAGGTCTGGAGCTGCTCCATCACCACTCTGGCATGGCTGCACAGGTCTGGAGCTGCTCCATCGCCACTCTGGCATGGCTGCACAGGTCTGGAGCTGCTCCTACACCCTCTGGCACGGCTGGATGTGCCGGGGAGCCTCGCACAGCCGCCGCCATGTGCCCTCAGCCGAGCCGCCGCCATATTTATCGTGACAAAACACAGCTACAAAAAAGAGATTTAAGGAACAAACACTAGTTCTGCCGAATGCCATAAACACTGAGTTGTACAAATTGTGATCGAGGAAATGAAGAAAAAAAAAAAAAGGTTTATACTTTTTAAAAAAAACCAAAAAAAATTCAAATGAAATAAATTATTCAGGAAGCCTTGTTTGTGGTGTGGGTTTATCGAGCGGGCGGGGAGGGCGGTTCCCTCAGCTTTTCCCGCCTCTCCCTTTCTCCCCTCAGCCTTTCCCGGCCCTGCCGCCGTGACGTCACTTCCTGTTCCCCCGGTAGTGGCGGCGGGTGGGCGCGGGGCCGTGAGGGAGCCGCTGCCGCCGCCATGTCCGAGTGCTCGGCGCTGCAGTTCGTCAGCCCCTACGCCTTCGAGGCCATGCAGAAGGTGGACGTGGTGCGCCTGGCCGCGCTGAGCGACCCCGAGCTGCGGCTGCTGCTGCCCTGCCTCGTGCGCATGGCGCTGTGCGCGCCCGCCGACCAGAGCCAGAGCTGGGCGCAGGACAAGAAGCTGATCCTGCGGCTGCTCTCGGGAGTCGAGGCGGTCAACTCCATCGTGGCGCTGCTGTCCGTGGATTTCCACGCGCTGGAGCAGGACGCCAGCAAGGAGCAGCAGCTCCGGTAACGCAGAGAGATCTGTGGCGGAAGCGCTGTGTGGCTTTTCCAGCTCTTGCAGACGTTTCAGCGCCGTTCATGTACCTTGATCAAAGCCCGGGGGTGTATTTGTGTCCTGGGGGTCTGGAGGGTGTGGGATGCACTGGGGGAGCTGTCCCGGCAGGGATGGATCTGGGATGAAGGGACAGCTCAGGTAGATGTGCTTTCCTGACTGTGCTGCTGGGCAATAGAAGCACTGTGAAATTTTGATAATATACTGAATTAGCTTTCTTGCACTGCAATTACAGCAGTGTTTGCAGATCCGTAGCAGGATAGACGAGATTCCTAAAGAACCGCTGCCTTCATTTAAGCGGCAGCGTTTGTGTCTGTGCAGAAATGTTTAATGCTTGTTTTGAATTGTGTGCCAGGCACAAGCTGGGAGGTGGCAGTGGAGAAAGCATCCTGGTGTCACAGCTGCAGCACGGGCTGACGCTGGAGTTTGAGCACAGTGACTCTCCTCGGCGACTCCGGCTGGTGCTGAGTGAATTACTGGCCATTATGAACAAGGTGAATGCCCCATAAGTGCATATTTGTGATTTTAGGTTGTCCTCTGGACTGGATGATGCTCTGGTTCTGTTTCTGGTGCTGCAGATGTGTGAGCACTTTTGTCCAGTCCTTACCTGCTTTATCACGAGTCTTAGTCTAATTGAACAGTGGCTTGTGCTTAAACTCTTTGTGACTTCCTAAAGGAGGTCTTTGCTGATGTTATAGAAACTTTATAGCAAACATAATGTGATTTGGTGATCTATCTGCAGAAATAATTTGGAAATGAAGTGATGACTTTTCTCCATCCCATTCATTGCTCCTGTTGCAGTTTGGTATTAGCCATTATATTTCTCTTCCTCCACTTCCTTGCTCACCAAACATTTTATTTTCCTTGTCTAAACTTAAAATATCAGTGAACTATTTTTGTTCTGAAAAGAAGCAATGGTACCATCTGTGTTGAGGTGTTTCCAGTAGTAAATATTTCTTACTTTACAACCTCTGCTTGTTCTGTGTTGATAGCTTTATGATTTTGGCAGTTTTTAATCTATTAAACATGCTGAATTAAAGCAGATTTAGACAAATTGCTTGATAAAACCTGTTCACTGATGATAAATGTTATTTTTCAGGTATCAGAATCAAATGGTGAGTTTTTCCTCAAATCTTCTGAGCTCTTTGAGAGTCCTGTTTACCTGGAGGAGGCAGCAGATGTTCTCTGCATTTTGCAAGCAGGTGTGTGGTGTTTTCTGACCTCTCCCAAACATAACAAAACTTTGGGAGCTGTTGTGACAGATGTGAGGTTAATCTAAGCTGTGCTGCTCTTGGAAAGTGGGTTTTTGTTTCCCAGTGAAGCATTGTGATTTTTAAAATCCTCTTTCCTTGCAGAGCTGCCATCACTGTTGCCAATAGTGGATGTGGCTGAAGCTCTGCTGCACGTTAAGAACGGAGCCTGGTTCCTTTGCCTGCTGGTGGCCAATGTCCCTGACAGCTTCAACGAGGGTGAGTTACAGCTTCTTCTCCAGCTTTGGAAAAGACTTCTAAAGCATGAGTTGTACAGGTTTGAACTGCTGGGTGCTGCCACCTGAGTGTGTTGATTGCCATTTTTTGCAGCCCGATTGCAGGCTGTATGTGTCAGCTTTTCATCTGTAGGTCACTGTCACAAAGGCTGATTGGGCTGAGAACCCCTCCCATCCCTGCTAACAGTCCTTGTCCCTTTCACTGAGCCATGCTGGTGATGATTTCGTTGGGAAGGGCAGATTTGCTCAGAGCTGCTGTTGGATTTCAGTGTGCAGAGGTTTGATTAAGAACGGCGAGCGGCAGGACGAGGAGAGCGTCGGAGGCCGGCGCAGAACCGAAGCTCTTCGGCACCTGTGCAAGATGAACCCTTCCCAAGCCCTGAGGGTGCGGGGCATGGTGGTGAGTCTGACATGGGAACCATCATCAGGAACCTTCCTGAAGCTTCAAACACAGCAAACTCTGAGCCTGAGTGTTTTATGCAGGTGGAAGAATGTCACCTGCCAGGTCTTGGTGTGGCTTTGACCTTGGATCACACCAAGAACGAATCCTCAGATGATGGAGTGAGTGACCTGGTGTGTTTTGTGAGTGGTTTGCTGCTTGGAACAAATGCAAAGGTTAGGACGTGGTTTGGAACTTTCATCCGCAATGGCCAGCAGGTAGGAAAACCTTTGTTCTGCTTTTAAGGAAATACTCTTGTAGCTTGCTCTAACTCTTCTGAATGTGCACTGCAGATTTGTGTGAATGCACATAAATCCTGTAGCACATCTTGGAGGAACCTTTACAAAACAACCTCCTCTTCTGGGGCTCTCAGGTCTATAAATAATGTCTCTGAAGGCAGCAGCTATTTGGTTGTTCCCCTGAGAGGTGTTTAGGCATAGAAACCAGGGAATTATGTTTTTAATATTCGCCTGATAAATATATTCATCCTCAGTGTTGACAGTGGGAAGATGCATCGGTGTTCACAATGGGAAGATGCATCTTGACTTGCTGAGGTGACTTAGTTAAAGCTTGAAACTGAAAACTGAATTAAAAAAAAACAACCCTCTTCCTTTCACTATAGAAACTGTTATATAATACATTGTTCAATGGGCTGAATTTGACACAGTTCTCATCTTTTCACCTCTTACACAGAGAAAAAGAGATAACATCAGCTCTGTCCTGTGGCAAATGAGGAGGCAGCTGCTGCTGGAGCTCATGGGGATCCTGCCCACGGTGCGCAGCACCCACATTGTGGAGGAGGCTGAGGCTGACACGGAGCCCAACGTGTCCGTGTACTCAGGGCTCAAGGAGGAGCACGTGGTGAAGGCCAGCGCCCTGCTGAGGCTCTACTGTGCTCTCATGGGCATTGCTGGCCTCAAGTAAGGAACCTCCTCATCCTCTGGGGTTTGGTTCGTGGCTGCCTGTTTCAGCACAGGGTGAGGGCTCTGGGCACTTCCATCTTAATGCCACTGTGTCCTCAAAGCTTCTGGCAGGACTCAGCAATTTCAGTTCTCTGTGCTGCAAAATCATTTCTGCAGACTTGTTAAGAGAGCTCCAAACTCACATGACAGTGTGTAGAGTTATCAGCTGTTTTCTCTTCTAGCAACACACATTGTATGGATTTTTAATTCCTACTCCTTTGCTTTCACTTTGTAGAGAGTGCTAAGGTAGCATCTTTCTGCATTGTTAGTTTTAATTTAAGTAGTTTGTACTAAAAGGCAAGTTTGTCAACAGCTGCTTTTAACTACACCATTGGAGCAAATGGAGCAAAAAGACATAAACATGACATGACATTCAACTCCATTTTCACAGTTCTTGTATAGAAAGCTAAGGGTGTTTGCCTTCTGCATTGTTGTTAAAAAGATCTATTTCATGCTGAAATTCTTAAAATAATGGAGAAGTTTTCTCAGTGTTGTCTCTTAACAGAGATTATGCCTTGAAGTTCTGATCAAATTACCACCTTGATAGATTGAATAACAGGAAAATCCAATCTTTAACCATTGTGAGAGGCTGGAAATGTGTTGCTGTTAATGCCCATCTTGTTGTGCTCTCTGTCCTGCTCAGGCCCACGGATGAGGAGGCAGAGCAGCTGCTGCAGCTGATGACGAGCCGCCCTCCCGCCACCCCGGCCGGCGTGCGCTTCGTGTCCCTGTCCTTCTGCATGCTCCTGGCCTTCTCCACCCTGGTCAGGTACTCTCAGTGCAGGAGGAGCTTTGTAAAATCTCACTGGTTTAGCCCCATTAAGGCAGTGCACTTCCCAGAGCTGCACTGTTTTTTTTTCCCCTAATTCTTTATATAATCTCCTATGTTGATGGAAGGGATTTGTCTCTCTCTGCTGAGTGCATGAATATTTCACTCTTTTTTGTAGCAAGCCTTATGAGAGGTGAGCATTAACATGAACTTAGTGTGAGTGGTTTTTTGAAGACTGAAGTAGGCCTGACTAATTCACTTTTCCATGGAACAAGTTCATGGCTAAATTCCTTAGAGAGAAGCAGTGCAGATAATTCAGGGGTGTAGCTTTCTGTTGGGTGCATTCCAAAAAGGAAGTTGCCTGACAGTTGGAGTGACCTTTGTGCCAAATATCGCTGCTTATCAGCAGTTGGATGCTTAAGTGAAGCAAAAAGTAAAAGTGGCAAAAAGTAAAAGTGAAGTGGCAAAGAGTCTCCTGGTGCAAGATTCCTCAAATACTGGCTTTTCTGCAAGTGATAGTAAAACTGTTTTTCTGGGAAAAGGATCTATTCTGGATTTTCTTTGTGCAGCACTCCAGAGCAGGAGCAACTCATGGTGATGTGGCTCAGTTGGATGATAAAGGAAGAAGCCTACTTTGAAAGGTGGGAGCAGGCTGGATTTCTTTCAGTGGTTCCACCGACCTCCCATTTATTTGTGTCCTGTTTACTTACATCCTGTGATTCTTCCTGTTTGTTCTCAGCATTTCTGGAGTGTCTGCTTCCTTTGGAGAGATGCTGCTCTTGGTAGCCATGTATTTCCACAGCAACCAGCTCAGTGCCATCATTGATTTGGTCTGCTCCACCTTGGGAATGAAGGTAAATCTTCAACTATTTCTAGCCTGTGCATTTGTCTGTTAAAATCAGATTTTTTACTCACTTTTGGTATTTTGATATTTACTTTACTTTTGATATAAGGGACTTTTGTTTTGCTAAACCTAAAATAAATATAACCTGAAAAATGAGTTAATAATTCCTTTGGAAGAACATAAAAATGTGCATAGCACTGGATATAGATGAATGTGATGATAAAAGTATCTTCAGAAAGTGCTGCCCTGTTGAAATCATTATTTCCAAGAAGTGAACTTTTTAGAAGACTAACTGAAGTAGTTTCCAAATTGAGCTGCGAAGTTTATATTTTAAATAGTTAGAAGAAATATCTACATATGTAAAAATAAATGTCAGTAAATTGCTAAAGGAGATTTGCCAGCAATTCACTCTTGTGACAATGTCTCACCAGATGTAAAAGCTGGGGAGGGAGCTTTTAGGACAAGGAAGTCATGGAGTGAAGAAGTTGTGACATTGGAAAGTATTTCTGTTTGACATTTGATACAGATGTGAATGGACTGGGATACCAGGCAAACAGACAAGTTTTTAAAGGCTAAATGTTAACAGTTTGTAATAAATTTGCACTCCATAGTTGTAAGAAAGACAGAACTTGCAATTCTAAGTCCTTTCTTCTGAATTTCAGATTGTTATTAAGCCCAGCTCACTCAGCAGGATGAAGACAATCTTCACACAGGAGATTTTCACTGAACAGGTATTTTCAATCTAGGGATTTCCCCCTCTTTGCCCTTTCCTTTCCCTTTGGGGTATTGGAGATGCCAGTCAGGGTGTGGCTGTTGACTTGGACGCCTGCCTTGTGCTAAAGGTGTTTTTCTCTTTGTTGTCTCCTCCCCTCAGGTGGTCACAGCCCATGCTGTCCGTGTGCCTGTGACAGGCAGCCTCAGTGCCAACATCACTGGCTTTTTACCCATCCACTGCATTTACCAGCTGCTCAAGAGTCGTTCCTTCACCAAGCACAAAGTGTCCATTAAGGTACCTTTGTTTTATTTCTGTTCATGGTTCAGAATGCTGAGGAGGTTTTCCAGGCTGGTTGACTTATAGGAGCAGAATTCCTGATGAGTCTTGTACCTTCCTGGCATGTAATTTAAGAGTGAGCTGTGTTTGAATTGGGATGTTCTCCTGCAGGACTGGATCTATCGGCAGCTCTGTGAAACCACCACCCCACTGCACCCCCAGCTGCTTCCCCTCATTGATGTCTACATTAACTCCATCCTCACCCCTGCATCTAAATCCAACCCAGAGGCCACCAACCAGCCTGTCACAGAGCAGGAGATCCTCAATGTTTTCCAAGGACTCTCTGGGGTAATCATCTTGTTTGGATCCTTCTTGTACTTTATGGTCAGGATTTTCTATTTGTGTTAAGTTGCTTCACTTTTTGTTTTCTGCTACAGTGACAGTCGTGTTTTGAAGTGAATCTTGTTACTCAGATACTCACATTTGTGGGTAAATTCAAATCTTCCTCCCCAGAATCAGGAGTGCAACCTGACCTTTGTGTGTGGTTTTATGTGCAGGGAGAAAATGCTCGTGCCACGCAGCGCTTCAGCATCACCACACAACTGCTCGTCCTCTACTATGTCCTGTCCTATGAAGAGGCACTGCTGGCCAACACCAAGATTTTAGGTAAATGTGAGAGCATCAGGGGAACAGATTAACTGAAAATTAGGTGCAAAGGGGAGAAAAATTCATGCTTCTGTCAGATTTAAGCACAGCATAAGACTTTCAGAAGTTTGAATTAAATAAAACATTGCTGTAGAGATTCAGGACATAAAGTTCCTGCTGAAACTCTCTGGTGGAGTAATTTGTTTTGCAGATTAAAAGAGGTCCAAGCTGAGTTACAAGAACTGTTTATGAGCATCTAATAAATGCAACAATTAACAAAAACTTCTGAATTATTTGAGATATTCATGTATTCACGTGTCATCAAACTTGCACACACTTTTCTTTGAGTTGACAATTTTATAGTTGGTAATACTTAATGATCCCATTTTTATCTTTGCTATGAAGACTTTCAATCAGTTCTAAAAGACTGTTGTGAAATTAAACTTCTGTGAAAGTTCAGTGTTTTGCCAGCCTTTTTTAAGGTAGAAAACTTCCAGCATTCACAGGTTTCTTTTCTTCATGTTATCAAGGAAGCCTGAAATACAATAAAATTAATTCCAGTTATTTGTTTTTTGTCTCAAATTTGCCTGGATAATGTAGAGACAAGTGCTTTACATTTTCCTTACTGATCTAGTTGGAGAAATATTTGTTTTTAGCTGTGACTGCCATGTGTGGTTTCTTGTGCTGTTCCCTTGTAGCTGCAATGCAGAGAAAACCCAAGTCCTACTCCTCAGCATTGATGGATCAGATTCCAATCAAGTTCCTCATCCGACAGGCACAGGGGCTGCAGCAGGAGCTGGGAGGTAAAATTGTGTCTGAGGGCCTAAAATGCAGGAAAAGGAAGGCTGAGTGTTCTCAGCTCAGTGCCTGTTGCTTTTTCCATGGCTTGCTTTCCTTTTTCTTGCTTTTAAAATCTGTCAGAGATTGCAGAGATGTTTGAAGAGTCACAGTGAAAGTGTAAGGGAAGCAGTTCCTTTTAGAGTAGGTCTTGCCTCTGTAGGGCAGGTTTTAGGGCAGGAATTGACTGAGAATGTTGAATATTCCAGGCTGAGTGCAGGGGTGACTTTTGCTCTCTATGTGAGGCTGTGAACCTGCACCTCGCTGAGCGGCTGGGCAGCACATCAGTTCAGGGGTCGAAATAAAAGGCACAGATGAGTTCAGGTGACAGATACACCTGCACAGATCTGAGCTGTGCATGTCCCTGATGTCCCCAAGGGTTGCACTCTGCCCTGCTGAGGCTCCTGGCCACCAACTACCCCCACCTGTGCATCGTGGACGACTGGATCTGTGAGGAGCAGATCACCGGCACCGATGCCCTGCTCAGGAGGATGCTCCTCACCAACATGGCCAAGAACCACTCCCCCAAACAGCTCCAGGAAGGTAAAGAACTTCATTCCAAATAAGTTCTTCCCTAATTGATTGGCATAGATTAGATTGGAAGTGTGTGATTATACTGCATTTGTATAACCAAAATACTTCAGTTTTTCAAATGTCACAAGTCCGGTTTTCCCAGGATGCTGTTGTTTCTGTTTGTTTCTGTTTTCTAGCCTTTTCCATGTTGCCTGGAAATCACACCCAGCTGATGCAGATCCTGGAACATTTGACCCTTCTCTCAGCTGGAGAATTGATCCCCTATGCAGAAGTGTTGACCTCGAACATGAATCTCTTGCTGGAAGCTGGAGTCCCACGGGGGATCCTGCAGGCTGTCAATAAACTCTGGATGGTTCTGAACACTGTCATGCCCAGAAGGTATCAAAGCTTGAAACACTGTTTGGTTTCTTGGTGCACATAGGTGGGAGGCCACTTTTTCTTTAAAAAATAGTCACACAATGCCTTTATCTGGGAGATTGGAGGCTGTGACTGAATAGAATGTGTTGGAGCTGCATTTTTTTTAGTTTGTTGACATTTTGAATCTTTGCATTTAAAAGGAAGATGGTTCTTGTTCTCAGGAGAAAGGAAGTATTCAGTTTAAAATACAGGGGTGTCATTTTTGTTTGTGATGAATTACTGATGGAACAGGAACTCACTTTGGTCAGAAAATGCCTTTTTTAATGAAGTGGATACTGCAGTGAAAGGTGCTCTAAGTCCAGGGAGTGTAAATTAACTGCACCTTGCTTGGCTTCAAGGGCTGCAAATGGGGTTTTTGCTACTTGATAGGCCTAGAAAAACATGGCTGAGTGACCAAATGCTTAGGGAATGCTAATACAAATTTTCTGTTTAAAAACCATAAAAATATTCTCGTTTTAGGTTGTGGGTGATGACTGTTAATGCCCTGCAGCCTTCAGCAAAAATAGTGAGACAGCAGAAGTATACCCAGAATGATCTGATGATTGATCCCCTGATTGTGCTGAGGTGTGATCAGAGAGTTCACAGGTGAGTGTCTGTGCTGCTGCACACTGAGTGCTTAACAGAAGGGTGCCCAAGAAAAATCTTCTAAAAGCTTTCAGCACTTCAGAACATCTTTTCAAAGTAATCACAGGAGCTTGGCAGTTGCATCTGTGTTGTTTTAAGCTTGGCCTGAGGACTGTGGAGCTGGGTCTGCTTGCAGCATTTCATTCTGTCCTGTGTTTTGAAAACTTTGTGATTTGCGCATGGCTCATCCATTTTGGATTTGAGGGTGTGAATTTGTGGTAAACAGACTTTGCAGTGTGCTGGAAATGGCTGCTGCCTTGTGGTGGTGGCTGAGGTTTGGCTGGAAATCCTTCCAGCTCCTGTGTCTGTAGGTTGTCCCATCCTTTTGGGCAGCAGTTTCTGCCAGTGGGTGCTGCTGATGGATGTGACAAAGGCAGATTTGCTTCATTTCCCAGAGGAGTCTTTGCAGTACCTGGAAATTGGTTCCTCCAGATGGCAGCGGTGCCAGACGAGGAGCTGTGCTGCTCCAGCCTTTGGGAGTGCTTTTAGTTTGTTCATGCCACTGAAATGTCTTTATTTCACTGTTCCCATCTCAGGAGTCCTCCTCTGATGGATATCATTTTGCACATGTTGAATGGATATCTTCTTGCTTCCAAAGCTTACCTTAATGCTCACCTGAAGGAAACAGCAGAGCAGGACATTAGGCCATCCCAGAACAATGCAATGGGTCCAGAGGCCCCAGAAGTTACAAGGGAAGAGTTAAAAAATGCTTTGCTTGCTGCTCAGGTAAGAGGGAAGAAATGGATATTCCATAATGTGAGAAAAAACAGTGATGAAAGAAAAATGCAGAAACAGGAAATTAAAAAGTGAAGTCTTTTAAAATTTTTCAAGAGCTTCTGTTACCATGGAAAACTGCCTCTGTATTCAGGTGGTTAAATATTTTCTTTTTTCTAGTCTGAAGCTTTGTGCTGATGCACTGCTTTGATAGTGGTTGTTCTGTCTCTGCTCAGCAGTCCTTTTGCCTTGATGCTTGTGTGATCCAGAGGCTGTTTCTGTGGTTGGATTTGGAGCAGTAAAACATCAATAAATGTGACAGACCCATGTCTGATCATCTGAAAGATGTTTTAGAGAAGCAGCCAGCACTGGAAAGTGGGAGGCTGGAGGATGGTTCACTTCCTTAGCTTGACATTATGGAAATTTTTGAGTAATCCTGTTCCACAGACATCTCTTCATCCCTCTGTCTGGAAAAATGTCACATAGGGAGTTCGCATTATAAGATGATTTTTGAGTTAATAGGAAGTTTTATATTTAAATGAGCAGGGTGATGAATACTGAATTACATGGCCCTGTGCATATTTTATCTGCTCTGGATGCTTTAAGGGACCACTGGATATTTCTTTTGAAGCAATATGAGATTCCACTGAATTTACTCTTTTCATCTGTGATTATATTTTGTTGGATTTAGCCTTTTTTTTTCTTTGCATCTTGATTGAGTAAAATGTTAAAGTTTTTAAATGTTCTACAGGATTTGTGATACTTGAGCTGAGTAATTTTCATTTTGTACTTAAAAAAATCTGTAGGTAGAAATCCTAATCCAAATCTTTCATTTCTTTAAACGGTCCTTATTTTGTGTTTGATTTGTCTTAGTTCACTGGCAGTTTTTAAACATCTCCTGTGGCTTTTCTCCCTAGGACAGTGCTGCTGTGCAGATCCTTCTGGAGATCTGCTTGCCTACAGAAGAAGAGAAGGGCCAGAGCAGCAGTGCTCATGAATTGCTGAGGGATGTGCAGAGCCCCCCGAGCCCTGAGGGTGCTGAGGAAGAGGAGGAGGAGGAGGGGGAGGAACAGAGTTTGTTGTGCAACCTGCGCGAGGTGCAGTGTCTGATCTGCTGCCTGCTGCACCAGATGTACATTGCTGACCCCAACATCGTCAAACTCGTGCATTTCCAGGTCTGCTCTGCCCTGCTGCAGCTTTGTCAGGGGGGAGTGTCCTGGTTTGGAGGGCAGGTGTCTGCTGAGAAAGGCAGGAGCATCTCTTTGAAATGGAGAATGTAAACC
>VRYO01002784.1:2316115-2399562 GCA_009812075.1 Sialia sialis | reverse complement strand
TGCCCCACCCTCAACAGATGGTGATAGAACAGAGACCTTTGATCACATCCTGTATTGTAACCCAAGACAGGGAGAGAGCCAGGGGGATGCTCAGGGGCTGCTGATGTTCCTCAGAAATAACAACGCACTTTTCTGCTTCCTGTTTCCAGTTTGTAGAGCTCACACTTCCTCCCCATTTCAGTGCTTTGCCTGTTCCTCAGCATTAAACCCCTCCTCTGTGCCTCTGCCCTTTTCACTTTGGGTATCTAAGCCAAGGGAAATGCCCTAAATCATCTTGTAATTACTTGTTCCACATGTTCTGTGGGTTACTTCTTTCTGGCCATGGCTTTAAATTAATATTGCCATTATTCAAAATTAATTTGGCTTTAAATGTAAACATGTCCTTATCTTTCCTTGTTGTTAGGGCACAGTTTATCTGTTCAGAGTGGATAGGACAAAGGTTGGCCCTGCAAAAGCAGCTCAGCACCTTAAAAAAAAAAGAGGGGAAAGAGCAGCAATTTAAAAAATATAAATGTGTTTTTAATGCATATTAAATTGCTCCTTGCCAGATGGCTGACTTTTTACAAGGAGTTAATTTGCCTTGACCTGGAACTGATTAAGTGATAAAAGAGTCATTAAGGGGCAGTTGTGAAATGGGCAGGTTGGGGCTGATGGTGAAATTTGGAGCACAGGAAAGACACAGAAGGAAAATGTCACTGCAATCTGCTTTCCTTTGGGGAGTGGAGAGAGAGCTTCCATAAATAATCATTGAATATTGAGGGTAAAGAACTGATTCAGACCCTGGGTTTGTACCCAGCCTGCCTCTTGCTGCCTTGGCATTACAGGCCTGCTGTAAACTCTGAACAAAGGAGTTACAAATACATTCATTTTGAAAGAAAGCATTAACACAGGAGTCATTTAAAATCTTGGTTTAAGCAGCATTTTTGAAGCACACCTGTGACACATTGACACGTGTGTTTTCTTAATCCCCCAGGGTTATCCATGTGAACTTCTGGCACTGACAGTGGCTGGGATCCCATCCATGCACATCTGTCTGGATTTCATTCCTGAGCTCATTGCCCAACCTGAACTGGAAAAACAGGTACAGTGCACTCACCTGACTGGGGAATCACTGTGGGGATTAACCCTGATGAAATATTCTTAGGGGGAGAATAAAACAGGCACTTAAAATGTCCTGTTCTAACTTGCTTGGGATATTCAGGTAATGTTTGTAGCACTTTTGCCTTAAATTAAAGGCCTTGCATTGAAGGCAACTGGAATTTGTTGGGCTAAAGATTCCCTGTTTCTATATCAAACCAACTTTGTTGTTGCTCCTATTTAATCCTTTCTAGTATTAAGTTACTGCTGATCAACTGAGGTTAAAACTAGAACTTAATCAGACCTAAATATCTTGTGCAAGGGTTGTGTTGCACGTTTTGTGTTGCTTTATTGCTCATCATTAATGTTGGAGCAATACTGTCTGGGGGAGATTTTGAAACACTTGGATTAATATTAAATATGTGTGGGTTATTTTTCTTAGTATCTGCAGAAAAATAATCATCATAAGTATTGTTAAGGATTCCTTGGCTTCAGTTTTCCTTCATGGTAAAACAGAATATTTCCTTACTGTTAAGGAAAGAAGAGCTTTGAATAGAAGCTGTAAAACATCCTGTAACTTCATTGCTTTTCTATTTTGACAGATCTTTGCCATCCAGTTGCTCTCCTACCTGTGTATCCAGTATGCCCTGCCCAAATCCCTGAGCGTGGCTCGTTTGGCCATCAATGTGATGGGGACCCTGCTCACAGGTACCACCCCAGCACCCCAAAAACCCTGCTCTGGGAGCCAGCATGATTTCCCTGGGCTGAACAGCAGTTCTTGATTGGATTTTATTCTCATTTATTTTTACTTGTGGCAGTTCTGACCCAGTCCAAGCGCTACACGTTCTTCATGCCCACCCTGCCTTGCCTGGTGTCCTTCTGCCAAGCCTTCCCTCCCCTGTACGAGGACATCATGTCCCTGCTGATCCAAATTGGCCAAGTTTGTGCCTCTGATGTTGCTACACAGACACGAGACTTCGACCCCATCATCACCCGTAAGTCAAGGGCCTCAGGGAGCTCCCAGAGGGGTCAGACCCAGGGAAGTGACACAGGAGTGGCCTGGTGGCTCTGGGAATAACATGCAATGGTGCTGGCTCGGCTTTCCAATCTCATAGCAGTATTATGGCTGGAAATAACAAATCTCAGTACTTACAGAGGTGTATTTTGCTTTTCCTGCCTCGTTTCCTAGGTCTGCAGCAGCTGAAGGAGAAGCCACACGATTTCTCAGGGCTCTGTAAAGATTCCTCCAGCAAAAGCTGCTCCAGGGACACTGCAAGCCTGGACCCTGATGTTCGGCTGTGCCAGTGTGTGGAAAACACCATCATTGAAATCATTAACATGAGTGTCAGTGGAATTTAGAAAAAACTCCAGGGAAGCTGGCCTGTGGCTTTTCCCTCTCTTCATGGTGCCTAAAATTGGAAAAAGCTGTGAAAGTGGACTGAGGAGCTGGAGCCCAAGTCCACGTTTTTCCTTCATTCAGTTCAGTCATGGCTGAGAAGAAAATCCCTTCAACAGGATTTTGTTGCTCCTAGTGAAAATTTCTGATGGGATCAGTAAATAATTTCCAGGGAAACAGTGATTTTCAAGGCTTGCTCAGCTCCTGAAGTGACACAGCAGCACACCTGGAAGGGTTTTATAACACTGAAAAATCTATTTTGTCGGGCAAACAGCAAAATGATGGGTGAGAAAAATTGGAGATTGAAGTGCTTTGCTTGAGGTAAATGAGCTCCTTCCTGTTCCAGAGCCTTGCAGAGCAAGTTGGAATAAAGTGCTCCAAGGAATAATTGAAAAAGTAGTGTCAAAAACTTGCACTGTCACACTGAGTTCTAAGAAAATTAGAAAATTTGTGTGTCAAACCATTGGTCAAAGCTTCAGTTCACGAGTTCAGGAACTTAATTTAAAGATTAACCAGCCTTCACTGAGAGTTTGAAACTGGTCTAAAAGTTTTTTGGGTTTTTTTTTAATACTGATAATAAAAATGAGCTGTGTAAATGGGATTTTTAAAGAATACAGCTGAGATGGTTTTGTGTGTTTTAACTTAAAAAAAAAGATGAAAAAGACTTGAAGAAATGAGTGCAGAGCTGTCTTGAGCTGTCATTGGGATAAGATTAAAAACAGAAATGGATGCTGAGGGTGACTCTACAGAGCAGTGAGGAGGGACAGGTTTCAGCCATGCCAAAGCAATTCCAAGGCCAAATCCTTTCTGCTCCATCATGGAGTTGGATCTGTTGTGTAAAAGGATGGAATTCCCAGGTGGAAATGTGGGAAACCCCTGTGGGTTTGTGTTCCAGGATTCCTGGGTAACACCCCCTGTCACCATCTGCCAACCGAGTGTATTTTTGTCATCTTTATGTAAATTATGTAAATAATCTAAATGTATGTATTTTTTCTCCTCAGTTCCAAGTGTAATTTTATATGCTGTAGTGGTATTTAAATAAAAAAAAAAACCCAAAACAACATGAGTGAAGTTTAAAAGCCTGTTTTGCTTATAAGTTTTCCAGTTTCATCCCAAATTTCACCTGAGGGAAACACCTGGGGGCACAGACACCTGACAAGAACAGGAACTGTGTGTGGCAGTAGTGAAAAGATACTGACTTCAAAAACTATTCATTTGTCCATCGTGTTTTCTGTGCCGTCCGCTTGAAACAAGGGTAATGATAATAATATGATAATATGATAATGAGATGATAACTATATGATAATGATATGATAATATGATAACATGATAATAATATATGATAACTATACGATAATGATATAACGTGATAATAATATATGATAATGATATGATGAAAATAATATGATAGTAATATGATAATGACACCAAATAATAATATGCAATACTAAAAAAATATTATAAAACATAATAAGTATAAATGCAAGGTACTAGAACAATAAATATATTATTCATAATAATGATAAAGGCCAATAATTATATGAGCCAAACCCACGGTTGCCTAGCAACGCTTACAACCCGGAAACCAACAACGCGCCCTGTGATTGGCTCTCAGCGCGCAGAGGTAAAAGACGGGAGCATCCTGATGTGCTCTGTGCTGATTGGCTGCGCGAGGGCCTTTCCTGTCAGCTGATTGGCTGGGGCGGAGGCGGGAAGGACGGAGGGCGCTGAGGGGGCCTCAGCCGCGGGGCGGTGAGGGACGCGGGGACCTGACTGTCGGCCCCTCCGCTTCGCCGAGCACACAGAGGAAGCGAACGCCCAGGTGCTGCTCTGTGGGCCGGGCTATGGGGGCCCAGTCACTTCCTAAGCGCCGCCTGCCCTTGGGTGGCAAAGCAGATGTGCCCGGGTCGCGATGTCCCTGAGGCAGCGCCCGGTGCGCTCCCGGTGGATGTGGGCACACCACCAAGGGTCTCTGCGGTGTCCTGGGCCCTCCCTCCTCCTCCTCAGGGACAGACTTAGTTGGGAGCTGTGCACGTTTAAGCGAGTCGTCCTCCCTGAATGGGTTGGGAAAAGCCTTGGAGTGAGCTGGCCTTTCCTTTTAGAAGGAGGGGCTGGATATAAACTCCTGTCAGCGATCTCCTTTTGCTAGAATTGCTTTTTCCCATTGGGAAGCTCGATGGTGAAGCTGAATCGTGCCATGCATTGGTGCTTTTTTAATATATATGTTTAATTATTAAAAATCATATGAGAACACAAGTCAGTGAGTTAATTTATCCCAAGGAATCTCCCAGTTTAAAGCTGCTGTCTTACTTGTCACTGTTGAAAAACTATGAGGAAAAAAAACCCCTGTGTTGTTCAAAAATATTGTCTCTTAAAACCATTTATGCCTCTTCAATGTTTTTAATTCAATAATTTCACCTTTTAAACACATGGAAATTGTATGGCTTTTATTAGCCAGAAATATTCAATGTAATAATCACAGAGTGAGTGATACTCCTTTCCCCCTGACTAATTACTGTGGAATTATTATTTGTGGAAGAAAGATGTTTTTAATAATCCCATTTTTGAAGTCACTATCCAGGTTTATTTTTGTTGTTATATGTTTGTAGATTATAATGTCTTGCAGTTCAAGCTGATGGATTTCTAGAGTTGAAAAACTGTCTGGTTTTAGTTACTTCATATTCTGAGATGATGATGTGTGGGATAAATTCCTCTATTCCAGTTCTGTTCATATCCTGATCTGTTACCAGGTTAACAGCTTCTTGTTTTTATTTGGTGCTGTATTTGTTTCAGGCTTTGTTTGTTACTAATTCTATATTTTAGTTGCAGTTTGAAACCTGAAGTGAACGGGAGAAAAGCTGGCAATGCCTTCTGAGGGGGCAGAATATACAATTGGGGGGGTGAAGATCCTGTTCCCCTGCAGGGCTTACCCCTCCCAGCTCGCCATGATGAACGCTGTGAGTACAACTTGCCAGACTGACAGCTTGTGTCTTCCAATATTGGAATTCCAGCATTTGGAGAGCTGACACATTGAATTCAGAGCTTGCAGTATCTTGAGAATTTCAGTTGTAACCACTCAGTGCTCTCTGTCCTGTGTCTGGACAAGGGTGGGGAATGGGGAAGGACATTTTGGATTTGGGAGTTCCATGTGGTGTAAGTATGTGGTTATTTATCTAGGGATGCTGTAATAACAATTGTATACAAATGTTCAGGGTTTCAGGGGGGGGAGGATTTAGTAAAACACATTGTTTAAACAGAATGATTATAATAGTAATGTTGTAATATTATATAAGATATTCATATATAATTATACATTATAACGCTATAATTTATTATAATGTAATAATATATTATAATATATTACACTATACATTATATATTATAAAAATATATTATTAAATGTATTATGATATTATATTATTATTATTATTATTCTATTATTATAGTAATAGTAATATAGTATAGTAATATTTCAATAATTTCTCTTTTTTGAGAAAACTTTTCAAAATGAATTAGTGCATTTATATTTAAGCATTTAAAAAAGTTTTAACCAGCAACAGGACAAGAGGGCACAACCTTAACATGGGAAATTTTAGGCTGAATATTAGGATGTTATTGCTAAGATTAGCTAATGACATCTGCCTTGTCTTCTGTTAATTCTGTTTCTTTTATTCTCCTTAAAGATTGTTAAAGGCTTGAATAACAGGCAGCACTGTTTGCTGGAGAGCCCCACAGGAAGTGGCAAAAGCTTGGCTTTACTTTGTTCTGCATTATCGTGGCAGCAGGCTTTGTATGGTGAGTGTCTTCGTGTCAAATATAAATATAAAATAATTGGTTGTTTTTATCAGCCTTTAGACATTTGGTTTCAGGTCTGGGTCCACCACTGGGCACCTTGTCTTACTGGCAGCAGTAATGCTAAGCTGGGTTTAGGTGCCACAAGGGGATGTGGCTGTTGGAACTTTGGAGAAATTCCTGGTGGGTTGAGGTTTGTGGATTGAATGGGAAGAGGGAAATCTTCTCCTTTCTGTGCACTGCAGTTCTTGTTCAGCTTATGATTGGTACCTGAGCTTTCATCTTCACTGGTGTCCAGTCTGGAATGGCTTTTAATGACAAATGGCTTTGTCCCCCAGAGAAATCAGTGCCAAGCTCATCGAGTGACAAGGACAGGAAGGCAGAGCCGTCCCCACCGTGTCACTGCAGGTGTCACTCCCAGCCTCAGAGCAGCCAGGCTGCAGCCAGCGGGACTCACAGTGCTCCTTGTTCTGCCAATTACCCTGGCACAGGAACTTCCAGGAGACCTGGGAGCCCCCAGACAAACACAGGTAACTTCATCCACAGGCAGCTGAAATCCTGCTGCTTTCAAACCAGGGATGTTCTTTGTTTTTTACCATTAAAATTGCAGACACGGTTCTACCCTGCATGGAATCTGTACAAATGTCTAATAACACTGTTTCCTACACCATACATATTTATGGTAATTCTAGCAGTTACTATTTAAAATGCTGCCGCTATTTAATGCATCCCTTTTATTTGGTTCATTACAGAATGTAAGGAAAATGAAACATTAGCTTCAAAACTGTCTGCCAAAAAAAAGTTATCTCTTCGTGACAGTGAGAATGATGATTTTCAAGTGGATAGGAAAAGGATTCGTCCTTTGGAAACAGAGCAGCAGGTGAGCAGAATGAAATAATCAAACCCTCCAATCCCAGTGAATGTTACAGAGGAGGCTGTAGGAAATAACTGAGTTGTATCACAATCCCAGTTTAGAGTGACAGTTTTGTTCATTTTCATTGTTGCTCGTTACAAAGGAACCCATTGTTGCACTAAATTCTTCATTGTACCCTGTCCTAAAATCCTTCACCTTTAAACAAGTAATATCCCCAAAATATCTGTATTCCTCGTTGGTGGTATTATAATTTCTGTAAGTTTTGTGACAGTGAGAAAGCAAAGCAGAAAAGCTCAACAATAACTACAGATTCTCTTTTAATTAAAACTTTACAGTGTTCCCTAATGACTTTTGTGTGGCTTAATTTGGTTAACCTGTTGATGCCCAGATACTAAAACAGACTCAGCTGAAACAAAGCCAGAAGTGCCAGTGTGAGCACATCCCTCTGCCCCGTGCATTTTCACACTGTTTCTTTCCCCAGCAGCTTAGAAAACGTCAGTGCTTTGCAAAAGGAGTGCAGCTGGTTGATGCTTTAGAAGTTTATCACCAGAGAAAAAATGGAGAGCTGACTGTTCACTCTGAAAAAAGCACCAAAACTGCTACTTTCACTCCCCAAACAGTGAGTAATTCAGTAATCTCTTTTACATCAGGAATGTTAGTTCAAGAACAATTTTAAACAGTATTTTCTGTGCAGGGGTTGTGCATGAAATGCAGCAAACATTCAGCTAATGCAAATGTAGTAACCACAAAGAAATCCAAAAACTGTAGGATTTACTGTAAGATACTGAGAGCTAAATATTTTCTTAACAAAAGTGAATGTGTGTTGTAGGCCATTAGATGGGAGGCAGTTTTTATTAGTTTTGGAAAGCTCTGTAGATTTGTAAGATTTGAAACGCTTTGTGCCACTGAGCTTCAGCTGATAGCTTGAAATCCAGACACCACCAGAGTGTGCTGTTGATTTCCAAATAAAAAGACCTTCTCCCTTCTTGACTATAAAATTTCCTTGGTACTTTGGTGTACGTGAAAAATTTGATTTAAAACTTCTAGAAATTGTCTATAAGAAAATTGAAAACTAAAGTTTGCTACATCTTTAGGAAGAAGTAACCTAAGAAGAAAGAAAGGGGGTTATTTCTGGTTAAATTTCTTTTTAAGGATGAAAGAATGAGATATTATTTTGCCGTGATGAACTTTTCCTTTAGCAGACTGAGAACTTGTCTGGTATCAAGAAATTTGCAGAAAATCCTTATTTCTCAGTAGTAGTTTGAGCTTTATCTGCATTTAGTTTTCAGCAGTAAGGGCATCACAGCACAGGCTGTTAGGTGTAAAAGTGCTTTTGTGGTGTGCTTAGGAAACGACCCAGCAGAGCTTCTGTCCAACACTAAATGAGTCCATTTAGGGTGATACACGAGTGTGATAACAGCTTTGTCTGGTTCACTGAGGCAAGGCTGCCTTTGAGTGAGCTGTGGTTTCCCGTGGTCAATCTGCTCGAAGCAGATTCAGTTCCTGATCAAGCCCTGATCACAGCCCGAGTGTGTTGCTTGTTGTAAGGGCAGGGAGGTTCTGCCCAGCCCTGCTGCATCCCAGCCTTGCAGCTGAGCATGCAAAGCTGTTCTCACTGCCCAGCCTGGGAATCCATCCCTGGCCTCTGCTATCAGCTCCTGCCAGGGAGGGCAGCTCCAGGGAGAGTTTCAAGGGGAAACGATACCCTCAGGGTACTCTCTTGATTACTTCTGTCAAAGCATATGGCCTGAGAAACTGGGGCAGCTGGGTTAAGGAATCCCCATTTCTAGCAGGGAAAGAAAGTAAACAGTAAATGGAGAGTAGTGTAACAAACACTTGGGGTATCAAAAAACAACTGTGAAAAGAATCTGTCTTAATGTGCTAGCCCATTGCAGTTTAACATATTGCTTACAACCTGCACAATGGGGTTTGAGTGACTTCTGTTACACATTCCAGGGGACTGGCAGCCTGTTACAATCAGGGTCTGGACTCCAGAATGGGCTAATTTACCACGATGGGATGAAGAAAGTTGTGGATTTGTATTACATGCTCTCACCTGACACTGTATCTGATCCTTTTCCTGCTGATTGACGTTTTGAATGAGCTCTTTGAAGCAAGTTCCAGCTTAATTAAAACGTTTGCTTGGTTAGCAGTGATCTGTGAAAGCCTGTGATAAATATTGAACTGGGTTCATCTGCTGGTGACTGGGGGAGGATAAACAGCTGCTTTGTGTGCTTTAAACAAGAGGCTGCAGCAGCAGCAGAATACTGGGCTTTGAGAGCTTCCAAAGGAGCAGTTGAAAAGCTCTGGTAATGCCACTGCTGATATCTGCCTAGATTGTGCTTGTGTGATATTTCACACAAGAGACATTCACTGCTGCAGCATTCAGGTGCCTTTGTAACTGGGAAATGTAGCTGGAGATATGAAGAACTCCTCTTACCTCTTTGTGTTTCAAAGATCACAGCCCCAGTGTTTGTTTAGCTCTATTTTACACACAGGACAGGGTGGTGGACTTGATTATTCCTTTTTTAATCGGACTTGCACGTTTTTGCCATATAAATATTGATGTGATAGGCTGTTTTATCTAGCCCTGACAGAGGTACAAACAAGCTGCATTAGCCTAAGGTCCATATAGGCTGATATCTGATCTCTAATGGCATCTGCTCCTGGGTGTTTCTGATTAAATACTGCACAAAGTACAGGAGGATCATTTTTTCCTCTCCTCCAAATGAAAATCCCTCTTTCAGATTCCAACAGCTGAAAACAGGTTTAGTTCTAAAGCCAGAGGGTATTATGAAATAGAATTCTCTTGTCTTAATATGAATTATTTCTAATCAGCCTCCTTCCCTAATTCCTTCATAGATAAATTGAAACATTTTCTGATTTTGTTACATCTTGTACATTTACATCTATCTCTGTGGTACAAAAATTTGTGCTTTGAGGCAGCACTACCTTGTTCATGGAGACTTTTCCTTTTTCCTGCTCTAGGAATGGCAGAGGAGCACCACACTAGGTGTTGCTGTGTGATATCCACAGTTGGTTCTGCTTAGGGAAATACTGAATTCAAAGAGTTTGCCTTTAATAAAATTTAAAGATATATTTTAAGGATTCGAGTGCAAATCGACTCACTGGAGTAATGTGGAAAGAATATGAAGAGCTCAACTTTTAAACTGTGTTTTACCAATTTTCTGAAGTTTTTCTTCATGACTAAGGACCTTCTAAAAAGGTTTTATTTATTAATGTATTTGGGGCTAATGGTGGCTGTGGCTTTCAGAAATGCTGTGACTACTGCAGGCACTTTTATTTCTTAACTACTTACTATAAGATCAGCCTGACTTTACAACTTTCTCAATATTGTGGGTTTGAGTGTTTTTTGAACATAAAACTTTTTTCGAAGTTAAAGGTAACATTTTAGTACTGAAATAATGGCTAAAGTGCTTCTTAATGCGAGTATTATACCAATTGCAAACCTCTTAAACCAAACTTTTAAGCCCACCTGTAAAATATTGTAATTTATAAGCCTCACCCTTAAGAACACTTTATTTCTTTTTTATGAAAAGAATATCCAGTATTTTAAGCCCATCATAGAACTTTTTGTTCACCTTTTTATATATTAATTTGAGCTGCATTTTCCTGTTGTTCTGAGAATTTTTGAAAAACAGATGCCTGATGGATCCTAATATTTTTCTGTCATTTTTATTTGGCTTAGGATAGCAGTGAGATATTATTCATACATTTCTCTATGAACTATATTCATATATTTATCTCTATGAATCAGAAGTAAAGTCTCACCTTGGTGTCCTGTGCATTGTTTTCCCTCTGAAAACACAACCTGACTTGGATTCAAATTAAAAGATAGACATGTTCTTAAAGGCCCTCCCTAGTCACTGCTTGAGCTAAATTAATTTTTAGCTTGGTGATGTGTTTTTCATTATTTCCAGGAGCAAGGCAGAATGTAACTGAGAGAAATATGGAGGTAGCATTTGCATTGGAGCTTTCTGTGTGAGCGCAGAGCTGGGCAGTCACATATGTAACCCATACCATATGTCAGCTGTTTCCTGCCTGCCTGGTGACAAGAGCCCCATTCATAACTCTTCTTTTTATCCTTTCAGTGAATAAGTAATTATTCAATATAGAAGGCAGGATATTTGGAAGCGGCTATTTAATGTGGCAGCACAGGGTAATGAAATCTGCTGTTGCTGGCAACCTGAGAGGGGAATGTAACAATTCCAGCATGGCTGTAACTTTATCTGCTTTGAGGCCTGTTTGTTTGGCACATCAGTGAACCTTTTATCCCAGTGAGTGGCAGCTCCAGAGGGTTGCATTTACATGCTCTCCATCATGTATTGGAATATTTAATGGCACACATGGCTGAGTGGGGCTACACCAACTTGCTTTTCCTTGGAGGGGAGCTGAAGACAGCTTGATCCCAGAATTGTGCTGCAACACACAGCATGACTTAGCATTTGTTTCTGGGGATAATCTTACTGATACACTGCAGGGAGGGAGGAGTACTACATGTTGTTACCTGCACCAGCACCTGGAGCCCAAATCCAAACTCTGACACTGCAAGAAATCTTTGTTTTTCATGAGGGGTGTGTTTGGACATGGTTCCACTTGAGTTCCTTTTTTCTTATGTGTCTCTTCAAATTCATCGTGACAATTCCATGTCAGTTGTGCCAGTATTTAATGTTCTGAATGACAGTGCTTCTCAGGAAGAAAAAACAAATATTTTACAGGATTAGCTTCTGTTTAGAATTATTCCCTGTGTTACTGGATGGCCTTTGGCAGAATGGCACAGCAAGCATGTTTCTCATGCAGAGTGTGTGGTGGTGTCTGTTTTATCTGCACAGAGTTCCTGAACTGTCTACAGTTCTGCTTGCTTTAAGGAAAAAAAGTACTTTAATTTGAGTATCTGTTCCAAGTTTTCTTCATTGAAGGTTTTGGATTCCTGCTCACTGGAGCTTCAATATAAGAAGCTTTATTTGCATTATTCACGTGTGTAAATATTCCACTGGATTAATAATTCTTTCTGATTGGGTTATGATAAAATTGTGATTGCTGAAAGGGTTTTTTTTAGGGATTTCCAGGCACAAGGATGTGGTGTTTAACATTTTAGAACTTTGTGCAGCCCTGGTGACTGAACCAGCTGTCCCCGAGGGCACCTTGCAGCCCAGAAGCAGATTTAGCACATTCATCTCACAGTGGGATTTTGTGAATCATTTTTTTGTCTTGGTTTGCAGCCTCCTGGCCCTTGCACTGAGTGTTCCTGTTCTTCTGGGAAAGACCCTGAGAAAGATCCCAGTCACACCAAGAAGAAAGAAAACGGAGATCGGTTGTGCATTCCCAAAATTTTCTTTGGGACACGAACACACAAGCAAATAACCCAGATCAGCAGGGAGCTGAAGAGGACAGCATATTCCTGTGTCCCCATGACAATCCTCTCCAGCAGGGATTATACCTGTATTCATCCAGTAGTGTCCAACAGCAGCAACAGGAATGAGATGTGTGTGGAATTGCTGGAAGGAAAACATGTGAGTAATTTTGTTTGAGAAAATGAGCATTCATTAAACAAAGTCAGATTTAACAGCTGGGATGAGTAACAGATTTTACTTCTTTGTATTATCTTGGTTAAATGCCAGCTGGTGACATTAAAATTAAATATTAATTGTTAGAAAATGTTAATACACAGTAGCAATACTGCAGAAACTTATGATGACAGGAGTAAGATTTCTGACTGCCAGGTTAACATTGTAATAAGACTTAAATTATCTCCGAGTTATAAATGAGGAAGAAAGAAGTGTCCTTCCTTGATGTACATTTTAGAAACATGAATTTACCTGACATGAGGTGTTACTGTTAGAAATGTTTCTAAGAAATAACCAATTGGAACACTGGAATGTTTCTCATTATTTCTTGTACCCACTAAGTCTCTGCTCTTTGCTTTCAGGGCAGGTCCTGCTCTTATTACCACGGTGTTCACAAGCTCAGTGAGCACCATGCCCTGCAGCCTGTGCCCAGGGCCTGGGACATTGAAGACCTGGTGAGCCTGGGCAGGAAGCTTCGTGCCTGTCCCTATTTTGCAGCCAGAGAGCTCATGGTGGGGGCAGACATCGTGTTCTGTCCTTACAATTACCTCCTGGACCCACAGATCCGGGACAGTGTGAGTATGTATACTGGTGACAAGTGGCAGAAACTGAAGTTAAAAAGAAATTACCCACTGGATATTATGTTTGTGTGGTAGCTGAGTTCCCATTCACGTGCAAAATATTATCTACAAAATTACTTATGGCAAGTTTCCCCCTTGGATATTTTCTAGAAATTGATTCAGAACCTGAAAAGCTTAATTTGCACTGTGATGCAGAATATGCTTTTTTTACCAGGATCCTGTTAGTTGCTGTTTCTCATGTCTTTCACTGTGTTTCACTAGACAATGATTTCCTTTTTTAGATGGACATTCATCTAAAAGACCAAGTAGTCATTTTGGATGAAGCCCACAACATTGAGGACTGTGCTCGGGAGTCGGTGAGCTACGGGGTGAGCGAGAGGCAGCTGCGAGCTGCCCGGGAGGAGCTGCAGCTCATGGTCAGCAACAGCATCAGGCAGCAGCACCACGAGCCCCTCCAAGCTGTGTGCTGCTCCCTCATCAAGTAAGGCACCTTCTTTATTACTTTGTATCAATTAATGCTTTAATAATTACCTTTAGATTCCTTTTGATGGTGTAAGTTACTCTGTGGCGTCAGATAAAATGGAACAAAGCTACACTTAAAACTCTGCAGTTATTTGATTTGTGTTCATTTGTGGAATCCACAGGGTTTGATCTCTTAAATATACTGCTGGTCTCACGTGGAAACATTGGAGTTCTTTTCTGAAAAGCTGTGTGCTCTTGAATGATGTGCTGCTCTTTTATGGGGCTTTTATGGACTCCTGGTTTATAAAGCTCAATATGAAAATATTCGTAAGATGAATTTTTGTATTTCACATGTTTTTCTTTGCTTATTTGACAAATAATAGCATTATTTGTAGAATGCTTTCAGAGCCTTGAACAGGAAGTGTTTGGACTGGGTTGGAATCAGATTGGAATCCACCAAATTCTTCGTAGTTGCAAATGAATTTGTCACTCATGCCTTTTGTTTTGCCCGGGAAACAACTTCCTGGAAGGGAAAGAGCTGAACAGAAGTTGAAAATCATGAGAGAGGATGTAACCAAAGCAAATGGACAGAAGCCCAGGAGGAAATGAGGGCTCCAAGGCAAAGTCTTTTGGGTGACGTATCAAAGTCAGCAGAAAAAAGTGAAGAATGCTCCAGGTGGCTTCACAGTAAGCTGAGTTGTGCTTCAGTGTGTGCAGTATCTTCATTTGCTGCACAGCACAGGAGGAGCTCCCTCTCCCATCCTCACTCTTCTCACAGTTAAAGTTTGTGTTCCACAGACACAAGGGACTTTTTCTGCTTGGCAGAAGCCAATTCTCCTACCTTGGATATTTCAAATGTTAAACTTTAGTAAAAGATAAGAACAGCATGGCTGAAGATTTGATTGCCTCAAGCTTTTTAACCTTATCAGGAAAAGTAAGTTTGATTGTCTTGGCAAATCTGCCAGCAGCAGGAAAAGCAGTTGCTGGAAGGTAGAATGGGTGTAAATAGCCAGTAATAAGTGAAATGCCCTGCACAGTGACATGGCTTTGCCAAATGCATGGGGAGCTAGAAAAAAAAATCTTATTTCACTTCCAAAGATCATTCCAGAAAGCACTTAAGGATGGGCTTAGTGCCACAGAGGTGCTGCAGTGACCTCTGGGAGGGGTTTGCAGCTGCAGCAGTGGAGCTGTGCTGGCAGGCTCTGCTGAGATGTTCATTTAGCAGCACTGAGCACTTTGTTCAATGGAACATGCTGTGTCAACACTGGAATTCTCTAGTAGTGAGGGAAGCAGCAAATACTCTTCCTGGAATTGAAGGCATGTGTGCAACATCCATTCATTCTTTTCCTGGAAATACTGCATACAGCAATTTTCGCTTTAAAACCAGAGAGACCTTTCTGGGAATGTAGCTAATTTTATTTATGCTTCCTGCTTAGCTCTAAAAATAATTTTACAGGCTTTGCAAGTAAATACTTCATTGTTAGATGGAATTTATTTGAGAATTTAGAGTGTTTTTTGGTGGTATTTGGCCATTGTGTTAAGTTTGTATTTGCATTTTTCATTTCTAAAGTAGGTGATGGTGTTTTGAAGTTCATAGCAGGGAAACATTTTACATTTCCTGAAGTGTTTTACCCATTGTAAGTCTGTTTAATTCCTCATTTCAATTCCAGGTCCTCATGATGTTACATTTGAGGAATTTGGGCCAAATTCTGCTGTGTTAGTGTTCACTATTCCTTAATGAGACAAAGCAAATTCTAGCCCAAGAAGTGATTGTCGTGGCAGCATTGGTGGGGTTTTGTTTGCATTTAACCTGGCAGAAGGGAAGTTATATTTTAATTGTTCCATGGATCAGATTATTTGTGGTGACAGGGCAGGAGATTTAGAACTGAAACAGTCCCAGAGCCTTGCTCTGGAGTTGCTAATGATGAGCTGCTTTTGCAGGTGAATACTTTGAGCTCTTGCAGCCCTGACAGCTGTCCCTTTGATGCCTCCTGCCTTTTGATGGAGCAGACAGCTCCAGCCTTTCCTGGGAGGCAGGGAGAGGGAGCTGCCTGCTTTTTCCACAAGCTCTGGTGGTTCTGCAGGGATGAAGGAGGACATGCTCGCTGAGAGAAAATTCCAGCTCTGCCACAAATGAGATGATCTCCATGTTTAGCTCCTGCTTTTAGCACTCAGTCACATTTTGCATTGTATCGCAGTTGTAATTCTGCTTCAGAATTGGCAGCAGTTGCCAATACCTGTGGGTAGGTTGAATTGTGCACTTTTTATTGCCTCACTTTCCTTTCCATGTGGTGCTATGAAAAGTGTTCATTTCATGCCTCAGGATTTGTTCTTAATTGGAAAGTCAGCAGCTGACAGGATGATAAAGCAACCTGCAGCAATTGCAGCAGTGATGAGTGGCTTTAGATACACAGCAGAAATCTTGCTTGAATTAACCTGACGTATCATAAGAGCAAATTAAATTTTAATTCCTTTTCTTTATTATCTACTATATAAGGTATAAATACATGGGGAGACATTTTCTTCTCATTTCAATGAGCTGCATCCTGAGCAGTTTCATAGGAGTTCAGCAGTGAAAAACACAAAGGAAAAGCAAAATCTCTCTCCTTACATGTAGCAAAACATTTATCATCATCTTAGAAGTCTGGTGCAATTTTTGAGGTTTGCTTTGTACGTGCAAAGTGTCTCTAAATCTCTAAAATCAATGCTGAAATGATTTCTGCCTTTTCTCTTTCAGCTGGCTGCAGGAGAGCTCAGGGCAGCTGGTGGAGAGAGCCTATGAAACTTCCTGTAAGGTGTGGAGTGGCACAGAAATGCTCAGCTTTTTGCACAAAATGGGAATAACTGGCATTACTTTTCCCATGTTGCAGGTAATGTTGTGTGCTGTGTAAATGAGCACCACCATGCATAATATTGGTGGTGTTAAACTTCTTCAAATGCACAGAACTTAAATGCAAACAGATCTTTTCATTTACTGCAATATTGAAAATTGTCTGAAATTATTCCTAATGAAAACCAGCAGTCATCCACTCGAGCTACTGGGATTTTGTAGAATCAATGTTTTGAAGGATACAATTGCTCACATAAAATTATTTGATTTGAATCATTGAGCCAGTGATATTTTTTCCAGTTTTTATTGAGTGTTGAAATGGTTTTACCCTATTTCCAAGTTTACCCTTCCTTTCTATGTAAGCCAGATATGTTGAAAGCATTGCTAAAAATTGTAAGGATTGTTCCCTTTTCCTTGGCCCTTTTTTGCCCCTTTCTCCCTGACTTTATAGGTATTTTAAATGACCTTTCAAAGCACTTAGAATGTTGTTAATATGGAATTTGCCTCTTGCAGAAACATCTTGCTGCTGTCCTGGAAAAAGAAGAAAAAGTGTCTATGCATGGGAGAGAGGAACTTATTGAGGTGCCAGTTGTGAGCCCTGCAACACAGATTGTGCTCAAAGGCCTGTTCATGGTCCTCTCCTGTCTCTTCAAGGAGAACAGCAGGTCAGGTGTGACATTTATGAGCTGAATGCTCACAGTTTGATTGTTTACTTGTGGATTTTACTGATATTTCTCTCTCTCTACAGGTTTGCAGATGATTACAGGGTTGCTCTACAGCAAACTTACACCTGGGTGACTGAAAACCAACATGATGATGCAGATGCAAGTCCCTTCTTTGCGAGGCCCAAGCACAAAAAGAGTTCAAGGCAGAAAACCCTTGTCCACATGCTGAATTTTTGGTGCTTGAACCCTGCTGTGGTGAGCTGAGTGTGAAAAATAAAATCATCTGAGTGATGACAAACACCCATCAGATCTGAAGGGGATTGTGCTGAAGTTCTAAATCCCTGCTTTTATTTCTCTCACCTAGGCTTTTTCTGACCTAAATGAAGTTAGAACCATTGTTCTGACATCAGGCACACTCTCTCCCATGGATTCCTTTTCCTCAGAGCTCGGAGTGAAGTTTTCCATTCAGCTGGAGGCGAATCACGTTATCCGCAACTCCCAGGTAAAGGAGCGTGGGCTCTAATGCTGCCCATGGTGCAAAAACCAAATCCAAGAGATGCCAAAGCCATTCTGTCACTTCAGAGAAAGGGCCAGACTGTTGCTTGGCTCAATGCAATGGGAAAGGACATTTTCACATGAATAAAGAGGCACTTTTTAGACACATTTCCCTGGAAAAGCATTATAAAGCCCATTTCCCTCCTGCTATATCGGCAACAACCACCTCATACCAATCACTGCACTTCAAGTACTGAAATGAATTTATCAACACTTCAATATTTCTTTCACTCTTAAAATGTCCCTGTGGAACCTTTAGCATTAACTGTGTGCCCATGCACCCCCAGGTGTGGGTGGGCACGGTGGGAGCGGGCCCCAACGGGCGCAAGCTGTGCGCGACCTTCCAGCACACCGAGACCTTCGAGTTCCAGGACGAGGTGGGAGCCCTGCTGCTCTCAGTCTGCCACACGGTTGGCCAAGGAGTTCTGTGCTTTCTGCCATCCTATAAGGTAAGGAGATCTGAATTGTCATTCTTCCTTGATGCCTAGAGGAGCTGGAAATGAGTTAAGAGGAATAAAGTGGGATTTATTGATGGGTCTTCAAAGGCCACACCCTGGCAGTGCCAGTGACGGAGTTGTGGCCTTGCCCTGATGGCTCCAAGGTGGAATTTTTCAGGAGACCTCACATTTTTATAGGTTTTAATCCATTTGCATACAGAAATCAAGTGTCCAATTAATAGCCTCAAATCATGAAGTTCCATCCTCCTTCCAGCCTCCTCTTTTCACCTTGTTTGTGCTTAGGGGCTGAAGTTGTCCTTGAGTCCCCAGCTGGAGTGAGACTGTTTTGTCTTCACCACCTGTGAAATGATCCTAGGAGCCTTTAATATAAAACTAAAAGCTGCACACCCAAGCAGAACAGAAAAACTTAAAGCTTAAGGCCTCAAGATCCCACCTTTAAAAAGCATTGTGATCTGCTTTATGCATCAATGTACAGAAATGTGTTGTAATAGCACTGTGGGGTTTTATTGTTATTTCTTGGCATTCAGATTTGTTTTCATGAGCAAACATGTTTGGTTTTTCTCAACTTATTAACACAGATAATAATTTCAATTAGCCTTACCATAAAACCAGCCAGATCCATAATTTTTCCTTTTTTCCTTTCCCTGGAGGTTTGGAAATTGTTTATGAAGAAGACAGTTAAAAATCACATCATGAAATGATACTTTCTGTGGAACTCAGCAGCAGGAATGCCTCTGCATGTTCTCTCTGTTCTATCAGAATGCAGAATTCATCCAGTTAATTTCTCCTTCCCTTCCTTCTTGTTCTGTTTCACTGCATTGGGGATTGGAGTGTATTTTTCTTTAGTCAGGGGAATTGCTCACTGACATTGGCTGAAAGGAATCAAATTTCTCCATTTCAAGCTATGTAATATCTAATTTCACTGACAACAGTTATCTAATTATGGTTAATCTGGATCTCCCAGTAGTTCTGCTTTCTTCTCTATTTGTTACTATTGTTTATGGTCAGAACAGGAATATAAACCTGCAAGATAATTCTGTAACTCATGCTCACTTTTTTGTAGTGCTTGCAAGGGTGGGGCTTTTAAAATTTTAAGTCATTATTTATGATTTTTAAAAATCATCTTAACAGACAAAACACAAAGACCTCTCAAACAGAATCTCAAAAAAATCCTACCAAATGATTAAAAATGGAAATAGAATTTCAGACTTTTCCCCTCATCCCTAAGGTTCCTAATTTTACAAAGTGAAATAAAACCTATTTATCCTTTTTTTACAAACCCTCCATCTTTTATCATTTAACTGGCAGGCTGCAAAGGGCGGGTTGTTTCTTGCTTGGGTGTCTTCAGGAATTGGAGGCACAGTGTAATTCCTGACAGTAACCATTAGGTGACCACATCAGACCAGGTAATGTAAACCCCTGGAAAAGCAGATTACTGACCATTAATTTATTTAACCCCACCAAACTCTGCATTTCCATGCAAAGGAAATGATCTGACCAGAAATCTCCAATTTAATGAAGAATTGAACCTGGAGCATCTTTCAGCTTGCAGCATTCTCTTTCCAAATATGTCACGTTGGAGAGTTGATCTTCCAGATCCAGAGCTGACAAATATTTATGAAAGTTTTGATGAGAATAGTAATGGGAATTGCAAGTAAAGGGAGACTTTGTAATGACATTTAATAAAGGAGGAAAACAATTGCTGGCCAGCTCTGGAAGCTTCTCGCTCCCTGCCCTTCTGCCTCCCTGAAAGGTCACCCACACACACTGAGTGTTCTGTTCTTTGGAGGAATCATCCCTGAGCCCAGCAAGGTATTGATAAATAGAAATTGCACACAATTGAAGGGTGATATTTTAAAATCACATTGCCAATAGTTTTCTATGGATGCCCTTTTTCTTCCTACTACTTTTATTCAGGATTGGGTTGCCTCTGAGTCTGAGATTAATATGTTGGAAATACAGAATAATGTAAGCACATTAATACAGGGAAAACAAGGTATTGTTCTTTCATCATCACACAGAATATTTGCATTTCAAAAGTGATTTTCACAGGGAATTGCTGCCTCTCTTTAAAAAGCTGCAGCCTTCAAAGGAATTTTTCAAGACTGTCAAGATCTGATTAATACACATGGTCATGGATCTCACTGTTATGAGTTAAGCAGATTTTTTGATGGCTCAATCTGTTTTATGAGTTGAAGTTTTAACTTTGGTATAAATGACAAATGAAGGGTTTTTTTCCCTTTCTGAAAGGCTGAGGACAACGCTCTGAATTTTAAGTTTTCTATCCAGGTAATTTGATGGAACTGGAATTTAGTTTGGTATGTACATTGGATTTCAGTTTGGAATTGCTTCCTGCAATATGAATGGGGAAAAAAGCCAACAGTAGAGAAATTTCCCTTTATCCTAATCAAGTATTTGAGTAAATACATTTTTAATTGAAGACTGACTGTTTAAAATAAATGTGTGGCAAATTAATGCAGTGAAGGAAAATATGGATGGGCAAAGAAGCCATCAGCTGTACTTGCCCACATTTGCCAGGTGTCTGTTATGAAACCTGGGATGGTTCATGTGGGATAATTCCCAACCAACAGGGACATTTTTAGTGTCATTGCTGAGTTGTGGCACACTGACTTTTTTTTAAAAAAATCAGCTTCATCTTAACATTCACTAAATTCCAAACCTCCTTCATTTTTAAGGCTCCTAAAACTGGTGATACCATGCAACAAAAATGCATTTATGTGAAAATCAGTAGCAACTCCAGCAGAAAAACACTCCATAAAAGAGAATATCAGAAGGTGAAAAGATTGCTCAGAAATCTAAGATGCTTTTAAACAAGATTAAGATAAGGCCCATTAGGGCTCATGTTGCCAACCTGTCTGCATTAAGATATATCTTGCCTGGTGCCTGCATCTGGGATGATTCATTCAATATGTGTCATATCAAAGTCAGCCTATCCAGCAAGGAGAAAAATGCTAATGCTTATAAATTTTAGTGCTAATCCATCATGATGAATTAACTGACCTTTCTTAGTAGCTTTTTTTTTTTTTTTTTTTTTTTTTTTTTTTTAAACAAAAGAAGCTTTGGACAATGATGTTAATGTTGGTTTGGTTTGTTGTGTTCTCTGAGGCATTGTTGGTTAATTTGGATCTGCTAATTGAGGAGTCATTACTTGGAAGCAAAATTTTTACAGTTGTAGTTGAAAAGGGTTTGAGTCAGTGTTTTCAACAGGAAAACTTGGGAACTGGTAAGAATTCTCTGAGCCCCTTGCAGGGAGGTTGGACTGGATCCCTTTTAAAGGTTCCTTTCAACCCAAACTATACCATGACCACAATTAGCATAAATTAGCATATAAATGATTAATGCTGCATTGCCCTGCCTGCTTTTCTTGGGAGTTTTGGGGTGAGGTTGTAGTCCTGACACACAGCAGCTTTTGCCACTTGCAAGAAGAAATGCTGAATTTCACAGTGGGGTTTTTATTTGATGACTTCAGGAGCTGCTCAGAGTTCAGGCTCTGTCAGGCTCATCCCATTTTCCTGCTGCAGTTTCTGCCCTGGGAGCAGCCAGGGTTGGGTGACAGCAAATCCCTTTGGCCTGGGACTCCTCTCCTTGTTGCTTGGCTCCCTCTCCTGAGTCAGGTCTCCACCAAACCTGCACAGGAGTCTCAGGCAGGTGTTGTTTGCCCTTGTGCTGACAAACCACTCTTGGCACCCTCCCTCCGCTCCAGCCAGGCAGGAATTAACAATATTAATTAACTCTGAGCAGTGGGGAGCTGCTTGCACCACGCTGAGAGGTTGAGGGGAATTATTTGGAGCCAACAGGAGGGAGCTGGGTTTAACCTCATGGTGGCTTTAAAGCCTGGCCTGGTGTAAATGTGGCCAGGCTGAGGGAGGGATATCATTTCATGATTAATTCTCAATGTCTGCCTCTTCTTCATTTCAGACAGAGCCTTTTCTTACTGAGATACATGAGCTTGGTAGAAATTCCTGTTTTCAAGAAGTGTTTCAGTAACAGAAAGTGAATAGAACTCTGAAAAGACAATATTTTCATTTCTCAAACTTTCCTGAAATGAGGGTTGGTAAATAAATTATAAGAAACCCATTTTTGCTGCCATCAATAAAACAAAGCAATGCTGCTTTCAGACAACTTTTACTTATTTAATAAATTACTTCAATAAATTTCCAAAGGATGGTAGTCTGTTTAGCCCAGCCTATTAAAAGCATTAAGATTTGAGCACTGGCTGTTAAAATGAGTAAATGGCAATATCACAAAGTTAAACAAATGCCAAAAAACATTTTCCAGAGTACTGGGATTGTAACAATACCATTAATGAGGGCAAAGAGGTTTTAATGCAATTTGCACATTCTAAAGTTTCAAAAAGAGGTTTTGAGTTAGTGCATTATTAATGTTCTGAACATCTGGAACTATGTAAGAGCCACAGACATTGAGCAAGTGCAGGGTTTCCCCACTAGGTCTGATGCTGACTGATTTCCTCCCCAGCCAAAAGCTTGTTTTTAGAAGTTTGAGACAGTAAAATGACAATATCCAGATAAGAGAGAAACATTCCACAATGGCTTTTTGCTGGTATTATGTACAGAGGAAAAATTGCAAAGCATAAGGTTCCTGCAATTAAAAGGTGAGTTTGAAATTAAATAGGAAAATCATTCTTTGCACCACAGATGGGGCTCTGAGGAATTATCTAATAAGTTCTATAAAAATGCTGAACTTTTTCTGTTGGGTGTATTTCTGTTATATGCTTCATCAAGGGTCACAGTCTCCTTGATGTTCCTGTTGACAGCTGTAGGAGGGCTTTGAAGAAGAAATTTACTCCTGTGTGTAAATATTTGCAGGGTGTAGGGATCTGTTCCTGTCATTTCTGACAGAAATTTCTTCTTTCAAGTTACATCAGCATTAACTTTCTGCATGATGTCAGTGTTAGAGACCAGCACTGACACAGTTACAGAAGTGTGCACAGTTAGAATGCTGCAGGAGGTGAGAATGTTGCCCTGTCTCAGCCAGTCTGAGGTGTGACTGCAGCCCCACATCCCTGGGATGGAAAGGAAGATATCTTTGAACAGGTCTGGCATTTCAGCAGTGAGTTACAGAACAATTGTAAATTAATCATGATGCTCACTTTCTGCTCCCAAGGGAGAGCTTTTCTCTTTCTCCAGGAGCCTCCTTTGTTTGCTGTGACAGCCCCTGGGAGCCCCCAAAGCCTTGAGGGACAAAATCCTGCCCCCCTGTGCCCCAAAGTGCTGCCTGAGAGCAGAGCAGGGCAGGGAGCAGCAATTCAGCAAGGCTGGGGCTTGTCCTGGCACTGCCAGAGCCAGGAGCTGTTTGGTGCTGCCCTGGCAGGCTCTGACACCTCAGGGACTCTTTGCTTTCTCTCTGCAAGGAAAGGCTCCAGGCCAGGATTAAAGCTGCTCCTTTGTCCTTCCTCTGATGGAAACCTGATTTCTGTCTGATGGGCCACAACTTGGGGAAAATGTGTTCTGAAAAAGGTGAACTCTACTGGCTCCCAAATTATTCATTTCTACACAGATAGAATTTCATTTTACTTGTCTATTTTTATTTCTTCATTGCTTGTTTTTTTGCTCTTCCCCTGCACTGATAGTTTTCTTTTTGAACTTTATCTCAGCTTCTTAATGTTTTATGGGTTTTTTTTCCTCTCATTAATCATATACAGTATCTATTTTCAGTTTAATTCTCTATTTTCCATCATTTCAATATCAGTCATATAAACTGTCTTGCTATTGAGGCTCTCACAGCCATCCAAAAATACAATTATCTGAGAGCTGCAGGAGCTCCTGTAAATCTTCATGTGATTCCTGAAGTCTGCAGTTTGTTTTTCCCTTGAATTGGGTGTAGAAATGTCTGTAAAAATCCCAGGGTGAGAGGGAAGATTTTACCCATTCCCTCAGAGCACTTTGCTCTGCTTTGGGCACTGTGGTGAAATTGCTTCAAATAACAAAAAACCAGGAGCAGAAGGAATGATAAACTCTATACAAAAATAATTGGCATGAGAGTTTTTGTAGATGCAGGTATGTAATATTTATCTTTAATGTCATCAGTTCAATGCAGCCCTGCCAAATGAAATTTGCAGCTGGAGCTGGCAAATCCCAGCCTGGCAGGATCATTTCTTGTGCAATTACAGAGGCCACAGCAACCAGCAGAACACTGCTGGATTCTGCAGAGGAATAACTGAAGTGTTGGCTGCTTGAAGTTCTCCTAAACTTTAATGATTTATTAGGTTTTAATTTAGAATTTTTGACCTTGAGTTGTCTGAGTTTTGTTGGTTTTGGAGGGTTTTTTTCCCCACTGCTTGGTTACCAACAGCAGGCCACAATAAAAATTTGTCTTTGGGGAGGATAACTGACAATCTGGATAATTGCACCATGTGTTTTCCTTCCTAAATAGTGTGACAGGATCATAGATGTACACCAGTTATGGAGTGATTTTCCTGATTTCTGGGAAATGAGGGGCAATCCAAACACAGAGATGCTTTGAGACCTTGGAGAGGTGATGCAGGAGCCTGTGGCTGGATGAGCAACTTCTTCCCCTGTGACTGTTCTTGTGCCACTCTGATCTCCTGAGCAAAGGAAAAGTTTTTATCCTTTTGATTCCTTTTTTTCCTAGTTGTGTTCCAGGCTTTGTGAACTGTGCTGGCTCATCAGGAGGTCAGAGAAGTGTCAGACTGCTCAAGGGAAGAGATGATATTGCACATTCCAGGATCATCCTTTTTTGTTTCCAGTCTCAGGGATGAAACATTTTCATGTTTCTGGGTTTGTTTTTTCTAATATGTTTCCCAGTGGCTGTCTGTAATTGGAGAATCCATCAAGATCCTCCTTTGGAAATGCTGATTTTTTGTCACTGGGGCTGATGTTCTGAAGCTCTTGGTGTGAGTTTGCAGCATCCTTAAGTGGCTGTGTCTGCCTGTGAGTTAACCATGGAGAGGCACTCAGGTGAATATTCTGGGTGACTGGGCATGTGGGTGAGGTGATATGAAAGCAATCCTGGTGTGAGTCCTGCAGCTCAGCAGTGCCACTGCAGCTCTTTGCTGTCCCTGTCCCACTCTGCTCCTCCTTGTGCTGGAATGTTCTCCCCAGCCCGGGGCAAATTCCCACCTGTGCTTTGGCTCCACGTTCTCATTTGGAATTCCAGCCTGCAAAGAGTGAGCACACACACTGCTCCTGACTTGCTGCACTGCTGTGGTGACCAGCAAGGGCTGTGCAATAATTCAGGTGCCCTGTGGCACTTGCTTTTTACACAGAGCAGCTCCTTGCTGCTGCTGCTGCTGTCACATAAATCCAATCCAGAGCGACAGTCGTGGCAGATTATTGGATATTATGTCGAAGAAAATTATCTGCCAAGCTGGCAGATGAGTGTTTGGCCTGTGCATTTCACACCCTGAGAGTTGGGCAGTTTAATATTTCATTACAGTGTTAATTTAAACACCCTGAGCAGACAGCATCAGGAAAAGAAAGGAAAAATCTGTGATTGTTTCTCACTTGTGAGCTCTGACTTGTCAAATGCTGCAAGCTGAATTGTTGTAGCTCGTTAACACATGCTCCAATTTCCCTTGTAATTAACACTAGCTGCTTGCATATTTTTCATTGAAGTAGGAACTGCATTGAAAATGAGTTTTCACAGTCAGGAAGCTTGCACTCTGATGGAGGAAATAGTAAGTAACAGTGAACATGTCTTTTTCCTCAGGAGTTTTTATTGAAAGGGAAATAAAGCAGCTGGGAGCAGGAATAATATCCATAATCAACATTATTCTTGAGAATCTCCTGGCCAGGTTATTTGAGCATGAATGTTGTTCTGGACCTTTCCAACCTGCAGTTCTTGGTCCCTTTGCCGTGGCTGGGAAGGATTCAGTGCCTGATGTGGGAGAGATGTGATTTCTTGTGTGAAAAACACCAGCTAGGAGAGAAAATAACTGGAAGGGATTTATTTAGGGAGCATGGTTTGCATCAGCAGTGCAACAGCTCACACAAGGAGCTGAATATTAAATGTATTGAAAGGAATACTTGGGCTTTTTTAAAATTCAGAGAAATTCTAAATCATTGGTGGGAGGTCTGGGATCCATCAACTCGTGTCTTAGAAAACCAGAAAAACCATGCCTCAGTTTTACCTCCTGTGACAGGGTAAGCCAGCTCCTGTGTCAGAACATTTAATTAGTGAGTGATGGATTCTAAAGAGTACTCATTGCATTTTGATTCATTTTACAGCTCAGTAGTGAACTGATTTTTAGCAAAAATATTTCAAAATGAATAACTCGCAATGTGCTACAGTAAAAACTTTTTCATCTTTTACTTCCTATTTTTGATCATGAGGTGAGAAATTACTTCCCTAAGAACCAGAAAAGTCTGTTACTTCTTTCTAATTTTTTTATTTTTAGGGGGACAGAAGGGAAGGAGGGAGAAGGGATCGAGCTGGGTACTTGGAAGAAATACTTAGCTTATTAATTTATTTCTTTATTTCTGATTGTGTGATGTTTGTGGTGGAATTAATGAAGGATTTCCTGCTGTGCTTGGGGAGCAGAGCAGAGGCAGCTCAGAGCTGTTGCAGCCCTGGGGGAGCCTGGTGGCCCTGCCTGGCCCCCTGCCCGGGGTGAGGCTCAGCCCTCCCTGGGCCTCATTGCTCTTGTGCCACCAGACAACCTTGCATTCCCTTTTTCCCTTTATTCTGCAAAAAACAAAGAGGTCAGAGATGACTGAGCTTGGCTTCTGCCTGGGGAAGAGCAGCAGTGGAGATGCTGACTTCATCCATGACCGTCATTTTCCTTTTTATTCCAGCCCAGCATTTAAACCATCCTTTTAAAAATCTTTTTTATTTTTTTTTCCTGGAGAGCGCTCTCTGCATGAAGGGTTTTCCCTCCCTGGGATGGGAAGGTGTAATGATAGCCTAGGGTGGATGTACAAGCAGTGCCTGAAACACACAACTTGTTGTCTTGGTTCATTTTAAAACCGCAAAAAGAAAGCCTGGTTTGAAGCAGGTTGTTCCTGAAGAGCTGCCATGGAGCTCAAGGACTGAACAAATCCTCTCCAGCTTGTTTGGGGGGCAAACAGCTTGGGATTTTGGGGAGAAAATTCCTATTAAAATCTTTTTTCGCTGCAGAAGCAACATATTAACAGTGTTATTCCAGAGCCTTTGGCGTGCAAAACATTTCATTTTTCATTACTGTTGTGGCCATTCATGTTTTCCATTATTTAGGGGGTTCTTGAAAAATTGATGGAATGTTGGGAGCACAGAGACATCCTGTGGCTGCAGTGTTGATTTATGGCACATGGCACACACTTCAGCGCTTCAGCTTGCTGCTGCTGCTGCTGGCACTTTGTCATTGTCCCCAAAGAGAAAGGCAGCAGTGAAATCCCCCTGCTGCCCCCGAGCTGAGTGGAGAATGATGATGAATTATTCACCTTTCATTGTGCTGGAGTGTGCACATGCTGATCAGAATCTGCTTCATAATACAGGGTTTTTCACCATGGGCAGGGTTCAGCTGAATGATGGAGTTGTGTTGCACTGTAGTTTTGTTTATTTTCTATTTACCTCTGATTTTACCTCACTTTTCCCAGCACATGTGGGGATCTCAGCACCATTCTTGGCCCTAAATATTTGGATTTATTTCATGTTTGTTAAAAATTCTCCTTGAGAAATTAAATACTCTCAATTTAAAAAGACACCTTTTCCATTGAAATTCTTGAAAATCAAACCTCCATGGTTTTAGAGTTTTATCCTTCAAACTCAGTTTTTGCTTTGCAGAAACAGATTAAGTGAAAAATCTGCAATAGCACAAAGATTTCTAATCCAGCTTTTTCCCAGAAGTGGGGAGGACAAACACCATGAGCACCTGTTAGGAAAATCAGAGTCTGTGTGATCTTCCTTCAGAATTATGGGAGAAATGTAAAAATCAGAATCAATGTGTGGCCTGGCTCCAGCTCCCTGCACTGCCCCTTCAATTCATAATTTTATTTTTTCAAATAATTTTCTATTTTGCTCTTCTGGAGCATCTCATTCCAGCAGCTCTGTGAGTCTTGGGGAAGGCAAATCAGGCAGGAATTCAGCTGGAATTCGCTGTGAGAACCAGGCAGGTTCAGAACCCTGATAGAATAAAGAATTGGGAAATGTGCAGGAGAAAAATGTGGAGCCTCTACTTGATAAAAGTAACATCCTTGTGTGGCTTCTCTCCATGAATCCTGCATTAAATCAATTTCTTTTTGGTCCATAAAGACAAGGTTACCCTGTGCTTGTGTATTTATATGGATGTTTAGTATTTTTCTCTATTGGGAGTGGGAATTTAAAGCTCCATTTTGAAAGTAAATTTTACTTCAAAAAGGAAATATTTTGGTACAGATATTTTCCCCTTCTCTTGAAATTAAACCTGTTAGAATTGGAAGCTGAGAAAATGAAATTTGAAGTTTAAAATACCTTTTTTTAAATGAAAAATTATGTTTATGTTTTGCATTGGCTCAGTCATTCAGATGAATGAATTTGGAATATTTTGTCCTGTGTTAGAACCCTCCCATAGACACGAATCAGCCTCTTGCTTAACCTTTCATGAAAATCTAATTGAGTGCAAACAACTGCTTTAAATAATTCAATGGCCTCAGTTATTCTTGGCTGCTGGAGTCCCAGCCCAGAGCAGTTCCAATGTCTGGGTGTTTAGCAAAATTGAGGCTTCTCTCTTTTTTTTTGGGTGAAAAATATGATTAAAGTGACCTTTTGAAAAAGTGTGTGGGGTGATTAAGGAGAGGAAAAGGTGAAATGTAAATTATTTTTGCCAGTTGGGTAAATAACTTGTGGCCCAGAGGTGAATATTCTTTTAGTCCTTCTCAAAGTGGGGAATATTTTTGGGTGATTTTGATAAATGTGATTGGGTTTTTTCCTTGCTTTGCTCTTGTTGAGGGACATTGTGCTTTTGGTTTTTTTTAATGGTGATTTTAAAAATAGTTCTAGGGTGCTGTTCCAAACTGATTTCAAAGATGGGTTTCAAAGTTTCTTGGTTAGTTAGCTCAAATATTTTCCCTCCTGTTTTTGGAAGGAAACCCAATTTTCCTTTCACACCAATCCAGTTTGTTCTTGTCCCTTCCATCTTTAATTCCCATTTCATTCTCTGTTTCTTTCCCTCCTTGTGTTGTTTCCTTTCTGTTCACTTTTAACCTTTTGTTTTGGGGTTGGTTTGTTGTGTTTTAACTAAAGATGAAAATGGAATAAGTGATCCTATGACCCCCCATTGGTAAATTCTTTGTAAAGTCTTTTTTCCCCAAAGTGACGAGTTCCAGTGTTCCTGGAGCTCAGTTGCCTGTGGGATTCTGGGTCATTTAGTTCCAAGTTTTGGCAAAGTTTTTAGTTCAAGAACTGTCAAACAACTTCTGCTAATTCTCTACTTTTCCAAACCATCTTAATGCTTGAAGAAGTTCATTTAATAGGAACCTGTAATAGCAAAGAAAGTGGGTGAAGCTTGGCCAGATCCACTCCCCAGGATTCCTGTGAAATAACAGGATTTGAAGGCACTATTTTAAAGCAATTTCTTGATTTAATGACTGAATTTATTTTAGGATTATCACCAATATAAGGACAGCTCCATCCTTTCATAATGGGAGTAGAAAATTCATCCAGGTGATTCTCCTGGGACCAGAGGGATTGGAACAAAAACTTGCAGCTGCAGGTGAGCAGCTGACTCAGCAAATCTCTCCTGCAAGTTTTGAAAGGAGATGCAATTCCTCTGGAATGTTCCAGGATCCAAACATCTGTGCTTGGGATCAGCAGGAGTGCAAAATGTGATGTCCTCCAGCCTAGAGCTTCAGGTTGCAGCAGGACCTGTCAGTGTATGGGTTTGGTTTTTTAAATTTTTACATTTCTTTTCACTGAAAGGAAGAGGGGAGGCAGCTGATGCAGGTGGGGGCTGAGTTGTTCTGTGATACAAAACAACCTGGACTTGATGTTTCTACAGGCAGCCCACATGGTGGGAAAAGTTTAGGAGTTTTCAGATTTTAAAAAAAGTCTCTTTGTTTGCTTGTGCCACCTGTTACTTTTCTGGCAAACACTGCAGAGCAGTGGTCAGAGCAGCTCTGGGAATCTGTGCCTCTCTCCATGCTGGTGGGGGGGTGAGAGACCTGGCTGGTGCCAGGGGCTCCCTTTTATTGCCAGGGTCCCATTTTTAGTGCCAGGGCCCCCCTTTTGGTGCCAGGGGCTCCCTTTTCTTCCTCCCAGTCTCTCCTTTTTCTCCTTCCCAGTCTCTCCCTTCCATTCCCAGTCTCTCAGTCCCAGTCTCTCCCTTTTCTTCTTCCCAGTCTCTCCCTCTTCTTCAGTCCCAGTCTTTCCATTTCCTTCTTCTCAGTCTCTCCCTTTCATTCCCAGTCTCTCCATTTTCTTCTCAGTCTCTCAAGTCCCAGTCTTTCCCTTTTTATTCTTCCCAGTCTCTCTCTTGCATTCCCAGTCTCTCCCAGTCTCTCCTTGCATTCCCAGCAGGAGCAGAGCCCTGGTTTTCTCCCAGGACAGGTTCTGGAGGGACCCAGCCTTGAGCAGCTCCTGCTGCCCCAGCTGCTGTTGCCATCTCTGCAGTTTTGTGCTGCCTGCCCGTGGAACTTGTGTTTGACCCTTCAGATTCATTTCCAGCCCACTGGAGACACACTTGGGTTAGAGGCAGTGCTTATTCACAGAGAAAATCCTGGGAGCAAACCCAGGGACAAGGCTTTTAGATCACTGCTGCTCCCTTGGGAAGCTCAGACTTTTTGCACCAACAGTGGTGCCAATACTGAGATTTTTATTAGAGAAAAACCTAATGGCTCTTCCCTTTCTCCTCTCCAACCACCTGAATATTTGAATAACAATGAAAAGTGCAGCTTTGTCTCTTCACAGAGAACCAAGATTTTAAAAAGCAAAGTTTGAAGAAGTGGGTTTATTTTAGAGTATAATGGCTGATTTTTAAAGAAAGGTTATAAAATGTTTGTGTAAGTTCTGTTCACCTTGAAATACCTTTCGTGCAGTTTTTGTATGAATGTGTGGGCAACAAGACAGGGGCACAAGGACACAATGCAATTGCAATGATAATTATTTTGAAATAGTTAAGAGTTGTTAAACTGCCAGTGAAGTCAGAGCTGTTTTACTCTGCTCTCAGGTGCTTCTTGGGTCATTTTCCTTTTTGTCCTGTGCTGCTCTGGAGCATCCTTGGATATTTTTAGGTGTTTTGTTGCCTCCTCAAGCTCTTTGGATTGTTTCTGTGATACCTTTTTTCCTCTGCTGAAAAGGTGTGATCCATTCATGATGTGAACCAGTGCTAAAATATGGAAGGAATATTTTATGTAAAGAAATTAGCAGGACAGGAGCTAAAATAAGCCAGAATTTTTGTGTTAGACCTTCTCTTTTCTCAGCTATTTTCTACTCCACAGCTCCCTGTCAGGAGCTGATGGATCCTGCAGGAAAAGCACATCCCCAAGTTTGATCCAGTGGTGGAAATTACAATCAACTTGCCTTAGGGTAAAATACATTTAACAAATCTCTGGGTTTGCTTCATGATCTGGGAGCCCCCTAATGTGATTTTTGGCACTGCATAAAGCAGAGCAGCAAATGGAAAAGGGCAAAGCTTCTCCTTTGTGGGCACACACAGGAGGTTTTGGCCTTGGAGAAAAGAGCTCCCCACATCCCCAAACTTCCAGAACAATTCAGAAACTGCTTCAGGAAGGAAATGCTGCCTTGGATGGGTGGCAGAGCTGAGCTGAGCTCCAGGATTTTATGGATCACAGCTTACAGGTGTCTGTAAATGGCAGGAAGGAATAAAAGGGGAGAGCTATCCCAGTAAACATCCCTCAGTGCATGGGAAGATGACAGATTCTTTCTAACAAGATTTTCTGCTCTCTTGGAGGAAGACCATTTGTTAATAAACCATTTGAGAATCCATCTTTAAGGGATTTAATAAAATATACACAGGCTGCCTTGCAGTGCAGGAGCTATTATTCCCTTGGGTGGGAGGAGTGACTGGCTGGGGGCATTAATGGTTCCTTGCTGTGATTCCTGGCATTGGATCTTGCTCCCATTTGCACTTTTCCAACCCAAAGTGAAATCATTTTTTATGAGAAAGCCGCACTTGGTTCCTGGCTCTTCTGAGGCATGTGTGTGTGTTCTATATTTTATTTATTTGTATTCAGTCAGCTCCATAATTCTTGTTGTTTTAGTGTCTGTCCATGCCATGGGTCCTGTGTTTTTGTGGCTGCAAGGAAAGTTTCCATATCTAGCAAAGTCCATTAATGGAAGAGGTCATAGCTGTTGTGTGAATTAAATGAATTGCTCCATTCTTGCTAAAGATTTTATAAATAATTCTCGTATTTCCATCAAAATCACAGATTTTCTCTTGTGATGGTCAATGAAACAAGAAACCTGAAGGTTGGTCCAAGAGACACTTGCTTGGAGGGGCTGGGGAACTCACAAAGAGAAAAGATGTTTTCTTAAGAATTTGGATAAAGATTTTCTCCAGCCATCTCTGCAGTTCTGAGTATAAATTTTCCTTCTTTCAAATACGAAAGAAATAGAGTGGGATTGAGGAATTTTTGTGAGGAATCTGTCCTGGCAAGAGCAGTTCCTAGGGATGTGTTGGTGGGAAATACCTTGGGATGGGATGAGAGGAGAGGGGAAAATCAGGGGTGAGTAATCCTGGGTGGCTTTATGAGTGTAAATGTGGAATTCAGATAGCCAAGGATGTGCTGTGTCCTGTCCCTGGCAGGGCTGGCAGTGCCAGGAGCCAGCTCAGCAGGGATTGCTGAGTGGGGCCCAGCTCCAGTGAAATCTGGGCACTTAATGGAGCTGCAGCCCCTGGCAGATCCCAAATGGATGTACTTAGAGCTGTAATGTGCTTGAGTCTTTGCTTTCCCAGAATTATCTCCACATCACATCCAAGAACTGAGGCCACAGTGGCAGGCTGGCATGGCAAGATGGACACTCATTGCTCAGTCACAGGATTACAGCCTTTCTAGAAAAAGAGATTACAGACAGGATGCTGCCAGGAAATGGCAGGGAAGGGGACAGACAGGAGGACAGACACGTTTAGCAGAGATGATTTATTCTGAGCTATGTGTGTGTGGGGGAGACTCTTCCACTGCTCATCACTTACTCTCTCTGTGCTTGCTAATGGTGTCACAAAAAGTAAAGCAAGAGTAATTCCCTGAGCACAAAACAGGGAAAATTCCAAATAACAGCATTTGTCCCTTCTTGTGAGGAACCAAATTCTTCATGGCAGAGAATGAGTTCAGATCTTTAATGCTGAGGACCTGAAAAATGCAAAGGGCCTTGTAACCAGTTTCCTATAAATTTTCCAATGTGCCAACAATTAGTTGCCATTAGTTCTGCTTCACAGTAGCACTTAAACCGTGGATCTGGACACAGCACAGATTATTTTGGTAACAATCAGCCATTCAGGATCCTGGAAACAAGTGGGCTGCAGGGAAGGGCTGCTGTGGCTTTTGGAGGAATGAAGCAGGGCAAGTGCAGGTTCCAGATGGAGCAGTTTCTGCAGCTCAAGGAGGGAATTTTTCACTCCCTGACTTGATAAAATTCAATGTTGAAGTTGCTGCACCCAGCTGACTTCAAGTTCTGTGCTAATTTTAAACTTTGATTTTCTAAACATTTTCACTGTTTGCATTAAAAGTGGGATAAGTTTATTTGCTTGAGAGATTTGAACATGTTCTGACTTGGAGTGAAATGTGCACAGTAATTTTGGAATTTTAGAATTTCAGGTGTAACAAAGCTGATGGGCTCTTCAGAAGCAGAGGAGGCTGATATATCCTACATCAGTATTTCCTCTCCCAGTTTCTCTGTGTAAATGTTCCAGTATTGAAATGTTCTGGGAATTTAATATACAAAAGTTTGTTTCAAATTAATTTAGAATTTGTTTCTGATCTTAATTAGCAATCAAAAAACTAGGTAACTTCCATTTTTCTTTGGATGACATTTCCCTACTTTGAGGAATACCACAAGGTGCTCTTTAGTGGCCACTGTCACAGGTTTGGAGAGTTTTGCTTTGACAGCTTGAAAATCTGCATTATTTCTAATCAGCAAAATCAGTTCCCCCTGTTTCCCAAGTGCTGCACAGCTGAGGTTCTGTGCATGGTGGGAAAACCTGCATTTACAAATAAAAACTGAATAATGGAACTTTACTCCAAGAAATGGCTTTGTGTGCTGCTTTATTTGAACAGTTCAAGTGCTTGACATGGATTTTTCTGTTGGTTTCAGATGCTGGACAAGTTGAAGGATCGTTGGATGCACACTGGCTTGTGGAGGAGCCTGGAGGATGTGAAAACTGTCATTGCAGAGCCCCAGGGAGGGGCCAAGAGTGACTTTGATGAGCTGCTGAAAATCTACTATGATGCAATCAAGAGTAAAGGAGAAAAAGGTATTTTCAGCCACTCAAAAGAGGGGATGCAGGCTCTTCAAGTACAATTCAAGGTTTAACATTTTGTTGTAGATTCACTTTGTTCTTGCATAATTAATTATCCCTGTATTATATAGTATGAATTTATTTTGCTATTTGATGGTTGAAATCAGAATATGATTGATCAAAGTGGAGTTAATCTCACCCCTCTAACAAGTCTTTATTTTTCTGGCCACTCACCTTTTTCAGCCAGAGTATAATTATAATTTTAGCTCTGTGAGACATTGTGGTGCAAGTTTCCCCTGATGCTCAGCTTCCCCCGGGATAATCAGTGTGCTGTGTCCTGCAGATGGAGCCCTGCTGATAGCTGTGTGCAGAGGGAAGGTCAGTGAGGGGCTGGATTTCTGTGATGAGAATGCCAGGGCAGTTGTGACCATTGGAATCCCCTTCCCAAACGTGAAGGACCTGCAGGTAGGATATCACTTCAGAGTTTGATTTTGATGTCATTTTTAAAACACTAAATATGCACAAAATACCTTTTCTATATGTTTGCTTTGAACTTTTCTCCATCCTATTTGAATTCTTTGAATTACCTTGCACAGGTAAGAGGTAGAGCAGCTTTAAATACTGCTTTAAATCAGGCAGGTTATTGCTGAAAACCGGTGGAAAGAGAAAGATTATTAATTATGTATTATTTGACAGTAGAACTCTCTATGTCCCACTGCTTGCACTGACACATCTTTCCAATCCCATTCTTTGGTGTAATTGTGTCTCACTTCAGCACAGAGTGGGACTGGAAATCTCCAAGCTTGTGCTGCTTTATTAGCTTGCAATTTTGCAATTTTGAAATGGCTCCAGTGAAATAAATCTGAACCTATTTGTGTTTTTGAGGAGGTGGTGAAAGCAGCATCCTGTTGCACTGCTGTGTAATTGCCCACCTCAACACTTCCTTCCTTTTGACTTGTCTGACAGATAATGTTCCATTAGAGCAGGCACTTCAGGGCTGCAAGGAAAACAAAGCCAATAAATATAGAAAAGTATTTTTCTAGGCTTTCTGCTTCCTGAAAATAAGGTTTATTATTGGTTAATTTGTGACAGCATTTCAGTCCAGTGCTCTGTGCCACTGAGGTGCTGCCACTGTCTGGGACTCCTCTGTGAAGCCAAGAAACAAAGTGAAGGATCACAGGATAAATAAATACCAGGAGCAGCTGGATTTGGGTTCTCACTAGTGCCAAATCAAACAAGAAAATCATAGGCTTGCACTTCTTTTAAAGGTAGCTTTGACAGTTCAGCATAGATAATTGAAAATCTTGCTGCTTCTTAAATGGCATGGATGGAGGAAGTGGGAGGATGTGTGACAGGACAGGTCGCAACAATAATTACAAGTTTCAAGGAGATGGAATGTATTTTAGTCCTGAGTATTGTGTCCAGAAAATACTAATGAAATTGGATAAATGATATTCAATGGCAAATTCCTATTTGTGCCCGAGGTCTGTTTAGTTATAATTGGTTCTCATTTGTTTCTGCCTAGATAATTCTTTCTAAATAATGTGACAACCCCAGATACTCTGTCTTTGGCCAAAATGCTGCTAATGGTGTTTCATAAAACACCATTTATTTAAAACTTTCTGCTCTCTTGGTATCCCTGGACTTGTCAGCTCATGTGTCCATGAAGCATGTGGGAATGAGAGGGAAATCTGGATGTGTTCCCAGGCCAGTGTCCCCTTCAGGGTGCTCTGACTTTCCTGTCCTGGGTTTAGATGATCCCAAAAGCTGAGCGAAATTTGGGGTGCGGCGTAAATATTCGAAATTACTGTAGCTAAATCACGGTCGTTGCAGTTCGAGCGCGACATATATGCTTGAAATTACGGTAGCCAATTTTTGGGGTGCGGCATATACGTGTGGAATTGCTGCAGCCAATTTTTGGGGTGCGGCCGTTCTGGAGGCATTTCGCAGTGTGGTGTATCGTTGTGAAATTACTGCAGCAATTTTGCAGTGCGCTCTATAGGTGCTGCATCCACCCCAGCCTCCTGCAGGGAAAATTCCGCCCTCAGGCCCCCAGGCACCGGGCACAGGAACTGTTTCCAGACTGGCTGAGCAACAAACAGCCTCAGCTTTGCTTTGAGAGATGTGTTCCGAGCTGAAGTGAAGAAGCAAAGGCTTCTTTCTTGTCTGCAGCATGTGCCTCGCTCCAGCCTTGCTGGGAGAAAGCCACATCCTACCAGGAGCAGGGAGGCTGCAATGTTTGCACCATTCCTTGGAGCACTCATTCGGCCACAACGTTTTTTGTCCTTCTAAAAGACAATGCACCCTACTGTAGTGTAAGAATTGCCATTTGGAGAGTACTCAGGTTCTTTTCTGCAGTTACAAATGCTGCTTTGTGGGAGCATGTGCTGACAAGGTGTTTAGGAAATCCTTTGTCTGTTGTGTGGCTGGAACTTTACAATTAATGCCAATTGATTTCCTGAAAATCAGTGGGTTCGGGCTCTAAATTATACAAAATTGTTGTGGGTGAATTATCTGCACAGTGGATATTGGTTTGATTTTTACCTTGAGTTCAACCAAATATTTCAAATAACAGAATCACAGGCACTACAGCACATTTCTGATAACTCTGTTTTAAAAACCACTGTTACGTTGAGCTATTTTTTAAAATTAGACTGAAGAAAACCCCTGAATTTTTCAGTAGGGCTAGAACCAGTAGCTGCCAAATTGCAAGCTGCTCAAGGTCTGAGTGTGTTTGTTCAGAGAAGGGAATGCCCAAAGCTCTGCAGTGATCAATTCTGGATGAGAGCAGGACAGGATGAGATCTCTCAGCGTGGCATCTGAGATCTGCTGCCTGCAGGATGCTGCAGGAAATGGGATTTCTTTTAAATGTCTTTCTATTGAATTGTTTGGTTTTGCTCAAGGCTTTAAGGTTATCAGATCCCTTGAAATTCTGGATTAATGCTCTTTTTTTAATCAGCTGACTTGCAAGAAGGATAAAGTGAAGGTGGGTCACTCTGAAGAAGGTTGTTAGTACCTTTGTAGAAATAGAAAAGAAATTTGGAAGACTAAGCATCTTTTTCAGCTCAGGAAAGAAATTGAAATTCCCAAATGAAACAGTTTAGGGAATAATTTCAACATTTGCAGGGGTGATGCAGTTGGTGGGTGTTCCTTTGGATTTTGTAACTGGCTAAAGCCTGGAACTTCTGGGGAGCACCTTGAGTTTTCAGACATCAAATCCAAAGCAGAGTGCCACAGCTCAGGCTGGACTTGGACAGAAAATTGTGTAACTGTGGCTCTCCCACAGCAGTGGGGGCTCAGCAGAGGTACCAGAGGAGGAGACTGAAAAGATCATTAATACTGCCATTCCTTTAAAGATGGGAAATACAGGTGATCAACAATTCCCTTGGAATAGCCATGAATGATATGCTTCTGAGATTGCTTGAAATCACTACAAAGTGCTCAGCTCCTACATGAAAAAACACTTGAATGTCTGCTTCTTGGGTTAATAAAAGTCCTCTTAAGCCTCAATTCCATAAGGCCTCAGCCCTGCACGGAGCTCTGACTTGTGTGAGTGATCCTTTACTGCCAGGCCTGAGCAGGGTTTGTGCTCCTGGACCTTTGCACAGCAATATTTCATCCTGGCACTTTGATGTTGGCTCATCTCCACTAATAGGACTTGTCTGTGATCAACCTGCTTTCTAAAGATGTTTTATGATTTGGGACTTGATGGAGTAGCAGTGAGCTGTGATATTAGAGAACATAAATAATGTGACAAGCAGGGATGGATAATCCCACATATGTGTTATCTGATGCTAACATACTGTTCATTAACTCCTCTTAGATATCTTGAAGTGTAGCATTTTGGACCCAGACATCAATCTTGGGCAAGAAACTCATTGTCAAGTGTGATGAATAATATCCAGTTTTAGTTTTTCCACATGTTTGTGCTAAATAGATGCCACATAGCCTGGTATTAAATGGCAAATATTTGAATTCCTTAAGTAACTGTGTAGCTTTTATAAGTGACATTGTTTTCTGTGGAGGCTTTAAAGAGAATGATTTAGTTTCACTTCAGTATTTTTAGGCATATTGTATCTTAGGTTCTCTGAAAGAGGAGAGTCTAAAACATTTCTTTCAGGGTTAGGGAGAAAGAAATTATTCAGGCTGAGAAGCAGGAGCTGATTATAAACACAAGTGATTGAAGAAAGAGGCCAACCCCTTAATTCTGTTATTGCAAAGGTTTCATATTGCTGAAGAATCAGGTTGCTAAAACAAAATAATATAAAAGAAAATGTTCAAGGATTGCTCAAAGCTCTGGTGCTCTCAATGGTGGAGTTTGGCTTGAGTAAAGCAGAAAAATTTATTTCAGAGCCAAAAATTACTTCTTTGGCTGTGAGCAGGATTTCCTCTGCCTGCCTCTGGGAGCTGAAAGCAGAGGTAGGAAAATCTGATTTTGGAGCCAAGTGTGACTTGTTTAGTTCAAGCCATCATTTACTGTTCTTACCTTGGGGAGCTGAAAAGAAAGAGCTGGCTCTGAAATTTGGGAACTGGGAGCTCTGAGCTCCCCTGTGCAGGGAGCTTTGCTGCACTTCCATCCCTGCAGATGCTGCTGATGCTGCTGCAGGGGATGAATTCACCAAAATGCAGCAGAAAATGCACAAAGAAATGCACAGCAGCTGCAAGGCTGCCAGCTCAGGTCTGCTTTAATGGGAATTATTTCCCATGCCTGCCATGGGGGAATATTTCCTTTCTCTTTCCAGAATCATGAAATCATCACTTCAATCACAGTTTTCTGGCCTTTATGTAACTTAGTGAGGCAAAAATTTTGCTGAAGTTTCTTCTGCTATCTCAACAAATTGAGATATTTCTATCATTTCAGAGTGATGACATGTTTAACATTGAATTTCTGCTCCTTGTGCAAAGTTTTAAGCCTGTATGTCCCTTGAAGGCAGAAAGAATCTTGTGCTACATAAATGATTCCTGGAAAAATTAATTTCTTATTTACCATATTCTAGGAAAAGCAAGATTTCTAAGAAAATTATTGTTATTTTAACATTTAATTTAATTTAAATTATTATACTTAACCAGAGCTGGGAAACATCTGTCTTAATTTCATCTTGCCTTTGCATCACTTAAAAATATATTTTCACTTATTAATAAAGAAATATGGGCAAAACCAGTACAGAAATTGACATTTTATGGGGAGGTCATTGTTGTGTTGTATTTAGTAGAAAATTCCCTGTGGACTTAAGGATTTTTTAGGGATAGAAAAAATTTAATTTCTTCTTTATTCCAGTACTGTGAGAAAAAATTCCAAATAGAAAGTGGGGAGCAGAAAACCATTTGTGGAACTTTCCTGGGTACTGTGGTAGCACTGAGATTCCTCCAAAACCTTTTCCTGCCCATTTTTCCACAAATAACAATGTCTATTGACAGTCCAGGATATCCACACCATTCTTACATCCCAAAAGAATTGTGTTAATGAAGAAAACAAAATGATTTTGGAGGCTGAATCTGTGGGAGCAGCTGTGGGATGGTGTGGAGCTCAGCCCTGCTGTGGCTGGGAATGGGAACTGGGGAGCTCAGGGTGACAGTTCAGGGTGACAGGGGACACAAGGGGATGGCATTTCTGTCCTGCTGCTGCCAGGCAATGCCAGTTTGTTGGTCCAGATCACAAAACCATCCCTGAGTGAATTTCTGTGTAAGAGCATCCTGATGATAATTGAGCAGTTCAAATATTCATCATGTCCCATTCACAGTTTGGGGGGCTTGTTGCTGTTTTATAGGGAAATACAGGGTTTATATGTGAAAATTAAAGTGTTATTTTTGTGTCTAGTCATCTTATTTAGTTACATGAACTCATTAAAACACCCTTAATAAATTCTTGTAATCATCAGAATCAAATTCGGTAAAATTCAGCATTAATAAATTCTTGTAATCATCAGAATCTAATTTGGTAAAATTCAGCTAACAAGCATTTTCTTATTCCATATTATTTATGTATTGACACTGCCCTTGGAATGCTTGGAACATTTAAAGAGAAAAATCCTGCCATAATATCTTTTTCCTGTGGGCTAATAAATGGAAATGTTGTGTTTAGACACGGGTGAGGATTTTTGAAGCTTGTTCTGGGACTCACCCATTATTTTTCTTATTTGTATTAATTATTTGTATTAATATTTGTGCATTATTTCTCTTTGAGCTCCCAGCCCTTGTTGCTGCTTTTGAAGTGAGTAAAATGCTGCTTCTAGTTAAGAATTTTCAGATGTAAAAGAAAAGAAATGGGTTTTCATGTCTTAACTTTCTGCACTCACAAACTTTTATGGTTCCTTGGCATTCATCAGGAGTAAAGTAGATGGCAGCATGTTCCTGAAAAATTCTGATTATTGCTATTTCAGGTGGGAGAGAGACTCTAAGTGGACACATGAGAGTTTTAGGAGGGGAGATTTGCTCAAAAAACATTTTTATGTCTTTTTTGGGATGGAAGCAGGGAGTGAGCACCTGCTGTTTTTTCTGCTTGTTTGTTTTTGAGACGTGGGGAATTCTAGATGTGAAACATGAATGTGTCTTTAAAACACTTTTTGGATGATGTGAGCAATGCTCTTTGTTTTCATTACTCTTTTTCCTCTCATAAAACCAGAGAAACAACTTAGTGCAATGGCAGAAAACATTTCTATCCATGTTCTGCTTTTTCTTTCACGGGGAGGGAAGGGCAGGAGCTGAGCCAGGTGTGCTGTCCCTGCAGTGACAGTGACCCAGGCCCAGCTTTATTGGCTTTTCCAGCTCTTTTCTCTCCCTTTATCCTGCCTTTAACAGCAAACAGGAGATGTTTGTGAGAATCTACCAAAGAACAGGCCTGACTTGCTAAAAATAATTCTAAACTCTTGTTTCTATTTCTTCTTAAAAAGCAAAGTTTGCATTTGGTTCAGGGAGGTAATGCACTAAAAATCCCCCTCAAAATTTTGCCAGGTGTACTAAATGCAAGCAGAGTTAATTTTGCTGGTTTAAATTGCACAAAACAAATTAGCCCACTCAACCTTCATGTCATGATAAATCAGTTTACAGTATTCTGATTGATTTTGCTTTAGAAATAATTAGTCCATAATGGATTGATATTTTATACCTTGCTGTTAAATGCTGTTTGTTCATTCTGAATAAACCTGGCTCAGCCTGCTGAAAGGCTGCAGGTTCTGTGTGGGAATTTGCAGATTATTTTGGGGGTCAAAACCAAGCTGTACTTTTTGAGTTCCTCTTCTCAGAACTGACTCATAGAATCCCTGGTCAACACAGCATAAATCAATTTATATCCTGAGTAAGTCTGAGTTTCTTCACATGAAGGAATATCACCACAGGTAACTTATTTTAAAATCTAATGTAACAAATGCCATTTAATGCTGTTGTCATTGGAGAAAAACCTCTACTGCTAATTCTGTTTGAAAAATACACTTGAGCTGTGGCACAAACTGCCCCCAAGTATCTTTCCAGAATTGTTCATGGCATTTCTCTTTGCTTGCTGCTGTTTGCCAGTGCACCTTGCAGAGTGCAGGATGTGCAGCTCGTGAAGCATCAGCAGCAGCAGAGCTGTGCAGGTGGGACGTGGGGACACGGCGCTGAGCGTGCCTGTGACCTCCCAGACTGATCAAAGCCTAATCTGGGTGACAGCTCCAGCATGGCCCAGCTTGCCAGGGGCCTTGTGCAGCTCTTTGTCTGCAAATCCTGCCCCAGAGCTGGCAGGATGTTTTTAAGGATGAACAGGTAAAAGGAAAAGGCTGGCTTTTGACATTTTAGCTAATCCCTTCTAGCCTGTGCTTTCCTGCACACGGTGGATATTTGCTAGCAGGAGGCACTGGCTTTTTCACATATGTAACATGTCAGCTTGAATCTGGCCTGGCATTGATGGGGGGAGGCAGCAGCTCCACAATGAAATAGATTCTGATGGCATTGAGATGACAGGCCCTGGCCTTTTACCTGCACACTGAGCTCCCTGCAAGGCTGAAAAGAGTGCTTGTTTGCTGCTAGCACTTCTAAAATTCACATAAGGAAGTTTTAGAGATGTTACACACTTAGAGCCAGGGATTTGGGTTAAAAACCTCTAAACTCATGGGGTTTTATATTAAAAAATGGGGTTTGTATAATTTGAGCAGTGAAATGTCATTGGTGGTGTGCATAAAGCAATAAACCTGATAACACTGCCATGTATTAGATGAATGTGGAAGTAATTTATTTTATTTAGGTGATCTGATCTTGCATTTTACTGCTACTTCAGTGGGTTTGTGCACATATTTAAAAAGAATGTCATTTTTCAGCATAAGACACAGGAGCAGTTATTCCAACACTGTTTGCACAGTCTGCTGGCAAAGTAAGGGGCAGGTAAACCTCCATTTGTTCCAAATGGCCAGAGTCTTACTGCAAACAAAAATTAAATTATTATAAAACTGAGCAGGACTAGAAGACAAGTGCAGAACACACAGAGGAGTAGAATGTTAATGGTTGTGTTTTAAAGGCTTCAGGGAACTTTTCCTTTCTCCAGGTAGTATTTCAGTATGTAGAAATGCCCAGATAAAGCCAAATTCCTTTTTAAGGAATAGTTTCATGTACATAAACCATTCAGAAGAAATCATCTTCTCTTTGGAAAATGACAAAGGAAACCTCACATGCCAGTCAGTAAATTCTGAGTGACTGGAACAAATATTAAATCTGTGAAATCAAACTGAATTTACTTTCTGGCTGTAAAGATTGAATTTTTAAATTTGACAGGCAATTTAAAGGGCATAAGTACATAAAATAAGATTTCTTATCCAAATGCAACTTGAAAGTTACCTGTCAGAAGAGGTTAGAAGTCTGCTGTTTTCTCTCCTGAAGCGTGTCCTTTCACTTGTCAGTTTAGAAAGGTTAATACTGTACAAAAGAGCAACAGAAAGACCCTTTTTGGTGTAGTTTTATGCTTGTTTAAAAATAATAATAATTCAGTTTCCCTCTCTGAATAACAATAATAAATGCTTCTGATATAAATAATGTTCTGATGGAAATGGTTCAGTTCAGAGCAGGCATTGTGTGTTCTTATCCATGGGATTGGGAAGGGGAGGCTGGGGATTCCTTGGGCAGCTCATTCCACATTTTGAAGCATCAGGGATGTGTTTTTGGAAAGGGAAAGATGTTTTTCCCTGCCTGCTCTCCCCCTGCTCTCCAGTGAAACATCTCCAAACCTCAGGAGGTGATGCCAGGCTGGGAATTTTGCTGACTCCTGGTCCTGGGAGAGGCCCCTCTGTCTCTAAAGCTCTTTTGCAGCTTCTGCAGAGCAGGAACAAAGCTGGATTTGCTGAAACCTCCCTTGGGAAAAGCAGGGTGTGGTGCCAGCTCTGGGTTTGGTGATGAAGAGAAGGATGGAGAGCTCCAGTGGGACGTTTCCTTTGGGAAGAGCCAGTAAATCTGGGCTTTGGATTCCCTCTGCTGTGCCTGGCTTGGGGTTTTTCACCTGTCTGAACAGTTTATCCTCCTCTCCCTGGCACAGAGCTCTGCATGAGTGTGTGCTGCTCATGTCAATACATTTAAATGATTGCAACAGATCGCAGCTAAGGGCAATTTTAGAAGCCAGAATTGGTTAGTGTACAAAATACAGAGTTGAAACGCTGCAGCACAATTTATACATTCTCTTATTTAATCAAAGTTTGCTTGTTTTCCCCTTTTGGAACATCTCCTTTTCAACAGCATTAATAAAGCAAATATTTTATGATTTATTTCTCAGGTTGAATTAAAGAGGAAGTACAATGACCAGCACAAAAGTACAAGAGGCCTTTTGTCAGGGAGTCAGTGGTATGAAATTCAAGCTTACAGAGCTCTCAACCAAGCCCTGGGAAGGTGAGATGAACATAACTACAACTATATAAATTTATAGAATTTTTTTTTAGGGAGATCTTTAAGGATTTATTCCCCACTTTTAGCACAAAGGGGTAAGAGAGGCCAAACCTCTCATATTGCAAATTTTGTCTCTTGAGCTGCTCTGTGCTGACAACACTGCTTTCCAGCCTGTTGTGAACTTGAGCATTGTTATAATCCAGAGATTTTATTTTACATTCAGAGCCCACTTCAATTTAGTTGAAGTTTTATTGCTCATAGTCTAGATATACAGGAAAAAAAAAAGCACGAGCAGATACAAATAATTCTTGAGCTTTAAAGCAAATGGAAATCCTTAGGACTTTTCCAATGCACTAATTGTTGACACTCTCAGTGGACTCAGAGCAGTTGTTTGATATTTAGCCTACAAGGATTTTTGAAAGGGAGAAATAGCAGTGGGGTTTTTCAGACCTTTGCAAAAGGTCAATTCAATTATTGTGCTCACTGATCTCTTAGAAGAAGTGGTGTAGCTTCCCTTTCCTAGATGGAAAAATCCCCCCAAATGTTATTAACAGGGTAGAATTAATTCATCCTCCTTCAACAAAATTTATCATAAAAACAGATATTGGAATTGTCATCCATATCTATCATAGGTGCTGTGCATCTGCCATGGGTACAGAGCCACAGAAACATCAGCAAATCTCTCCTTAATTTGAATTAGTCCTAATGCAAATGTGATGACATAAATGAAAGCTTGGAGAGAAAATTGAGAGAAATTATAGCATTAGAAAATCTCATCGTGGGTTCTTGTTGTTGCAGGCCTGATTTCTTAAATTCCTCTTTGGAATCTAAGAGCATTAATTAAAACAGGTTAAGAAAACTCTCAGTTGTGGAATACCAATAGTGAAATAATAACTGTGAAATCAACCTGGACTTAAATCAAGTGTTAGTGACAATTATTTATTGTTTAATTTATCAGTTGGATGTCTCAAGTTAAATGGAGAAATCAGGCTTCCATTCTGTCATAAAGGTACAAACTCCTCCTAAAACCATGAGCCAAAGGCCTTGCTCACCTGAGATGGGATTTTGATAAAACCACAGCACTCCCCCAAGCTGGCAGGAAGCTCTAGAATATTTACACTGCCCAGTTAGGAGAGAAAGACAAATGATGTGGTTTGATTAGCTGTTAAATATTTGCTAGTTTTATTTTTAATTTAGCTCTTTTCGTGGAAATTCAGCAGCTGAAGGAAAATGAAGCTTCTGTGACATCCATAACAATTTTTGGTGCATGCAGTAGAAGATTTAATTTTGTATAATTGTTTATATTCCAGCTGACTCAGAGCAATCCCTGTTTCCTAATCCCCACAGATTTTTGCTGTGTACTGTCTGATTATTTAAACATTCTTTTTTCCCCTCTCACTTTCAGGTGTATAAGGCACAGGAATGACTGGGGGGCTCTGATTTTAGTTGATGACCGTTTCAGGAATAACCCAAATAAATACATCACTGGTAAGGGGGAAAAATCTTCTGGGGAAACTTCCTCATGTTGAAAAACACTGAAAAGTCTGAATTACAGAAATATTGTACAAATACAGGTGAGTAGGAAGAGTCAGAATGTGCCACAGCCAAGGAACAGAAATGGAACTGCTGAATATTCAATATACAGCAAGGGTTTTCTGTTTGTGGTTTTATACTGGGTAGAAATAAATGCAGATGAAATAAATCCTGCACACAACCTTGAAAAAAAAAAAAAAAAAAAGAGAAAATAAACTGATAGGAATGTGTTTTTAGCTTTGTTCCTGTCCTTTTTGCTGGGCAGAGCTAAGCTCCCAGCTCAGTCAGCAGGTGGAGCTCAGCTGCTGCAGTTGAGTCCAGCTCCTGCTCCGATAAAAGTCTTGTAATAAAAATCCATCAGAATTATTGAAGCAAACACAAGCAATTCATATAGAAGCACAAATAATCTCTATGTCCAAGACATGGTAAGATTTCTTTCTCTAAAAAGTCAAATGAAGTTCTGTGTTGTTGTTGTGGTTTGGGTTTTTTTTTGGTTTGATTTTTTTTTTTTGTTAAATTTATATTCAAAGAATATTTAGATGAGTTCAAAACCACTTTCTAAAATCCAAGGAGTCAGTTTTTACTTGACCCCTGTGTGCTCCAATATAATAGAAAAAGCTGTTATTTAAGAACTTTCAATATTATTTTGATAGGATCAGGTTATAATGAAACTTGTAGAACAGTTGTGATTCTTTCTGAGTTACTGTTACTTAATCTGACACAAAGTTGTAAAAACTTCATTATATTCAAATTTTTATCAGACCCTGTTCATGTGATCATAAATAGCTGTACTCTGTGTAAGTTGCTTTTAAATAATTCATGATAACAAGCAGAACGAACACCCAGGCATCAAAGAAATAGAATGGTGTTTATGCAAGGCAGAAAGAAGACTAGTGAAAAAGGGAAAGGCTCTTGATAGAAAAAGGAGAATATTTTTAGTTTGCTTATCAAAATACTACCACTGAATAAATCAAATTGCCAGCTCTGGAAAGGAAGATTGGTTGTAGCATCATGAGCAAATTCTTGCAATCCTCCACAGAAATACTTGCATTCTCAGGGTGCTGTTATTGGAATATATATAATATATGCTATATATATTATATATATATATATATATATCTGGAGTAGCTGACCCAGATGCTGCTCTTTTGGAATCTCTGTTTCCCTCAGGGCTGTCCAAGTGGATGCGGCAGCAGCTGCAGCACCACAGAAATATTTGCACTCTGAGGGTGCTGTTATTGGAATATATATTATATATATTTTTATGTATATATATATGGAATAGCTGACCCAGATACTGTTCTTCTGGAATGTTTGTTTCTCCTCAGGGCTGTCCAAGTGGATCCGGCAGCAGCTGCAGCACCATGGTGATTTCGGCAGCGCCCTGCGCTCCCTGCGCAATTTCACCCACAGGAACCAGGCTGGGGACCCCTCCCCAGAGCCCAGCCCCGAGCCCCCTGCCCAGCCCAGGCCCCTCTCCCAGGGCTCTCAGCACGAGGCCACCCCTCCTCTGTCCCCACAGGAGCAGAATTTGCCCTCAGAAGGCGCCGTGGCTGCAGGGAATGAGCTGAGTGACAGCAAGGCAGCGGTGACACCAGGTATGTTCATGGCAGCTTCAAATGGGGACTTGCATCTTTTCTGGAAGAAACAAATGTGTTTGGAAATTACAGAAGTGCTGTAGTGGAAAATGATAATTATTCACAAATGTGGAGGAGCTGTGCTCAACAGACTGAAATTAATTCTCCTTCCATCTGGTTGTCTTAAAAGAATAATCTTTGATAAGTTTATAGTACAATCAAAATGTTTTCATTTTAATTTCTTTTTCCATTGAACACTATGAGGGTAATTGAAAATACATTTGAAACACATCAAGATTGGCATTATTGCAGTTGAGCCCTGGTTCAAGCTCCATGTGTCGTTTAGACATTGCTGTGAGACACCTTCCATGTGATCTGCTCTGCTTCCAGCCTCACAAGTAAAATCCATCCCTACATTCTAGGGAAGGCGCTGATCTCATTTCAATCAAGAAGGAGCACAGTAATAAAAGATTACGAATTTCAAATCCAGTCTTACCTTTATGTGCCTGTTAATCTATTAATTTAATTAAGACAATGTGTGTGCAAAGATAGTTACAACATGTGGGCTTTTGTTTGTATTATTGTTTTTAACAAATATTGTAAAATCACTGTAAACCTTTTAAAGCAGTGGTAATTCTGTAATTCTGGTGTGCTGAACATGCTGTAAATCAGGTACAATTCATTTCTGCTTTGTGATTCCTCACAGGTGAGCAGCAGGTTGGTACAGAGAGCCATTCTCACCGTGTAAAACAGAGAAGGAAACATGTGAAGTGCACCCCCAGAATGCCAGCAATGAAAACAGAGACAGGAAAGATGAATGGTTGGAGCAATGCTGACTCTGTGGAGGAGAATTGCTGCTCTGAAGCTCTGACTTCAACCCCTGCAGCCAAGAGCAGCAGCCAGGAGCCTGTGAATGGGCCCAGTGACCTCAGTGATCATTTCAATCAATGCCAATCATCATTAACTGCAGAACACAAACCAAGGGGACCACAGTCATGTTTGGAAATAACTCATTTCCCAGTTAAAAATGCTGAGGCTCCAGTTGCTGAAGTTCATCCTGGTGAGGGAACTGCAGCAGCAGGGAGAGCTGAGGCCTCACCATTACACGAGGATGAGGATGAGGATGAAAGCATTTACTTCACCCCTGAACTCTATGATGATGCAGAGCCAGAGGAGCAGAGAACTGAGCCCCCACTCCCAGACTCTTGTTGGCTGGAATGTGGCAGCTCCACAGTCCCTGCTGATCTTTCTGCCACCAGCACCTCAGACACTCAGAATGTGGCTGGAAAAGCTGAGACTGGCAGGAATCCCCATGGAATTGTGGAAAATGTAGAGAGCAGGGACAGTGCAGCAGGAGCAGAGCAGGGAGGAGCTCAGGAGATGGAGACCCCAAAAAGGAAAATCAGCCTTTCCAGATCCCGAAACAAAGGTGTGGCATCCTTCCTGCTGGGCAGTGGTGGCACCTGGTGACACTTGGGGTGGGAATTGTGCTGAGCAGCCCTCAGAAAAACCACAGGGCAGCTGCAGCTTCCCTGTCCTCATGGAACAAAAGCTTCCCTCCCATTCTCAGTTTCATTTTGGGTTTTCACTGGGAGATTTGCAGTGGGCAATTTTCTGAGGTAGAGTGAAGATTCTTCATCCTGACTTCATGGCTAAAGGACATCATGTCTGGAAATTCTGAATAGAAACCCAAGTAGGATCTGGCTTGGAATTATTGGTTTGCCCATTACAGATTTAATTAATTCACCATTAAATACAATCAAATACTGGGGTTTTTCATCAGAGATTGAAACAGCCATGTAACCAAATTATGGTTTTCTGCATTTGTTAGATTGTTTTTTTTAGTAAAACATCTAGACCAATATCTTTGCAGATCAAGTCTTAGATAGATTGAGCCTAAATACCAAACCAGGTGTATTCTTCAGTTCTTTGACTCCTTCCAATTCCTTACATCAGAATGTCCAGCAGAAGCTGTGCACATTTTGATATTTCATGAAGATGAGAAGCTTCTTCAGAGAAAAAATTGAGGTTTCTTTAAATTTTCCTTTTGTGAGAGGATCTAATTTCTGTTGCTTGGGTTCTGTTTATTCATGCAAGACCTGTTCTCATTGTGTCCTACAAGCACCTTTCCCATGTAACATAGAGTGTAAATTGTGCCCAAAGCTCTTTGAATCTTGCCCAGTCTATTTTTTTTAAAGTATTTAATGTGTCTTTCATTTACTGCAATGAAAACAGCCAGGATTTTTCTGTAATAAAACATATTGACTTTTCAAGAAAAGATTGTGCATTGCCATCCTACATTCACATGGAGATGCAGGATTTTTACAATCTAAAGATTGGTTCATAGGTATTGATACTTTCTGTTTGAGATTATAAATTAAATTATTAACAGGTCGTTTTCCATAGAAGTTCATCCAAATAACGTTTTGAATCCATCTTTACAGATCTGTGAACATGCTCATGTCAGTAGAATTTCAAATTCATCTTTATGAAATTGGACACTTTGCAAGAATGGGAAGAAGAATTTCTTTAACTGGCAGCATTTGGCATAAGGCATTTGGTTCAATTTTTGCAATATTGATGATCAAGTTTCCTTGGTTTAGGATTCCTGGATTTCACTTTGGATTATCAACATTTAATTTAGTTGATATGGCAGAAATTCCAGTATTGAATTTCTAAATAGATAAATACGTTTATTTAGAGAAATAAATCTAAATGAGCATCTAAAGAGGAATATTCTTAATTTCTGTTTAACAATGCTGAAGCTGCTGTTGGTCCCTGGCCTCTGGGGCTGTCCTGGCTTTGCAGCCATTTCCCCAGAACTGAGCATCAATTTTGGCTTCATCCTCAGGAGTCTGCACCCTCAGTTTTCCTAAAGCAAATCCTCTGCACCAAACCACAAGAGATAAAAGAAATCACTTAAGCTTTGTGCCACACTCATCCACAGCCTCTGATTTGCCTTGCAGGAGATTTGTCTGTCTTTAAATCCATAACATAAAAAAAAAAAAAAAGAAGAAAATCCATCTCCTTTTCCTTATCTGGAGCAGATTGTTCCTTTCTTGAGCTTGTGGTGCCTCTTCCTTTGATCAGAAATCCTTTCAGGCAGGACCTGCTCTGTGCCAAATCCCATTCATTTAAACTTTATATCAAATAACCATTATTTCTGAAATACCTATTAAAGCATCAGCACTTGATACTCTGTTTTCTTGAAAAAAAATTCTGTCCTCTAAAAAATCAACAGGTGGATAAAACCCCTTTGTGTTCTGCTGGGTTTGGAAGGTAAGGGGTGGAGAGTTTCTTTTGCTGTAAATTCATTCTTAATTTGTCTTTCTATTTAATAACTGTGTTATTTGCTATGTTAGTGGTAAGAATATTCTTTATAGTAATATATTTCTGGAAGTGAGCTCAATATACAGAATTTCTTAGAATTATTTATTTGGATTTATCACATCTATCAAGGCCAAAATATTGAAAATACTTTTCCTATTTTGATAGAACAGCTCAGTATATTCTCTGTTGCCCAAAATAATAACATAATAATAACAATATAATAATAATATCTTGAATTTATTCAAGGATTGAAAGTTCAGAGGAGATGCAGCAGAAGGAAAGGTGCTCTTAGGCAAAGTGGCTCCTCCCGAGACAGAAAGGTACCACACCATGGATTCACTTCTGTTCTGAGTGCAAGAGAATTAAAAATCAGTTATTCCATCATTTTTCAATGCGATAATGCAATGAAATAGTTTATTCCTGATCTCTGATTTACACTCTCAATAGAATCTTGTGGGAAACACAAAGGCACCAAGCAGCCCAAGGTGCTTTGCAGAATTCCCAACAAACTGAGAGCTATAAAATCCCTCATGTTTTATATGACAGTAAGATGAAACAATTAACATGGTACATATTGAATTATTAACTAATATAAATGATAAACCAGCTTAGACTCCTTGGAGTGTTTCAAGTACTGTATTTCACTTTTGATAGATTTAATTTTATTTATATTTAAATGCTTCAATCTGCATCATTACTCTATGCAAACCAATATTTCCATTAATTTGTGCATTGCCTTGTTGGAAGGAAACCCAGAGGCAGCCTTGCAGGAAAGGACTTTATTGTGTTGTCTGTGGAGCTGAAATCCTGCCCAAAGCACAGGGTAAGAGCAGTTATTTCATTGGGAAGGATGGGATTTCCCATCCACCCTTTTGCTTCCCCACATTTGGATGCTGCAGGGGTATTTTAGAATAATTGGTTCATTTCTCCACAGGATTTGGTGTCTGGATAAATGAGTTCTGAGACCTGGAGAAAGCCTTTGAGGGGAGAGAAGGGAGTTGTGACAAGAACAATTATTTAAAATAATTAATTTATTTCCGGCAGTTTTCAGTGGTCCTGCCTCAGTGACCAGTTTTGAGAATAAATCTGATATTTGAGGGTTAACTGAAGGCAACTGTGCCATTGAGGGAGGCTGAAGGAATTATTTGAGCATAGTGGCCCTTTCATTGGGGTTTGTTCTTTCCAGGACTGGGTGTTAATTTGCTACCAGTTACTGTGAGACGTTTGGTAATGCCTTGGCACAGTGACTCAGTGAATCCTGTGCAGGTTTGCCTGGAATTATCAAAGTCTGACTGAAAATCCAGATAATTCCACTGCTGCTCTTCAGTGTGTAACCTACCTTGTATTAATTTGGTTTTTGTCTGTTGTGACACATTGTGCCAAGTGGGGATGAGCTGCTTTTGGAAATTCTTTGTGTTTTTGTGAGACACTTTCATTTGGGAATGTCTAAAAGCTGATAAAAGTAACAGCAAATCTATTTTTTTAAAATAAGCTTCATCTTCAGGCCAGTGGGCCATGTGTGATAATGACCTAATTACAAGATATTCTCATCAGTTAAATGCAGAAACAATTAGAGATGCTTAAACAGTCTGGGTCTGATGAAACCAAGAAAGGACAAAAATCTCTTCAGCAAACCAAACCTGTGCCTCAGGGGGGATGGGAAATATTCCATATTCTGCACCTATTAACACCAGGACAGTTAAAAATCCCCATTGGGCAGCCCAGGTCATGCAGGCATTTCTTACCTCCCTGTTTTCCAAAAGAATCTTTAATATTTGGGTAATCTCATCAGGAACCTTCCACCCACTCCCTGAATTTATCAGTATCATCGTGTCCCTGAGAAATGGAACCACAGAGCTCAGAAGCATTCTGAGGTACAGGAATGTCTGTGCTTAGCAGGGAGGCTGTTGTCAGCAAGAAATTTTATGTTGTTTAACTCAATCTCAGATGCCAGCTGATTGAGGAAAGCTTAAAAATCTGAAAATGAAAAATAAATGGCTTTATTCAAAGCGGATTCAAGCTCACTGGTTGACTTGGGAGTAATAACAAGGGGAAAATTATCTGTTGAAAAGTAAATTTTGGACACATGAAAAATTTTAAAGAAGGCCTTCTTCCAAGGGCCATTTCCAGCAATAGAAGTCTTTTCAGTGCCTGCAGTGGGTATTGGATTAGGGCCCAAATTCCCATCTTGTAAATGTGGAAAGTTTGCAGCTTGCCTGAACAGTACTGTATTGAAAACCATGTGTGTGTGTAACTCTTACACCCCACTTTTTAAATTATAGGAATTTTGAAAAAAGCTTGCTCCGGTAATAGTGAGCTGCAAATAATCTGGAAACTCTTGAGAAATGCCAATATAAGAAGCAAAGAATCCATTAATAATTGTAAGTGTAAAGCAGAGGCCACTGCAGAGGATGATAATGTGATGATGGTCATCTCAGATGCTGCAAGTCTTGCTCACCTTAAACAAACTCTGAAGATTTATCAGATGCCAGTGGAAGGTAAATTCTTACTGATAAATGCATTTTTCAGTTAAATTAAACACCATTCACACCACTGACACCCTTCCCTGGGATTTCTTGGGAAGCTCAGGGTGAGATTTTCCTTCCTCAAAGCTCTGTGGGCTCTGCACGTTTAACAAGCACAAGGTGAGCTCCAGTGTCCCCTGCACTTGCACATTTGTTGGGTCCTTTCACAATATCCTGATGAAGAATAAATGAAAAGAAAAAAATCCTTTCCATTCCTGAGCAGTTACAATCCATGAAGTGGCCACATGTACCCTGTGGTTAAAGCAGATATGTTGTGTTTGATAGGAAATCATTCCAGGTGCCAGCCCATGGAATGAGCAACCTTTGCTTCTTCAGGTGACAGAGAGCAAAAATGAAACATTTTATTTCACATGTGGGCAATTCTGTGGTGTTAGGATGGCACAGTAAATGAGATGGGATTTTTGTCACAGGAACTCATTTTTAGGAGGGATTACTGAGCATCCTTTACCATCTTCCTGACATTTTGAAATGTGAAATACAACTGATAAAATGACTTTCATCTCTTCTAAAAAACCTCACTTGATTCCTATAGAAACCACTTTTTCTTTCTTTTTGGAAGACCTGCATGGCAGTTTGTGTTTAAATGCTCTTTGGAATGAGAAGGAATCTTCTCTGACAAGTTACCTGCAGTGCAGGAGCTGTGTCCTTCAGTCCATCTCTCCAAGTCCTTTCATAGGAGCTGAGGTCACTCATTTCTCTGATCAGGTGCACTCCTGGGTAAGTCAGAACACTTTATTTTGTATAATAAAACCATCATGGAGTGGTTTCTGCAAGAAATACTAAAATGCTCTTTTTGTAAAAGGTGGAATGAATATTTATCTAGATAATTTTATATGATTTATCTGATTTTTACCAGGGATTTGAAATAATAGTTAAGAACTGAGTTCAGGTCACTGAATATATCTGTCCAGACCTAATTTGTTGCAATGTCTGTGATATTACATCTGAAAAGGGATAGGAAAATAGCAGCCATCCATGTCATTCACGAAAGGAAAACCAGAACTAAACATATTTACACAAGTGCTGTAGACTTGAATTTTCAGACTTGTACTTTTATGTTGGTTTTGGCACTACAAAGAAAGAAGTTAATCAGCCCCTGAAGGATGAACATGGACATGGTTTCATGGAGTCAACAGGAAGAAATTTATTTAAAGGTATTGTATTTCAATGTGAGCAAATGGAATTCTCAGTAGGAGAATTTGGATGAGAAAATTCTGGATTTTTCTCAGGATTTGTGCAGGTAAGCCCAGGACACCTCTGCATTTTCCTTCATTTATTCCATGGATATAAACAGAGTTTTTCGTGAGAGATTTGGGAGCCTGAATCTTTGCCAAAAGCTGAATATGATGCTGATGTTCTGCTCTGTGTGTCATTAGCAGCTGTCCAAGCTGTTTGAAATGCAGACTCTGACAGTGTGGTGGTGGCACAAGGTTTGGGAAGCATTATTTGCCATGAATTTGGGGATTTCATGGCATTTCCAGCACTCATTTGGTATCAAACACAAAGAGATGTTGCACTGAGGGAATTTATCCTGGCAGAATATGAAATAAAGGGATCCTCAGGGGCAGAATGAGTTGGGCTGGGAAACCTTTGTCCACCTGTGCTCTGGATCTGACCAGGTCTTTGGGGTGCATTCCTGCCAGGTGACTGGAATGTGGCATTTCAGGGGGTGAGGAAGGAAGCCACTATCTTTTTTTGATATTATTTTTAATTCTGTGTGTGAAAATAATGATGTTTATTTACAAATTTAGGATGGACTAGGAATGAATGATGCTAGAGGTTAATACAGCTTTAATTTTATCACCTCCTTGCTTTAAATCCACTGGCTGTTGTTATCTTGTAATTAGGAGTAAGTTCATGCAAATGAAGGCACCCAGAATGACTCCAAGGAGCTGAAAATGATGATTTATGATGTGCTATCATTTCCCAGAGCAAACACAGACGCATTAAAGTGAAGAAGCTGTGATTCAGTCACTCTCAGCTCCCAGTTCTGTACTCTTGAATCCAAGCTCCTGCTGTTGCTGAGCAATAGATTTGTGGAGATAAAATCAACATATTCTGGTTCCTACTGCTGCCCACCCTGTGGTAAATCATGTTCATTGTCAGGAGATATCGTGTGTCATCTTAAATTGCTTCGTGTCATGTGCTCACTATAAATCAAGTACAGTTGGTTCTGCAAGGCAAGGAATTGTTCATTTAATAGAAATCACATTGCTGCAGCAAAGCAAGCTTAAAACAGGATCCCTGGGTTTCAGAGCTGTGATTTACTCCTGGATTTGGTCACTCTTTAAAGAGGCAATGCCGTGTTTTCATGACTTAAATTTCAGGTGGGATTAACAAATTGCATCTTGTACATTTTTTTAATCTCCTTTTAAATCAATTATTTCTATTGAAAAATAGATTTTTACATTTACTGCTACATTTCTACAAATTCAATGACATCCTGCGTTCCCCATTGACCCAGAAACCTCCATTAACAGGAAATCGGCATATGAATTATTATTGGTTTTTTGTATTGCTTAAACCACCCTCAATCATTGTATATTCCTTTTTGGGGAGCAGAATTGTGTTTGTGAAATGGAATAGAAGGCAGTACTTTGGAATCAGAGACAATATTTTGCTAGCACAAATGTGGGGGCGCTTTAAGATGTAGCTTAGCTGATGTACTAAATCACCCCTCGCATGTTGAAAAGGCGAGCGAAACCCACAATTAACATTTTAAACTTCTTAAGGAGTTGCTGCTATCACTGATTAGACAGTCAGCTGTTGAGACAGTAGCTTTTCTAGAGCAGGAGATTGTTTTGGCAAACTTTTATCTTAATGCGCCTCCGGGGAATCGCGGTGTGACCTCAATCTGAGTAAAGCCTCGCTGGGCTGGCGGGAGGTGCCAGGGCCCTGCTCCCAGACTGAATATTTGTTATCACATGTTAATCAGATTCATCATTCTGTTTAATAAAGATTTCAGCTGCCACGCGAATGCATAATCGGCTATGTCTGAGTGCCCCTCTTTTGTCTCGAGCAGATTGCTCCAACTGTATTAAGCATCATTAGACAAAAATGAGCACCTTATTAATTTGTCCTTTCTGTGTTTTCCAGCAGATTGGGCCTCATTATTATGCAAACACAGTACACAGAGCAGCACCAGAAGTAGCTCATTAATGTTTCTTTCCCCTCAGTACGTAACAGATTATTATTGTGAAGTGTGCATGAAATAATTGCTAATTACGTGCCTGAAATTGTACAGTGATTGTCTGTCTGGGGTTTTCCCCAGGTTTAAGGGCACTGTGGAAGCCAGCAGAAGCTACAGGTTAACAGTGCTGCAGCCAGGAAAGGGGAAGGGAATCACAAAACATGCATTTTATCACACGTTTTCCTGCCTGCAAGGAGTAATTAGGAGAGCTCTGGATTGCTTTGTAGTTACCTCTCACTCCGCTGCTTATTGTAAAAGAAATGACTCCCAGCTGGCAAATAATTTAATAGATCTGCCTGCCTGTGAATAGATGCAGGGGTGTTTGAGCAGTGGGCTTTTGGATTCAGTTAGTGTGGATCCCTCATTTCCACAGCACTAAAATCTGCATTTCCAAACACTTCTCTTTTCCCAGGCTCTCCGTTTACGGTAATTCTCCTTAAAATGTGTAAGCATTACAGAAATGGCATGTGAGGATTTGGCATGGGGCTGCAGTTTGGCAACTTTGTGCTAAGTGTGTAATTGGTTTAGGCTGGGAGGGCCTGTCCCTGATCCGTGGCACAGCTCCTGTAATCTGGCTGCCACCAGAGCTGATAAGACTTGGCCACAACCGAAGTTTTTGCAGCGCTCCAAATGAAATCCTGATCCATTAAGGGTTTGCGTGGATTTAGCTTTATAATCTGGTTTAGAAATGGTGAGTGGTCAGATCTTGGATGCAGGCTTTGTTGTGGAAAAGATGCCATGAAAACTGCGGCATCAGCTTGGGATTTCCTAACCTTGCTTTTGTTGACAACCTCAACTAAATGGCAATTGTTTATTTATTGTGTATGAGCACTGCAGCAGATATCTTGGGAGGTCAGGAGAAGAAGAATGTTCATCTGACTTTACTTACATGAAATAATTTAGCCTGCATTTGGTTGATATTACATAGTTGCTTATGTCAGTTGGTACCACCAGTTAAATGTGCTGGTGGCTTCATGCAATTGAATTTCAAATAAATGGAGCATGTGAACTGTAAAATATTCTCTGCACATTTCACATAGATCATTACTGAGAATTTCTGAAGCACAGACCTATGTTACACTTCCAAAAAATCCAAATGAAACTGTTCTGTGGAAACCAAATTCTCTTTGCTGCACTGCTCATTGTTGGGCACATGGATATTGACTTGATAGATCCCTTGAGAGACAAAAATTGAAAATATTGCAGAAATAAATATTTACTTGCATTATTTGAAATGAATATATTGCTAGGAACAGGCTGAGCTGTGCTATTAATGTGGAGGTTCTGATTATGATAATAATTTTCTTTGTGAATTTTCAGTGTGGTTTTGCACACTGATGTTTGTCTGTAATAACAGCAGTGCATAAAACTCCTCTCTAAAGCAGCTCTCACAAGCAGTGCAGTGTCACACTGAAATTGTCACATCTCCTTTGGACAATTTTCCTTTTCCTTCACAATTTGTATTTTCCTGTCCTTTTTCTGCTCTGCATTTTCTCTTTAACTGATCTGTTTGCTTACCAATTTGAATTAATTGAATTAGAACTGTTTTTTTCAGTGTGTGATCATGTTTCATATGAAAGGCTGTGACCCACACATCAACTCTTGAGCAGCTGCCTGTTGAGAATTTCCAAGAAATAATGTTCTGATGGCCAGGGACTATTGGAACTCACCTGAGTTTGTGTCAATGGGTGAAATATTTTCCATCAGTCTGGCTTTCCCCTTCTGATGCTGTGCATCCACAGGTGACCTTGGAAAAGGTTTTTCATGTTGCTTCTTTCTGCTGGTGCCAGAATCATTTGTCTCCCAGGAATTATCTGTCTGAATTGCTTTCCTTGTGCTTGACACTGAGTGTGCTTCTTTTCACTCAGCCAAAATGTGTTTGTTCCTCCTGTCTCTGGCAGTAGATCCTCACTGGGGTCAGTGCTGTTTGCAGCTCTCTGGGAATATTGTTTGCTGAAGCCTTATTAAGGAAGAAAAAAGTTTATTTATAACTCTGGGAAGAAGGTGAGCAGTGTTTCAGTAAATATCTCTCTGTGTGTTGCAAAATCTGCCATGTATTTCTCATCACATCCATGTTCTCTGAGAGCTCTCAGGTGTCAGGGACTGAATATTTTATTCTTTAATTCCTTGAGGGCTACATTTAAGTGAAACTGAATCCTACTGAGTGAGAAATAAATGTCAAACTCTGAATCCTGTCCTGCCAGTGCTCCTCCCTGCTCATGCCTGCCAGAAAAAGACTGACATCTAACTTAGCAGAATTATTCGAATTCCACTGTATTGAAGCTTACTTTAAATATATAATAATGTCTTTAAATATTCTTTAAAGAGGGAGAGATTTAAAAATACAGGGACAAACCTGGTATTAGCTGGTTTAAAGCATATTATCAATAAAAGTGCTGAGACAGTCCCAGCACTGTGATTTATTGTCTGCTGATAATCAAGTGATCTTTCATCAGGCAAGGCCAGTGCTCACAAAATGCAATCATTTCCCTTCTTTCCTGGTGCAAAAATAAAGCTTGGCTTAAATAACCTCAGGTATGAAGCTGAGAAAGGTTCTGCCCTTTCCCCTCTCCCATCCCACTCCGGGCTTCAGGCAGCTCCTGGAGAAACTGCCTTGCAAAATACATCTCTGGAATGGTTGGGGTTAAGAATATTGCCATTTCTGTGGGATTATTTTTTATACTGGTTTATATCAGGCATCTGACTCGTGGTCCAATGCCACAAATGGTTTTTATCACTAGGATGAGGTCTGGGATGTGAGGATGCAGAAAATGAGCGCACTGATAGCTGCTGCTTCAAAGCTATGGAAAATGTCCAGTAGCAGCTGCTGAAATTCCAGATTCAACATTCCAATTGTTTTATATTCCAGTGAGCAGCCATTGTTGGGTTTGATAGTGATTATGGCAGGCCCAGGGTGCAGCTGCCACTGACCCCTGCAGCAGCCCCAACAAAACCCCTCTTTGTTGTCACTCTGGGAAATGTCTTGGCCATTGTGGGGCTGAATCCAAACCAGCACTGCAGTCATGCACAGGGAAATTAAAAGCTCCACAATTCACTGACAGGAGGCTAAATGTCTATATTAATGATCATGTTCAGGTCTTTTTTAAAAAATTAACTTTGGTATCTTGTTACGTAATTAAAATCGAGGTGAAGTTAAGCTATCTAAACTCATCATAAATTTAATAACTGAACTCTCCCTTCCTATAAATTTCTGTGCTATTAGAGAATGTAAATCTCCAATCAAGGTAAGGACTTTTGTAATTTAACTTTTATTCTCAAAGTGAGTGTGCTTTCAAGTAGTTGGAGAGCAGCTTTACTAAGTGATAGCCATTTTTCACACTTTGGGAGCCAAGTGGCTGCAGCAGAATAAAAGAATTCGATTTGTTGCAGATGTTTTCTAACTCTGTTACCTCTGGGTTCTGTGAGCCTTTCCTCCTTGCTAGGAAATTAGAGTAAAATTGATTTGTATAAGGTGAATATGACATTCTAGATTTACATAATTAAACTGCACACAGGCTGTGGAATGCAGGGATACTCCCTGTAGTAGCTCTGTCTGGCTTGCTCACTGTAGGAATTCTACTTTGGGAGCTTTTCTACTCCTTAAATTGCAACCATACAGCAATAATATAAGGTAGGGGGGTGAAAAGACAGACAATTACCACCATTCTTCCATATGTAATTTGTGTATGGTATTGGTTATTTTTATTGTTGAAGTTCATAGTTTCTTCCTCTTGATGGAATACAAACATTTGGCCAAATTCTTTCCCAGAAGTAAGCGAAGCCAAACATAAATTTGGTTCCTTCTCCTCTCCGAATGGCTTGAAATAATAATAATAATAAAAAAGAATTGGCTAAGGTTTGAAATTTCCCTGGTGTTTATAGAGAGATGTGTGGCTGTACAAAGATTTAGCCTTGTCTTTCTTCAGGAGAGGAACAAGGCTATCAGATAAAGCAATACCTCAGCACATTTGAATTCCCATAAATCCTACGTGACTCCAGGCAGATTTGAGCTCTCAGGTTGGAGGTGAAAAAAAAAATCTCTGTAAGTTTAGTCTGTGTTCAGTAGGTGCTCTGAAGTGGTCAGGTTAAAGTTTAAATAATCTGCATTATTACTGAGTAAGGCACTGTGTGCCTTCTGTCATCTACATGCTTCTGTGGGTTATTTTGAAAGCATAATAATTTTTAAAAATGGATCGTTTCCTTCTAATTGATCTAGAATATTCCATGTATATGCAAAAACTCTTTTTTTTTTGTTAATGCAGTATAGAGAATGGTGGCTTTAGCTGAACATAAAAGCAAAGAACTGTTCTTGGGCACTTTTGACATTGAAGTTTTCTGTTTTATAAACCTCAGCTGCAGTTCACACTTGTGGAAACTCTAAGTGTCCCTCTTATTTTTAACAGCAGCCCAGGGTATGGTTGAAAGAGGCAGATTTCCATTCTGGCTTTTGTTTGAGCAGCTTCCAAAACATAATTCTAGTTTTTTTGGGGTTTGTTGTTTTTTTTTTGTTTTTTTTTTCCTGGAAAATTTGCCAAGCCCAGCTCAGATTAAGTTTCTCTGTTAGATTTGTTCTTTTAAGCATCTGGATCAGAAATTGTATCCCATACTCCGTAGTAATGAAACATTTGGAAATCATCTGAGAAATCACAGTAAGCCACGATAGTGCAGCGCATTCTTTCTGAAAGGCAGAAAAATGGACTTTGCAGAGCAGCTTGGGGTGGGGTTTTTGGGGTCAGTGGGATTTTATTTGACCCCACCAAGAGCTTGCACCTCATTCCCCTGGGGCACAGCAGGTGTTGTTATCTCTGAAATTATTGCCATCTCTTTTATCAGTGCACAGCACTGAGATGCAGATAGATTCCGTGCCAAATCTGAGCATTCTCTGATATTCATGGGTGGAAAACTGAATAAATAAAGGTTGTTTTTATTGTAACTCATAAAGCCACAAGCTGAGGAATGATTTGGTTTGGGTTTTCCTGATGCACTGTGCTATTTATGCTTTTTAAAAGATGAATCCACGGTGGATGTGCAAGTTCATCAAGGCAGCTGAACCCCCTGTTTTACTGGTTCCAAATGAATCATTAGACTTTATGGTCACTGAGCAAATGCTTTTCTCATGCCATAAATGAGACAGCCATTGGATAAAGTTGCTGTGCTCTTTTATTGAAGAGCAGAGTTTGTTGAAGAGAAGCAGATCCGGACTGCAGGGGTGAAGAGCTGGCACCTCCTCTTCATTAGCTGCACTTGGAGCAAGGTTTGTCCCCCTCAGGAAGGATGGGGAGAGGCAGACGAGGCACTGGGGGACTTGGGAAGGCAATATGTGTGTTTTGCATTACTTTTTAGGCAAATATATTTATTCACTGCAAAGAATTAGTGCTGTAGCCAAAACACTCCTCGCATTCCCCCACAGTCTGCTGTCCACATGATCCTCTGGGATTTCGAAGCAGCCTTTGTTTTGGGTGGTTTGGGAAGTGCAGATGGCTGACTCTTAATGAGCAGTTCTTGAACTTTTTAAAATTGATTTCCCAACTATTTTGTTGCTTTGAAAGTCATGCAAAGCAAGGAGAGAGCTGCCATGAGTAGAAGCAGAAATGTTGCCTTTCTCACAGTCAGATTTCAGCCATCAGCTGATAAAACAGACCCCAAATATAAACCACTTGTTGCTTTGGGGTTTGTTATGAATGTCACCTTCAGGGAGTGAGGCACAGCCAATTTTCTCTTCAAGAGAGTGGAATTTTTACTCCTGTTGCCTTCTGAACTTGTGTTATCTGCTGCACTTTGTTATGTGGTGTCTCCTGTAAAATTTCTTCCGTCCCAGTTTGTATTGCAGCCATTATTTGAGAAATATTCAGCCTGGCTGCAAAGACACTGGAGAGTTATCAAAGGGGACAAATCAGAGACACTTATCAATAATCCAAATTTGTCCTGCACCCCCAGGTTTATTCAGCTGCATTCAGGGAAATCACATTTGTTTGACATTGGTGCCATAAACATTTAGCCCCCTGCTGTGTGGGATAACCTTGCAGAAGAATTTACAGCAATATTTCATCTGTGTGAGTGTGAATATTCAGTTTTCTCTGGATCCATGGATCCATCCCTTCCCTGGGATGTTTTGTGCACCAAGGAGTTCTCTCCCTGCCTTCCAAAAACTGGCTTGGCTTAGGCTTGGTTTTAAGGTCTGATTTCTGGCACCTTTCTGTTCCCCCCCAGATCATTTATTTTTCCTTTTTCCCTAAATGTTGGGGCTGTTTGCTCCACTGTGAATTGCTGGATGAAGGAGAAAGTGGCCTGGGTGCTGGTCCAGGAGCAGGAGCAGGACAAGGCAGATGGCTGCTCTGCTAATGGGGCTTCTCCATTTGCTCTCACGGGGAGAGGGACCTTGTCATTGTCACCATTTCTCAAAGCTCATTGATTTTTCATTCTAGCAGGATTTGTTTGCTTTTGAACCACTGCTGTGCTTTTATCATTACATGCTGCACCTTTCACTGGGCTGCACATTTCACTAGTTTTTTGATACTTGCTCTTTTAGGATTCCAGCACAGAACTTTTTCCTTCCCCCTTTGCATTGAGAACACTCCTTAGATTCTAAATAAACCAGGCCCAGTCATTCTGTTTTATTGTTTGAAATAATCTAAGTGCAATATGATCTATATTCCAGTTTTAGCTTAGCACTCCAAAATATTAAAATAAATTTTTACCAGAACACTTGTGCTTTCTAATTCTATGTTTTGTTATATACCAGGGTTTTTTTCCCCCAAAAAAATTCTTTTAAAAAAGCCTTTTCCTAATTTAAACAAAACAAAACCCACAAAAGATACTGTGGATGAAAGCTCAGCTGTTTTCTACAGTATTATTCAAGGTCTTCATCCTCTTCTGAAGGAAGCTGGCGTGAAATGCTTGGAGATCAAGGTTGCAAAACTGCACAAAGTTTTCTGAAGCTGTGCTTAAGCAGGAACAGCTGCACTCCTGCACTGCCTCTTTTTTAATTAGTTGAACCCACTTCCTCCACTCTTAACTTCCTGATGGGCTGGATCTGGAAAATATGGAGATAAGGATTTAATAGAGATCCATGTTTACTTACTTCAGCATTTGGCTTTATAGCCCAAAATAAAGTAACTAATTTTTCCCATCTCCTCAATTTCTCATCTTATTATTAATATTTTTAGAATAAGCTGAATCCTGATCCTTCCAAACTTTGTTTTCTGCTCTGGGCATCAGCCAAGCTCTTCTTTAGAGCTCTTCCTCTGCTTTCTGAGATTTCACAGCATTGCCACAGCCCTCCCTTCCTGGGAGGGTCCTTGGGTTTGATTGCTGCTCATTAAAGATGCTCTTGCTTTTCTTCTTGGCAGGAGCTGGGAATGTGAGCTGTAGAGCTTATTTGTCATCACTGAACTGGAGGCTGACTCTGCCTTCATGGCTCTGTGTTCAGTGACAGCAATCTCAGCTGGGCTGGCTTGAAATTGTCACAGCTTAATCTGCAGCAGAGCCCTGTGAAGGTGCTTGGGAAGGAGCTGCAGCAGGGATGTTCTGACTGCACCACAACACAAATACCAGTTGGTTTTGTGCTTCATGGCATGCCACAGAAAAAACTGGAAATGTAGCATTTAAAAGTGGTTTTTTTTTCTCTGTGCACTCTATTAAGCCAGAAGTACCATCCTAGACCTAAAAATTCAAACCCAATTCTATGGCTTTTGTATCTACTCATGATTTCTCTTAAAATTATTTAGTATTCTCTGTGCCACACTTCAAGGATTCTAAAAGCTTCTGGTGGTTGAGGTTTTTAAATTCCCTTAAATCAGTTTTTGTCAGTGTGTGACAAAAGGTGCTGATCACATCCCCTGGCAGGGACAGTTATGGGAACCTCTGCACAAATTGTTGAAATGATTCCCAAATCCAGGAGTGTGTGTGGGTGAAAAACCCATGGGATGCCTGTGCAGGCTTTGGGGCTTTTAGGATAAAAATTTTCTAATTTGCAAAAGGTAACTGAGATAGAAAAGGGCTTGAATGAGTAACAGGTTTACAAACAAACTGAGAAATTGCTGCTTATCTTGTCCCAAATTAGATTAAAAAACCTCTTCTAGAACTGAGTGATAAGAATTTATGGGAATCTCTGGTTCCATACTAATATTTTTTAGGTATAAAAGAGGAAATATGCCTGATGATATTAATTTGCTGTTAACTAATATAGTACAACATCAGTAAGTGGCAGTTAATCTATCAAACTTCTGCCATGACATCTTACTTGTTGTTTTAATATGTTCTAAGCATGAAATGTGTTTTTCAGGTATGTTTTACATTTGCACCAGGTAATGGAAAGTACAATATATGACGTGCTTGTGCCCCAGAGGAAACTTTTAAACAGAAATAATTGAATGCAATAAATCAGGCCCTGCTCTGCCCTGTGCTCTGCATCTCTGAGGGCACATTTCTAGCAAGCCTTGTTGGCAGTGACAGGATGACAGAGCCCACTGCCCTGGCCCACCAGACATTTGCTTTGTGTTCCAAGAGTGAAGAATAAAAAAGAGAGAGAGAATGAAACCATTTCTTCAATAAGCAACTCCTTTCTTTTCAAAGATTTAGGGTCTTGTTACAGATTGCTGTTACCATTGGTAGTAAGCCTATAGTTTTTCAAGTAATTAGGAACATCCACAAGCTAATAAATCTGCCCTGAAATTTTCATTTGCTTGTGGACATTGTATGAGTTTGTATTTAACTGTGTCTCTGCATGGATGATTTATCAGGTGTTTATTCTCCAAAGATTTCCTCCTAGGCACTGCTGAGATGATTTGATGCACAGTAGGTTTAATAACTGAAATGCTGGGATTATTATTCCTCTTTGCTGGAGGGTTTATTTACTCCCTTATCAGACACTAATCTGAAAGATTTCCTTGGCTTGTGAATGTGCAACTTGGTTTAGTCAATGCTTAGAAGTAGAAAAACCTCCTAAGTCACCACTCACAGCATCTGGTGCAGCACCCTGTAGTGAATAAAAACCTAAATACAGTAAATATTGTTTTCTTTTATTGTAAATTCAATATCCCATTTGATCATTTCATGGCTGTTTGGGCTGAGTTTCTCAAAAGGAGTTTTGCTACTTTAAAAGTGGAGATGTGAATGCTTCCAAGGACATCTCAGTGGCAGAGTTTTAGAAAGGAGGAATGGTGTGGATTATAAATAATCCAGCAAAAATAAATGTGGCCTGGGCTTGCAGGTTCATCAGCTGCTTTCCTCACCCAGGTGTTTGTTTAGCAGGAAGAGCTGATGAGAGAGGAACTTCACTTCAGGCTGGTTGGACAAATCCAGTGTGGTTCCAGTGCCAGCAGCAGCCAGGCTTTGTTCTCAACTGGAGCTTTAAATCCAAACTCTGCACCATGATTGATCCCAGCACAATGAATGCTCTGCTGGGCTCTATATAAATATTAAATACACTCTAAATGGGGCTGTCACTTCCCCTGGGCTTTTCTCTTTAAGAACTACAGCTCTAGAAATGCTTTTATTCTGATAATAATAGAGAATGGAAAATCAAAATTATGTCTCCAAGTATCTCTGCTGATTTAAACCTGGTATGGAGTCTTCTCCTTTGTAGAGATCTGTTTAAAAAAAAAATAAAATCTCAGCTTAAGATCTACTTAGCTTAGAATTCAAAATATTACCAGCAGACTAAAGCATGGTAGCTGAAACCAATTGCAAACAGATGGGATTTTCTTATTCTGATTGGCCATATGTTGCCAGAGGAAAAAAATTGAAAAATCCAGACAAAACATAACTCATCTAAAGGAAATGACCTTGATAGTTCTTGACTACTATATGGATTTTTTTTTTAGAGCTAACCCGTAGAATAGCTCCAATATTCCGTAAGGATGGCAAAATATTGTAATATAAAGGGTATGGTGCTTGTTGAGGTGGTTCAGAGGGAAAAAAAAGCCACAAAAACCTGAGCTCTGCCATAGACACAGGTGTAAACAGAAATAAAGAACTGGGCAAGGCTGAGATGAATCATTCCAAGCCATTCTCCTGGGCATTCCTTCATAGAAATGAATAATAACTGGAAGTGTCTGAGCAATGTAAATCACACTTGGAAAACCTCTTAAAGTACAAATGTGCTCAATTTCTAATAGGTTGGGGAGTTTATGGCTTTCAAATGGGCAGCTTTATGTGACTAACTTCAAGAATAGTTCATATTCACTTACTTTCTGGGCCTTAAATTCCCATATACACAGCAATTACTTGTAATTGTTAAAGGACTAAAAATTGCTGTTGCTGTATAGAAATACACATTAGAAAGGCACAGAGATTAAAGTGCTGGTATTGTCTGTTGGATCTTTGATCTGAAGGGTATCTAAATCCATTAGGGCTCGCCTGGTTTGTCTGTAGATAAGATTTATATATTTTTATGGTGTATTTATAAATGTGTTACAAATACAGGTGCACAGCATTCCCATATTTCACATTCTGCATTATTTCTCTGCCATCTTTCCAAGCTGCTCCTCCAGAATGTTTTTAATTGCATTACACATTGCAAACTTGCCACGGGACGAACTCCATACCTTGGCAAATCCATTTAGCCTCAATTTTAAACACCCTCCCCAACATTTGAGAGCTGATTGCACCTCAGGGAGCACCTCAGTGGGCTTTGGGGGGATTAATAACACAACATGCAAAGCAAGTTGACAGTAAAACTTTCACTGGTGTTTGGCTGAGCTCATGTAAATATGACACTGATGAAGTGTGACCAAATCCCTGGTTAAAAACTTCAACTCCTTGCCCATAGAAGTTGGAGATTATTCTGGAGGGGTATTATGCATGCAGAAAGTAATTGAGTATTTCTCCCAGTGGAGGTTCAGATGTGGTGCTCAGGGGGTTCTGCTTAGTTTAAATTCTATTAAAAATATGTTCTGGTAACATTGAATGCATTGTTGAAAGTAGCAATGAGCTTCATAGTTCAGTTCATCATTTTGTTCTTAACATGGCCAGTTTTGCCCCTAAATATAACTGTTAAAAGTTGTCTAAAAGTGCATCTAAAAGTGTTCATTATGATTAGGACAATTTCAAGAAGTTTCTTAAGCAATTTAAAACAGTTTCTACAGATGGAATTGAAATAATCCTCCCATTTTCCAAATCAAACTTCTGTTTTGGGGCAGACTTTGTAAATACTGTATTTTCATTGCTCTCTTAAAAAAGATAGAGTAGGAGAAGTGACTCTCCCAAGTGATTTCATTTGAAAATTCAATGTCTAGATATAAAAAATGTTTTAATATGTAGAAGTTATAATAATTTAAAACCAACTTCAGCAAGTAGAATAAGGAAGCCCAGGAAATGCTGTTTTTTCTGCATTTAGCTTTTAAAAACTTATTTATTTCTAGTGTGTACTGGTGTCTACCTGAATGGTAAATGCAGGGAATGTATTTAGGTACTTGAAAAAGGAGAATAAGACAAAAATTCCTTTAAAAAGGAAAAACCCTGTGCTCTATAAAACTTGAGATACATTTAGAATTTGCTGTACTTGTGGTGTGTTCAGACTTTGCAGTCTGCTGCATGAGCAGGAGATTGGGGTGCTTTGGAAGCAAAGCTGTGTTTGCACAACAAACAGAAACCAAAATTTGGAAAAGGAATCACTGAAGGATGGGACCAGAGAGATGTTCTGGTTTGGGATGAGCTCAGATACAACAAGAGCATCTCTGCCCCTGTTTGTGGTCTGGAAAAGCTTCCCAGGGAGAGGTTGCAGAGGCTCCCCTGCTCAGCTTTTGGTGCTTCTGGAGCTGGGAGGGTTTTCCAGGAGAGCTCAGAGTCTGTCAGGCTGAGCCCAGCAGAGGAGAGGAGCAGCTCAGGGATCATCAAAGTCCTGATGAAAGCTTTGGGAGGAGCAGCTCTGGGAACAATGCACAGTTCAATTCATTGCAAACCTGCAGCACAGGAGAAGCAGCTGCTGAAAGACAAGGGAGGGCAGCTCTTCATTGTTCTGAACCTCTCCTCTCTGGAGCTGTCATAGGCAAAAAAATAATATATTCAAAATAAGAATTGCACAGCTATCAAATCCTGAGTAGCCAACAGCTTCTGTGTGCAGAGGCACAGCAATAAAATAATGCCCCACGTGGCTGGAGGTGCCTTCTGGTCACAGCCAGAGCTGTGTGGAAGCCTGGGAGAGAAAAACCAAAGCTGAAAAGCACATTTTTATCACTGCTGCCTCCATTCTGAAAGATCATTAGAAGCTTGATGACATTTGATTGCTTTGTTTGAAAATAATAACCAAAAAAAAAAGAGTATCTAATGAGGAGAAGAGAAAAAAAGAGCTCAGCAGTGAATGAGAAGTGTTTGATGTACATGAAAGACTCTGGTGCTTTTCCTGCATTGTTCAGTTGAACTGTGAGGCTCCTTGGAGCAGGTTGTAACATGTGCCTTGTGCTTAAATGGATTCCAAAAGCAATCAGAAATATCATGGAAGAAATCTCTGCAACAAGAGCTGATTTCATTATTCCAAGAATTGAAAAAGGGATGTCAATAAAGGATGAACACCCACCAGCTTTGGAAATCCATAAACTGGAGTCTGGGCTATGGATCATTATAATTATAATTATAATTATCAATATAATTTTTTCCTCTTTCTGGTCACTTCTGGCCACTCTCAGAAGAATCCTGTGGGTTCAGGTGGATGTTAAGCCTGGCCTAAACCAGCTTTATTCAAGTTGGCAGAGACCTTGGGGATTCCTCGTCCAGCCTCCTGCTCGGAGCAGGATTGAGTCCAGAGCAGCTTGGCAATGTGTGCAATCTCCCAAACCTGGGAGGAAGGGTGGAGATTCCCTGCCTCTCTTGGCACTCTGTTATTCCCTCAGAGAGAACTTCAGTGCAGAGAGAATTCCTGCTGGGAATTCTGAGCTCAGTCCTGTCCCCCAGCCCATCCATGGGGAGATGTTTCCATCTCCTCAGGAGCTCTGGGAGCCAGGGATGTGCTGCTGGGATTCTCAATTTGAATTTCCCTTTTCCAGCTCCTCCTGGTGCCCCAGTTTATCCAGTTTATTACTGGGCACCCCCATTTTGTCCCTCCCTGTCACCTCAGGTGTGGCTCTGAATCAAACCATGCTGGACCCTGTGAGAGCCAGGGCTGATTTTAGCTGGTTAACCTCATTTTCTGGGTACCTGAATCTTTAAATTCCTGTCACCCTAAAGCACTCTACAGAGGCAATACTCAAGCAGGTCTGCCCATGTTTTTAAATTATTATTTTTAATACTCAGTGAAAAGGACTTTAAGAATTTGGCCCCTTTCAATGAAAAATTTCCATCCACTTTCTAATCTCTCAAATCCAACTTGGAGGTAAAGGTTCTACATAGAGAAAAGAAAATAAACCCATCAGAGTTAGGCAGTAAAGAAATAAATATACTTTGGGCTGTAAAAGGGTGTTAGTGTTCCAGTGCAATCTTTAATATTTTTTTTCCTTTTACTCTACCAGCTATTCCATTTAAATTAAATACCTTTTATGTGTGGTATCAGCATAGAGTGGATATTAATTTGTCTCTTGTGTTTGAGTAAAGAACATAGTTAGTATATTAACTTTATAGTAAGGTCTTGCTGTAAAATATTTATCTCTGGAATGAATATGATTATTGTAGGGACGTGGTGCTTAGATGTTCATTGAAATGGAACAAATATAAATTTCAGTAATCCTGCAGTGGTTTGTTTAAATAAATTAAATAATAGAGGTGTAGGTGGTGGCTTTAGTTGGATATGAGACTTTCTAGACATCAAATAAGTGACACAAAACCAAAACTTTTTATAATGGAAGGGAATTTTTTACACTTTGTGTAGCATCCCAAGTTCAATGTAATTTTTATTATTCTGATCTCTTTCAAATTTCCATCAAACATTGAAAATGTTTGACCTTTGAAGAGAGGGTTTTTTCCCCAGCTTTGATTTTGTTCATGCTGTGCATTATAAAACACTCCTGTTATTTGACCTGTGTTTTGCTACAGAACTACCAAAAGAAACCTCACTGGGTTATCAACATTTTGGAAGTGCCACAGGGTTCCTTTAGTTTGAATAAAATTCCTTTCCTCCTTCTCCCTGCAGGCCTGACCATGATGGAGAGGGGAATTTGCTTTTCCCTGCCAGGTATTTGTCTAAACAATCGTGGAGTTCTCTGATGATTCCAAACTCATAAATAACACTAATTGAGCTGCTGTGGGCTGGTAGCAAGGAAATATTCTTTTTTTAAGTGGCCAAAATGCTTCAGAGCCAGCCTGTGCAGGGCTGCTGGTCCCTTCAATTTCTTGAGTCTTTCTGTTACCAAAAAAGGGATTTTTGCTTGCTTTTGTTCTGTGTGCTGGGAACACTCAGGATGCAGCAGCACCATGAAAAGAATTGGTTTGGGGCACAAATAAGAGGGTGGGGGCCAATGTGCAGTGCCTCTGCAGCCCCCTGTGTGTGCATTTCAAACACGATCATTAGCCATGTTTCATCAGCTCTGTTCCTTATTGTACTTAACCTGGGGTCACTGTAATATTTCTTGGTTTTAATGCTTCCAGATTTATGAAAGGGTTGCTGATAAATTCTTTTAATCCAATATGGCTTATTGATTCACGTATTTGAAAGATGTTTAATATCCTCTTTGTACCTTTGATTCCTTAAGTGTTGCAAAAAGGCAGAAATTGGTAATTGTTGATAACAAGATCTCTGGGCCTCAGAACTGTGTCTCATTCATTTAAAGAGGATTAGGGGAGGCAGGAGCTCACAGAGCAGGAGCCAGGACAGAACAAAACCACAAATAGAATTATGGAGAGAACACACAATGGGTGGTTTAAGCATGTCTGTTGGAACAACAGGACTTGGCTAATCACGTGTCCCACCCTGGGAGAGGGCAGCTCCCTTGGAAAAGAACCCCTGGCTTCAAATGCACTGATCAAACGGCTCCTGAATTACACATGTTTACTTTCATCACTTTATTTGATTAGGGCCACAATGGCAGGATGGCGTGCTAAAGGGGAGAAGCATTTTGTGCAGGAAGGAAAAACTTGCTGCTGCTGGAGAGCCTCTTAATTCCTATCCAAACTCAAACTGTGCATCTCTCCTGCACCGACTGAGTCAGCACTGAATTGCATCAAAGCCACTAAAAGGATGAAGGAATTAGAAAAGTACAAAAGCAAAACTTGTCCAGGCACAGAGCATTTCAACTAAAAAATGATGAACCAATTAGCTCATGAAGTGACCATCCAGGAAGTGCCAGTAGCTGCTCCAAGCTCAGTTAGAGCAGAGAGAGCTCAGGCTCTTTTTTCCTTGCTCTTTTTTGTATTTCTTTTTGATGTTTCCTAGAGTTCCAACATTTTTTTCCTATTTTTCCATCAAAAAACCATCCAGCTTGGCAGTGTTCTGCTGAATAATTCATTTTGATCCATCCCCAGAGAGGCCTGGGCAGTCTGAGAGCTCTGTAGCTCCTGTGAAGGGCCCAGGTAGTGATGTGAGCTCTGATGTGAGCTCTGATGTGAGCTTTGCACTTCTCAGTTGGGCTTGAGGGTCACATCCAGCTCTCCAGGTATTCACCTGATCTGTGAAATCTGGCACTGGCTGCTCTTTGGGGACCTGTTGAGTCACTCATGAGGAGGAAATGTGAGGAAATACAAAGGAATGAGCAAGAGAAAGGAGGAGTTGCACGATCACTGTGCATCCCTGGGGTGGTTTTGTGAGTGTCAGGATGAGAACACTCAGACCCAGCGTGTGGGCACCACCAGAACATGAGCATGGAGAGAAAATCTTGATTGCTCTTGCAGGGGAAATTCCTCCTCAGCCATGGCTGAGAAGAGTCAGGAGAGTTTTCTCCTCTCTGGGTGCACAGAATTGCATTTCAGGATGGTATCATGCCCAGCTCTGATTGCTAGCAGACGTGTGCAGGATTTTGCTGTCAGGAATTTGCAGTAAACCCAGCGTGAGTTCATGTGAGTGCTGTGGCCTTCAGCCAGAGTGGTTTCCCAGGGAACTCTGTGCCAGAGATTTCAAGCAAGAAGGATATCTGCCTGATAAGTTATTTTTCTCTCTGGAATCTAAGGTTCTGCTCCTTCTGTCAGCCTGCATGTTCTCCAATTGCATTCCAGATTTAGCTAATGATCTTGCAATGCTTCAGACAGAAAGTGGAAGTGAGCACATGAAGTGCCAAAAGAAACTCTGCAAGAAGTCTTGATGTAGCATAGCAATAATTCATGGCTGATGACATTACCAGAAGTGATGAGTTTCACACATTGAGAGGAGATGTATTTATTTCATAAAATGCAAAGCTGCAAAATCAATAGGAACAGCTATGGGGGAGAGTGCCAGCACCAGCCATGGCATCCTCCTGGAATTTAATAAGCAAATGTTGCCTGATGGTTTTGTTGTTAGAGCATTGTGTTGTCAAAGCCATCACAGCTCCCCATGACCCAGTGGAATTCTTTTGGGAATATAGAACATGGGCCAGGGGGCTTCCCATGGCTGACATGGCAATGACAGCAGAAATCCAGGATGGAATGACAGCAGAGATCTGGAATGTAGTGACTTGTTTAATTTTTTTGGCTGTTCATACCTTGGATGTGCCTTACTTTAGGCAATACCTTTGTATCTTTTATTTTAACATAGATGAATGTGGGTGCACACAGATACACAGATATACACACAATCATTGTTTACGGAACATCTTTATATCTTTTTTTAACAAATAGGTGGATGTGGGTGCACAAAAACACTTGTAGACACCCACACATGCATTAAGACATGGATATAAGTGTGTATATAAGTGATTTACATGGATATAAGTGTGTATATAAGTGATTTCCATTCTATATAAATTCCATAAGAGTTTAAGCCATTCACAACTGACCATTCAAAGCTGGAGATCTGTTACAGAAAGTTTCTGGTTTAATCTCCAGCTTTAAGAGCCTTTCTTGGCAAGAGCTTTGTTTATTTTAAAAATCACTGAGAAATTAGGAGCATTTTGCACAATGCTGAAAGATGGGTGGGAGGTTGTTCATTTAATTTCTGTGGCTGTGTAAAATCTCACTTGTCACTTCAGATCCAGGGCTGGGTGACTTCTGGATGTTAATAAATATTTAGAAATAACACACCCAGAGAAAGGGATCAGGATGTGGTTGGAGGCTGCAATAGATCTTTGCTGCTGCCTCATTGCTGGAGGAATGACCTGTAATCTCAGGAAACTATTTATACAGATTGTGGTGACAGGGAAAGCACAAGGACTTGTGACAAGAATGTTTGTGATGGCTCCAGAAGTATTTGGAGTGGTTTATTAATGAAAGGTTGAACAGATCCGAAGCTTGTAGAAATGATTAGAATAACAAGTAGTGAATACATTGATTTTTGAACATTTACAGCTTTAAAACACAGCATGTTCACTTGGACTTTACTTCTTTTCCCTTTGTTTTGTTAATAACTTGCTCTGAAGAGACAGATTTTGATTTTTGTGTTACTTTGCTTGTCAGACCCACACAGAAGAACAATACATTTTTATATTTTCTTTTATTTGGTCCTGGTTTCCATATGGGAAGGCCAAAAGGAGGCATTACAGCACGTGAAAATACTTTAAATATTAAATAAAGAGCAGTTGGAAATTCTCTCTGCAAGTATTGAATATTCCATGCCTAAATGACATATATTCATATTTTTCAATGCTTTAATACATTTCATCCTGAATTACTCACCTGGGTGCATCAGCCTTTTGAATTTCTCACCCGTTTTCAGTCATGGAAGATAATAAAATTTTCCAGATTTGGGGATAAAACCCTGGATATATACTATTAATTGTTGACAATAATCTATAACTTCAGCCCCACTTGGGTTGCTGCTGAAGAAATGAGAGCTCTTGGTTCAGCTGCAGGTGGCAGCAGAACACTGGAGTTATTTCCACCAGCCCCAGTCCACAAATGAACTTCCAGCCAATTAATAGCAGTAAAGCTGATCATGCTGTTGAAAAAAAATTATTTTTTTCTATTTGCAACCTGGAAATTAATTTTTTTAAATTTATTTTTCAAATAGAAATTATTTTTTTCCCTTCAGTGTTACAGAGCATTCTGGTCTGCCAGGGTTCTGAGATTTTCACTCTGGTGCCTGCAGAAATATAATTATTTACTGAACTCTAAATCTCTGATATTCAGTGTGTGAAGCCAGAACAGGGAATATTAAACTTTAATAAGATTAGCACTGCAGCTTTAAATATAAGCAGGTGATTTGCCAGAGGTGTTTGGACAGAATCCTGTAAAATTTTGTACAATAGTCAAATACGTGTAAGTGGCACCAAAATACAAAATATAAGCTGCTTGTAAGTGAATATTTTATATTGTTTGCCTTCCTCTCTCTGAAGATGATGGGAATATTTTTGTTACTAGAGATAGGAAATATAAAAATGAGTCTACAAACATAGGCAGCTTCTGCATTTATTATTTGACAGTTTTACCTTGTTTTTCACTGGAGAACAACAATACCGAATTCCTTTTCCCCTTAAAAATCTGAAATACGACAGAAATAATTATAAAAAATACACATTATTTATTGATGTGTGCTGTGGGCAGACTGAGAAGAGATCAAACCTTTCCATGGCATGAAGGAACTCCTTCCCTCTGCATTTACTGCCAGTCAAAGTGAGGAAAGCACCACTGGGGACAATGGGGCTGGAAGTCACAAAATGAGATTTGTTTGCTCTCTCTCCCCTTTCTCTGTTCTTCCTGGTCACCATTCCCAGCCCAGGCAAGTTCAAAGCACACTCTGAATTTATTCTTCAGAGCAAACAAGCGATTCCCAGCTTCCCTGGGCTGCTGGAGGTGTTGTTGTGCCCTGCCTGAGTCACCCCAGCCTGGCCTGGGGCTCTCATTCACACAAATCAAACTGGATTTTGGAGCCCCTGAGCTCTGCTTGGACTGGATTCCTCCCCAACTGATCCCATCCATGTGCTGAAGCAACGATACTGAGTTTTAGTGGAGAGCTGCCAGTTCTGGGGCACTCCCAGATGCTTTCATTTCATCTTTGTTCAATTCATCTTCTCACAGCTCCTCTCAATAGCAGCTTGAGAACTCCTTTGGATCAGCACAGAACAGACAAAAGCCCAGAGCAGCTCCAGTGAAATGCTGAAATAATCTTTTCAAATCGCCTCTGCAGGGTTGTCATGGCAAGAAACTTCAGCCCCAAACTCTTATTCCCCGAGCAAACATGAGCTGGAGAATGTTTCAGCAGGTGTGCTTGTCCTGAGCTCAAACTGAACCACCCAGCTCTGCACAAAACTCTTCCCACATTTCTGCTGGGAAGGCAAAATGGGCACTAAATTTGGATTTTTCCATCTTTGCTTTAATTTTCATTTCCACGTGAGGAGCTTGTACTATTCCAGAGTTTTACAAATTAATTGGACGTGCGTTCACGTCTATTCTAAATAATTTTAAAGTTTCCTTCCTGAGACTCTGCTTTTCTTTGCAGCCATTTCATTATTCTGGAGGTTTCAGTTCTGCACAGTGGTGTCACCTGAGCAGAGCTGCTGTGCACTGAGGTGATTATTGTTGGGCCATCAGACTGCTAATAAATTCCTGCTCAGTGTACAGAACTTTAAGACAGAAGAATATTTTTGCAAGGAAATAGTCCTCTTTGGATCTAATTTAGGAATGGTTTTTAGGATCAACCCCACATTTGCTTTCAGAGATGTCATTTGCATATTCCCCAGGCTGTTTTACTTCAAAGCTTTTATATATTTATCAGATTTTTGAAATCCATTTTTTAAATATTCATATTTTGCTCAATATTGGCCTTGATATATAAAATTCAGCTCCTCAGTTCTGGTCCTTTGAGTTGGCTGCATGTTCAGTTTTGTCTTTTTTTTGCCCTGCAGAGGGGTTAATTATAAAATGAAAATTTCACTTTAACAAAACAGCTTCAGCTGGTTTATTGGAGACTTGAGTTTTATTAATTTGGATCAGCTGGTGCTGTTTGAAGTGGGCAGAGCTGCACTGTAAATCCCAGCCAGTTTGGGAATGCTGAGTGGAGCCTGAGTTGAGAGGGGATGGAGGAGGCAAAAGACAAACATCAACCTGCAAAGCTTGCTGCAAGTAAATTTATATTTCAATTGAATTGCACAGGTCCCTGGTTTGCTCACTGTGAAATTAGTTATTAAATCTTTGCTTTAAATCTTAATCAAAATGTAATTTTGTATTTATAAATGTTTCATGGCTTCTCTAAGGCTGGTCCTGTCCTTTTGTTCTCCAGCCCCTTTGGATCCAGCTCCTAAAGGATGGAGATTTCACAAGAACCACTCCACTTTCTCTTTGAATTTCTCTAAATGTTTGTCCTAATGACTCTGCTTTTTCTCACAATAACAGTTTCTGTTTTATTTGATTTTATAACATTTTTGAGAGTGGGACAGAGAAACATTTCCTTTAGATCTCCAGCACAGAAGCTCCAAACTTCACCTTTCAGATCAGTGTTTTCAGTGCAAAACCTGTCCATTTTTCCCTGATAGAAGGCCAAACAAGTCTATAAAGCTTTTATAAGTTAATGAACATTTCACACCAGCTGCTGATTGCCTAAGCCAGGCAGGGAGACTCAGCCCCTGCTCGGGATTGAAGTTCCTGCAATCAGATTGAGACTTTGCAGACTTGAGAGTGCTCACATTTTTCATAGCTTAACTGTAAATCATCTTCCACTCAGAAGCTTTAGAGACAGACTGAGGAGCTAAATCTTGGAGTTTGCCTTCCTAACTAGTGGAAGGCATTAGATGAGCCTCATGATGGTGTTCCCTAAAGGATTAGAGAAAACAGTTTGGTCATGTTCAAAGCAGGACAAATGCCACCACAAGTGGAACAATTTCAGTGTGATCACAGCAATTGTTTGGAGTGGCAGAGTGGAGAATCAAAACCTTTCAGCTATGATTGGGAATAAATGACACTGGAAATAATTAGTTGGAAAATGCTGTGATTGGGAACTAAAATGTGTTTATTGTGATATCAGTTCATGACCAAAAAGTGAAATTTTGGTGCTCCTGTCACTGAGCCTGCTCACATCCTTTATATCAAACACCCTGCACTTCAGCATTTGGGCTGCTGAAATATTTGCTGTATGAAATATATTTCTAATTATAGATATTTGCTGTATACAAGTGCAGATGATGTATCTCAGTATAAAAATAAGAATTGAATTGCTGTTACATTGTGAATAGCATTAGTTTCCTTCAGCTGCCAGTAACAAGTTATTGGCAATTCCAAATGGATAATTTTTTCTGAATTGAATGAAGTTCAGTTGAGATTTTGATTCCTGTAATTTTTCCAAACTCTAGTATTACAGTTGTGTTCCTTAGGTACCTTTATTGCTTCTTCAGTTTGGAGGTTTTGCTTTGTCATTTAAATGGAGAACTCCCCACTGAAAATGCTGTTTATTTCTATGTAGTTTTAAAGCCTGCTTTTAATACCTGGTTTATATTTATAGCAGTATTTAACTAAATTTAATTTCATTTCTTTGTTAAAGAAATGTGATGTAAATATCACAGATATTTTACCATATAGAAATTGTTGACAGGGCTGTGGATTTTGTATAAACCTTAAAGCAGAACCAGGAATAAATTTTCTTTTCCCTTCTCAGATTTTCCCTTTTGAAAGTCAAGAGAGCTTCATGAAAATGAATTGTTCTTTTCTATGTCATATAAAACAAACTGAAAGGAAGGGGTAACAGGACACTGCTCACTGACCTCCTTAAACACAATGTAAATTAAATCCATCAGTGGGAAATACCCCACTCTGCCAGATTACACTAGAATTGCTTTATTCTTCCACTTATTATTGTGATTTTTTTTGTGCAGACTCAAAGCCAAAGCAATGCCCACACACCCCTGGTGTTATCTCAGTACAGAAATTAGTGGCTGGACGTTTTCCTGGAAGAAACATTATATTTCTATTTTTTTTAGACAGCAATTTAATCTAAAGGACAGACTTGTTATCTCACTGGTGTCTCTACCTGGATATCTTGTTTAAAACCAAAAATCTGCTTTTTGTGTCCTGTGTGGTGAGGTTTGGCTGCAACCCACTCCAGCCTCAGCAGTGTAAGGAAAAGTTTCTGGGAATATGATTTAATGTCCCAGCTCCAAGTTCTTCTGCTGCAAAACAGCAACTCCAAGATAATTCTGCAAGGCACCCTCACGGATTTCCCCCTCTGCAAAACGGGGGTGTAATTTATTTAAAAGCTGCTTGCGTTTTATTTTTGCTACCATAGAGAAGCTCTTAGCATTATGAGCTTTGTCTGATTAAGTGCACAAAATGACAAACAAGGTTGTCCTGTGCTCATCTTCTTCCTTCTTTAGGCAGATAATCACCTTTAGGAGGCTGGATCCTATTCAGCCACTCTGTCAGTCAGCAATACCCCGAGCCCCGTAAGCCGCATTTATCAAACTAAACACTTGATCTGCAGCGGCACATCAGCTGCTGCCGGCCCTAAGACACAAGATGAAAGTTGCAATTAGGATTTAGGAGGGCATTTTATTATCTGAGATTTGAAATAGGTTTTGTTAGTTAATCCAAACATCTTTCCAGATATGTTGACAGAGCCCTTCTGTACATGTACTTACTTCAGCTTAAGTGGGAAGTGCAGTGGATGTTGCCAAGATTTAATGCCTCTAAAAGGAGAATACTTGTCAAGGGCAGGACACTGAGCAGTGCCTTGGGCAGCCTCCCTTCACGTGGCATTTTTCCTGAAAAATACAATCTATTCCTTAATAAAGGAAAAATTAGTAGCTTAACCAAGATTAGACTGCGACCCAGCTGCTTTTGTGAGTCTGTGATTGTGTGTGAGCCCTGCAGGGCCAGGGTTCAACATCTCACACAGGGGAATCTCTGCCAAGCTTCAAGGGCAGAATCAAACCCTTACCTTGCTCTTGCTCCCTAAAATCCCTCGTTCTTTTTCTCACTGACATTTGTAGCTATAATTTCTGTATTTCTCCTGTGCATGAGAGGGAATTGTGTCTTTGCCATTCAATCAGTGGGGGATGGAGCCCAAAAATCCCCAACCTTGGTTTGGTGCCATTTCAGTTGCTCTGGGGCTCATCCCATTGTCTCCAGCTCTTGTGTATTTTGACTTCTCCCAGGGGATGGAGATTATTCCTGTGCAGAAGGAACCCTGGGAAGGTTTTCTCTCCAGATTTATTCTCCAGGCTGGAGCTGCTGTGTCTGGTGTGACCACACTGGACCTTCAGTGCTTTGGTGTGCCCAGTGTCACCTGTTCATTTCTTTTCACTCCATTCTGTTTGAAATTGGGTAAGGAAAATGTGCACAAACCCCCAAATTTCATCACCACCGTACAAATTTAAGCAGGTGAATCAAAATATTCCTACAGAAATTCTCAGAGAGTCTCTAACTTTATAAATCATTTTACAGAAATGCTGAGTTTATTAAGCTGAATGAATTAATTTTGATAATTTCAGAGGTTTTTTACAGCCAGAGGAATTGCTGTTGCCCAGGCTGCTGAGCTGGGCTGGTGTTGGGAGTGTGGCTGTGCATTCCCTGGACAGCAGAGGTCCTCCAGACCCAGCTGTTCATCCCCAAGTGGGAATTGTGCAGCAATTACCTTTGATTAGTCACTGCAGAAAATCATTTTGCTCAGCGATTTTGTCATGGAGATAAACAAACAGATATTTTGTTTGCCTTGATTTTTTTATTATTATTATTATTATGGAATATTTTCTGTTGTTATTTCCTCTGCAGTGTTGCAGTAATATTTTAGAAGGACACTCGGAGGGTTTAAATCCTCTGTGGAGTCTTTTGAAGACACATCCAGCAGAATTTTAGCCAAGTATTTCTTGTGCCTCATCTGTCATTGAGCAGCAGTGCTGCTGTCTAGAAACACAACTCTTTAATCATTATCAGAAAACACAAAAACATCTGAAATCTTATGGTTAGAATATAACTGATATCCAGAAATTATCAGGTCGCTTTCCAGTACGATTGTAAAGAATTTTTACCTCAGCTTTGAGAAACTAATTTTGATTATTTGAATGTGTACAGCAAGTAAAGAGTTGGCAAGGCCTCTTGAATTTATGGGCTTGGGCAAAACTTAAATATTTGTGCACTTATAGAGGTAACTGTATTATCAGCTTCTCATTTGTAGATTTATAGAAGTCTTACCAAAATATAGAAATTATAAATATTGGAAGTGGTTTTTCTCCTACACACTCCTCTGGCTGAGCACCTTAACGAGCTCTGTCTGAAAACCATTCCAACTTTGTTGCTGCTAACTTCCCTGTAACCTGGGCAACTAAGCTTTGAGGAGAAAACAAGAATATAAGTAAAAGTCACTCCAGTTTATTTTAAAATATTTTCCATTATTAACACATTTTTAATAGCAGGAGACGCCCAGATTTTGGCCTGGTTGTTAAACATGCTGGAGAACGAGATTTGTGCTAGAGCAGCTGCCAGCTTTGTGTCTCCACTCACAATTATTTCCAAACTCTTACCCTGCTACTGCAATTAACTGGGTTGGTCATTCACAGATTTTTAGAAGGCTAAAAAAAAAAAGAAGAAAAAAGACCATTTTACCATTTAATTTCAATTTGGTGCACTACTGTCTTTAACCTGTCGTGCTTTCTGGACAATCTCATGACGGTGCCTTTTGGTAAAAGCCCTCTGAATGATGGATTAAGATCTGTCTTGGATTTTACATGGATTAAGCTTTAAATTAACATAAAAGAATAACAATGTGAATCAATTTGATCAAAGAAAAAGTGTCACTAATTATTTAAACAGGACACTTAGTGCCGAGGTTTAAAGGCAAAGGAGCGGATTTCCCTTGCATGTGGATCGAATCAGAAGTATCCCATAATTGACTCTTTACAAGACCTTTCTGCAGAGTAATGGACTAGATATTAAAGCCTTAAGTATTTAAAGTGAGTTTCCTCCTTCTCTAAATGGAGCTGCAGCACTAAGAGCTATTTTACAAGTCTGACACATTAGTGCATCCCTGGGAAATGCAGGCAGCCCTGCCAAAGCCCTTCCACGGTGTGAATCGGGGAGTGCTGGACCTGGAGCAGCTCTGAGCATCCTCACAACACATTCCAGATGGGAAGTGCATTTAGAAGCTTTTAATTGGCTTGATTTTTGCCACCTATTTCTAATTTTGTTGGTGCCTCTTGGGAAAATTTGTTCTCATGTGGCCTCAGAGCTCTTCTCCTTTCTGGTCTCTACTCCTCCTGCGTTTCTGGTGTTCACAATGGATGAGATGAATGCTGCTGGAAATAAAACACTGCTTTGTACCTGAAGGAATTCTCTGTTATCTCACAGCAATTTTATTTGGGGGGGGATGCAGTGAAGTCCTTCCCAAAGCAGCCACTGCTCTGTCCTTGGCCAGGGCTCATTCAGGTGCTCAGCCAGTGGAGTGTGTAGGAGAAAAACCACTTTCAATATTTATAAATTCTATATTTTGGTAAGATTTCTATAAATCTACAAATGAGGGGCTGATAATACAGTTACCTTTATAAGTACACAAATATTTAAGTTTTGCCCAAGCCCATAAATTCAGAAAAACAATCCCAAATAAGACAGGAAAACATGAAAATGTTGTAGATGCTCCCATTATATGCAGAGTCAAACCAATGGTTTTTTTTCTGATTATTACTACATATAAAATGGCATATGTTATATTAGGGAATATTCCTGTCAATATAAACTTTCATTTGTATTGATCTTTGTTTAAATTATTTGTGTTAGAGTCCATGAACATCCTCTAGCTCTGTATTTTCCATCAATCCACGCTCAGAGTGGTTTCTCCCACCTTGTACCCCAGGTTTCACCTTTTCAGACAGCCCCATGTATGTGCTACAATAATATTACACTGATAGGAAAAACCAGTTCATTTTTGTATGGAAATAATTCCTATATAAATATTCCTTTGCTGTGTGGTTTATACTGTATAGACTTACAGGATAATGTTACTGGGAAAGCAAAGAATCCTTAATATAATTCAGAATTTACTTTTAGCCAATTTCTGGCTTCTAGTGTCAGGTAGAAACCAAACCATCCTGCAATCAACAGGAGAAAGTCAGGCAAGGAACCTTGGGAAGGCAGAAACTTTGTCCCATATAGGCACAAAAAATTCCAAAAGATGGGAAAAATCTGAATATCTGAGCTTCAATTTGTAACATCTGGGACTTCAAACCAGACATAAACAATATTGAATGAATTATATTTTTTCTGTTTCATCAAAATAACGTTGTAAATACTGAAGCCACAAATTATACTTTAAAATGAGAGTGGACATTGACTGTGATTACCCTGAAAGTTGAAATTTTTCATACACAACGATCAAAGAAATTCTGCTTAACTCTTACAGAGGAGAAATAATTTATAAAAGTTAGTCTGAAAGTCAGGTTATGGATTTAACTGCTCCTTTTTGCGGAGGTGAAGAAAGAGAGCCAAGTTTTGAAGTATTTATTTTCACAATTATTCCTGGGCTTGTCCTGTGCTCTGAGCAAGGACCTCACGTGTTTTGGGCAGGCCAAATGTTGTGGGAACGTTGGGGCTCCTTCCCTGGGCTGCAGACAGGGAATAAGGAATAATAAGGAACTCCACAAAGCCTCAGTTCTGATTTTGGCAGGGTGACCTTGTCCCCCCAGGTTGGGCTTTGGGTCAGGGCTGGTCCTGCAGAATCACATCAGGATCCCAGCCCTGGCCCAGCCCCGAGCCCAGCAGGGCTCAGGAGCATCCCCAGCCTTGGCTCAGGGATTTTTGGGTTTCTCAGCCCCAAGCCCAGCAGTGTTTAGGAGCCCCCCAGCCCTGGCTTGGGGATTTTTGGGTTTCTCAGCCCCA
>VRYO01002784.1:2299215-2310966 GCA_009812075.1 Sialia sialis | reverse complement strand
ACAGGAGAGTTTGGAAAGCTCAGGATGAGTGGCTGAGCAGGGCTGGAGCCATCTGCCCCCAGAGCAGCAGCAGGATGAGCTGAAGGAGGAATCCTCCCCTCAGGATGGATTGTTCAGGCACTGCAGCTGACAGGTGAGTACTGCAGCTGTCAAATACTCACTTGCCACAAGCAGGACGTTTCTGCTCTTAATATTAAAAGTGTGTCAGAATTTCCATTATGAACCACTTATTTTCTGGGTTTATAGCTTTGCCATAAAAATACACCTTGGGTTGAGCCCTGGCACTCAGCCATTTGGCTTCTTCTAACACAATATTAATTCAGAACATCCAGACAGTGTTTTTAAACACCAGTATCTGAGAAGTTGTTGCTTTCTTTTTTTCTCTTTTTTTTTTTTCTCCTCAAATCCCTTGTTTTCTGCAGGACTCACCCAGAAATCAAAGGTGGCCAGATGTAATTGCAACAAGAATCTGCAACATCTGGAAGCCTTTTCAGGGAGGATTGAGACTTGAAGGACTGATAAGAAAGAACATTCTGGGGACATTTAGAGAATTCCCAGGCCAGGTGGGAAGGCTGGATCCAGACCCCCAAGGCTGAGCTGACAAAGTCTGACTGCCATCACCCAGAGAACTTCCAGAAAAGAGCAGAAAGAAGGAAAAGATGAAGATATAAACTGAAATATTCATTTTGGAACCAAATCAAAGGATCTTAGGTCACATTTGAAGCCCACAGTGCAACAAATGACTGTCAACCAGTGATGTCTGTGAGATGAGAAATGAGGACAAAAACCAAACCTGTAATTTGAAATTTAAGAATAATTCTGATGGGATATTTCAGGTCGATTTCAAAACTAACAAACCCTTTCCATCTGAGCTCTGGGCTTCAGGAGAGGCAGGGCTGGTCCTTTCAAATCGCAGCCCTGATGAATGACTGGAAAGGTGGGCAGAAATTGGAGCTCCTGGCAGCCAAATCCTGGAACTCAAGTCCTCTTTGGAAAATGAATGATGAAAAGGGGCAATCCCAATCTGATCCCTGGCCTTACTGTACAATTAGGAAAAGTGATAATCTTCATTTGTAAAACAGGGAAAATTGGCAGCTGGGAAAAAAATAAAGGAAGTCGTTCAGTTTAATATTAGAGTTATGAAAAAATTGGCCATAAAAGCTGCTCTGAGGCTGGCCAGGACAGAGCCTCAGAAATATCTGGGGAATGTTCTTCAATCAGCTCAGGGAATGTGAGGACATGAAGCTGAAAGTGCTGAGCTGCAGAGGAATGAGGATAAATCTCCAGATTTGGTCAGTTTACTTTCTGAACGTGTGTTGGGATCTGGGAAAGGAATGGAACAAAGTCCCTTTCTCAGACTGCAGTTGTTGGACAAGGTGGGCTGGAAAAGAATAAATTGGGCTCAGGCAGGGAGAGCGGCTGCTGGCAGACACAGGGCTTTCCAGAGGTGGGGAGATTGATTCAGAAAAGTCATCCTCTGAGCAAGAAATGGAACTGAAATGATGGATGGGCTCTGGAAGGATTTGGAGATCATTATGGCTGGTAATAGAGCAAGGCAAGCTGGAAGTGTTGTCTTACCAATGAAATCCCTGGAAATTTGCTTTAATTATGTGGCTCAGATGAGCATGGACTTTGCAGATAACTGATTTGGAGTGTGGAGATTTTCCCAGTGCTGCAGGCAGCTACTCCAGCAGCTGCTTGTGGCAGCATCAAAGTGAAGTGGTGGAAATCATATTTTAAGGGCCAAGCATTTGCAGAAACTTTTGCTGCTGGATCTGAAGGAAAGGAAGGTTTTTTTCTCTTGCACTAAACAATTTAAATTCTAAACTCCTTGAAATGCAGAGCTGCAGCAAGATTTCAAGTGATTTCCCTGCAGCATGTCATGCTCTGGAGGGTGTACTTAATCTGGCTTTGCTCCAGCTTTCACAACTAATTGAAACTTTGAAAATACAACAGCTTGGAGTTTCAATACAAGTCCTGAAAGTCCAGGAAATACCTTCAGGATCCACAGAGCCTCCAAACCTCTGCTGAATTTAGAGGTGCCATCCCTGCTGGGTTGAAGTCACCACAATTCCAGTTCCTGAAGATTTTTCCAGTTGAAATTCAGTTCTGTGAATCCAATAAACACACGGGCTGCACACAGTGGTGCACCACAGCTGGATCCTGAGGGAAACCAGCAGCTCCCTGGGCATCAAGGAGTGAGGTGGGATGGATAAATGAGCTCTCAGTGATTTTTGGACCTCACTCCCAGTTCTGATTCAAGTCAAACGGTGGCTGGAGTGGATCCTGCAGAGCCAAGCTACAGGAGGAAGAGGAGGGAGCAATTCCAGAGCAGGACAAGGCTGCTGCAGTGTCACAGAGATGAATTTGACCCAGCACCTGCTGCCCTTTGGGGGTGGGAAGGAGCTGTGCTCCATCCTGCCTGGATCACATCAGCTCTGCATGGTACCCTGGTGCCAAGTACAGCACTGAGGTGTGAGCTGATGGATTTACAAATGCTCTGTAACGCTGAAATCCTCAGCTGACATCAGTTCCAAAGGCAGGGGCATCACTGGAAGCAGGAGTGATGAATTGTGAGTGCAGGGAATGGTGTCACACGGGACACTCCCCAGCCACTGCCACTCAGGTGAAGGTTATTTTAAGGATTTTTTTAAGGATTACTGCTGCTATTTCAGGCAGATTCTTTGTGGCTTTGTTGATATTGTAAAACCACTGCGTGACTTTGGTGAGAAGGAAACCATTTCAGTGGCTGGCACGGTGTGATTTCTCATTTTCAAAAATGGTTTTTAACAAAAACCTCTTGGAACTGCTCCCATTTTCACCTCCCCATGTTCCAAACACCTTCCAGGCTGGAGATGCTGACTCTCCTGGCCTGGGGGCAGCACTGACAGAAGCAATCAAAGCACTGGAGGAGATGGGGGCTTATTACAACAAAATGTTCTGTTCTCAGGAGAAAAATTCATATTCTGCTCAAAGAACATCTGACAGTGGTTAAAGGCAGAGAAAGTTGCACTGCAGGGACTCTGTGGAAGGCAGGAATTGGGATTCTCAGGCTCAGCCCCATCCTCAGAGCAGCTCTGGAGCTTCACCCCAACCTTGAACCATCCCAGAAGAGCAGGAAAAGTCACCTGGGAACCCCTGGCAAAGGCTGGAAATTCTCCCTCTGGGACAGGGCTGAAACATCAACTCCTGCCTGGCATTCTGCTCTGCATTTTATTTGTTCAACACCGCAGCTGTGCTGAGCAAACTCGTGCCTCTCTCCTGACATAAATACACAGCAATTAATTCAAATCTATTCATTTGTTAGTGCTCAGGAAGTGATTCTGCTGTTCAATTCTCCATCTCTGCTGTTGGATGAAGAAAAGGAAATCTGTACTTTAATGAAGGTGTGGCTGGAAAATGTGGTTTTATCTCTATTCATTTATAAAATATCACTGGGATTGCTTGGATGTGAACTGATCATTCCCTTGCTATGTTAAACCAAGTGCTGCGGAAATTTGAAGGGGTTAAATTTCTGATTTTTTGTATGTAAGCCATGCTTTGCAAAATGTTCTGTTTTTCTGTACCCAGAGCACCCTGGAGGAGTTGTGTTACTTTTCAGGTGTGTCACCAGGGTGACAGAGCTGAGGGGAAATGGCTTAAACCACATTTCTGTTAAACTCTGCTGGCAGAAAACTGCAAGCACCAAAGCTTGGAAATTAAATACTTATAAATAATCAGAATTTAACACCTTTGTTTCATTTTAAAGCCGTTGGAAGCTTCCTTCCAGCAGTAAGGAAGGGTGAAACACTGGAAAATGAGTCCTGGAAAGATTTCCATCAATTGTTGAGCTCCATGTGAATCCAGGTCCTGCTGGCTTATCCAGGAATGCTGACCTGTCCTGGAACCTGAGGCAGGGATGGATTTTCATGTCTGAATTGTTTTCATGCAGTGTAAGTGCCAGGGATGCTTTGAAAACACGATGGGAAGCAGCACACTGGCATCAAACACACTCAGGAGTGAGGTGTGCCTGGTGCTGGGGTCTCTGAGTCACTGACACCACAGATTTTCGTGTATTTATATATATTTATATGTGTATTTATATATATTTATATGTATATTTATATGTGTATTTATATGTATATGTACTATTTATATTTATATTTATATTTATATGTATATTTATATTTATATATGTATATTTATATGATATGAATATATGTATATGTTTCTATATATTATATATTTCTACATATAAATATGTTACATATATATATTTATATGTTTTTATATTTTCTATTTTTCTATTTCTATATATTTGTATATGTAAATGCATAGTTATATTTTACAATTTATATTTAAGTTTATATGTATGTGTGTATGTATATTTATATGTGTATATATTTATATGTATATGTGTATATGTGTATATATAGTTATATATTTATATGTATGTGTATATGTATATTTATATGTATGTATATATGTATGTGTATATTTTTATATTTATATTTTCTATTTTTATATTTTCTATTTATATTTATATGCATGTATGTATATTTATATATATATATATGTATATTTATATGCATATGTGTATATATATGTATGTTTTTCTATTTATATTTTCCATGTTTATATTTATTTTTATTTTTTATTTTTATTTTTATATTTGAGAGGTGCTTGCACTCTGCAGTCTGAGCACCTCCACAGAACTGAGGCAATTTTTGGTTTTGGGCTTGCCCTGCTGGGGCTGCCTGGAGGAAGCTTTGAGTTTTTGGTGTCTGTTCTGATTTCTGCTTCACTCCTGGAGCTCCCCTGTGCACGGGCACAGCTCACACCCAGCCCCAGCATTTCCCAGGATAAATCCCTGCAGAGCTGCAGCTCCGCTCCAGCCTGAGCTGAGCTCCCTCAATTCAAACCATCCTGCAGAATGAGGCCAAACCTGAGCTAGGGAGAGGTGTGAGGAGAGCTTTATTAGCATGGCACATATTTAACCCATAGGAAAAGCCACAAATTTCACTCATTTTAAGTGTATTTCACACTTTTCCACTATTTGAAATAACCACATTTGTAAAAACTTCTTTTAATGAATAGAGCTCTTTATGTACAAAGGCAAAGCCTTTTTTTCTCCCTAAGTAGAGTCCTTTTAAAATACTATTTCTTTTGTAGGTCTGGCTGCTTCCCTCGTCTGTTCATTATTGCTTGCTGCTGCAGAATCCTCCAGAACTGAAACCAGGCAATCCAGCTTCTGTTTCCTCTTAGAAGAGTTTGGCTGATCCATGCCATGAATTCATCAGGACTAATAAGACAGATAAGTACAGGACTTTAATTATTTAATGCCAACCCCAAGCCAGCTTTGTTCAGCACAATCTTTGGGAGTCAGGGATGGAAGGAGGGACCTGGGCACAAATTCTGCCATTTCACTGCCACAAAGCAAAAGAAATGTTTCAAAGAAATATTTCCCTGGGATTTTCTGAATGTGTTTTTATCTTCCTTTCCACTTTTGAATGCTTGTTTACCTTACATGGCCCTTCAAAGTAATTTAATGTAAGAACTTATCAACAATTCCATGTTTGAATTGCCTCATTTTTAAATTTCTTGTGCATTTACAGACCCCCACATGGCAATGTCTGAAAACATGCTAGGGGAGCATTGCCATATTTTGTCTTGCTGTGATTTCAACTGAATTAAAGAAACCCAGAAATGAAAACACTGCCATTTGTTTATGTAACTAAAAAAACCCTATAAAAATGGGCTGGAATATCCTTTCATGAACACAACCCCCTTTAGCCAGCAGCCCCAAACAGGACACACACACACCCCCCATGTCCCATCTCCCCTCCAATGACAAATCAGAGCCCCTCAAAAAAAAAAAAGGAAACATGCACCCCTTTTCCAGGGGGAATTTGGAAACTATTTGTGTGGAAGGTGAAATCCTGCAGCACAAAGCACAGCCATGGGCACCAACAGAGGGCTGCTGTAAAACAACCTTTTAATAAGGCATTAAAATGCCATCGACTTGCACACATAAAAAAAAAAAAAGAGCTATGAAAACAAATGCCTTTCAAATAATTAGGATCTTATGCCTGAGAGCAGTGCTGATCTCCATGCAGAGATTTTCCTGCTGGAATCAGAGCAGGCTGAGGGTGGAATTCAAATAAATCAACCACGCTCATCCTGCCGAGCCACCTGAGCCACGCTGAGCCCTGCCAGCTCCTCCTGTCTGTCCCTAAATGCTCATTTCTGTCCCCTAAAGTCTCATTTCTGTTCCTTGAAGTCTCCTTTCTGCCCCTAAATTCTCATTTCTGCCCCTAAATTCTCATTTCTGTCCCTAAAGTCTGCTTTCTGTCCCCTAAAGTCTCATTTCTGTCCTCTAAAGTCTCATTTCTGTCCCTAAATGCTCATTTCTGTCCTCTAAACTCTCCTTTCTGTCCTCTAAAGTCTCATTTCTGTCCCTTAAAGTCTCCTTTCTATCCCCTAAAGTCTCCTTTCTGTCCTTTAAATTCTCCTTTCTGCCCCTAAATTCTCATTTCTGTCCCTAAAGTCTGCTTTCTGTCCCCTAAAGTCTCATTTCTGTCCTCTAAAGTCTCATTTCTGCCCCTAAGGTCTCCTTTCTGTCCCCTAAATTCTCCTTTCTGTCCCCTAAATTCTCATTTCTGTCCCTGAATTTTCCTTTCTATCCCCTAAAGTCTCATTTCTGCCCCTAAATTCTCATTTCTGTCCCCTAAAGTCTCCTTTCTGTCCTCTAAAATCTTCTTTCTGTCCCCTAAAGTCTTCTTCCTGCCCCTAAATTCTCCTTTCTACTCCTAAATTCTCCTTTCTGTCCCTAATTCCTCATTTCTGTCCCTAAAGTCTCTTTTCTGTCCCCTAAATTTTCCAGTCTGTCCCTAAAGTAGTTTGGAATTCACTTGGGTTAGGATGCTGGAATATTTTTTTAATTGAATCTCAGGTTTTTATCATGAGCATGTGAAAGGTTGGGTTTGCTGTTTTTTTGGGGTGAGTCTGGCTGATGCAGAAATAACTGCAAACCCCATTTTAAAATCTGCAAACCCCATTAAAAATCTGCTGTGGGCTTGTTTTCACTTCAAGGAATGTGCTTTATTCATTTCAAGGTTAACAATAGTTTGTAGTGGTTGCTGGTGTGAAAAATGCATCAAACTGTTGTATAAATTTATCCTTTCATGCAATAAAATAATTCTTCAAGAATGATTTTATCCACATTATTTCCATACTGTAATGTATGGAAATACAAACAGAATTATAATAAATGATCATTCATGTCTGGGTATTCAGGTCAAAATTTGCTGCACTATTAAAAAATTGATTTGGGAGGATGTGCATCTGTGATTACATAATTAACAGGATCAAATAAATTAATAAAATAAATATTAACAGGATCAAATGAATTAATACAGCTCCTGCCTAAGAGCTGGGCATCAGACTCTCAGCTTTAAGTTGGAATTTAATACATTTTTAAACTAAAATAGCCCTAAATGAATATTGCTTTTCTTACATAATAAAATCACTGTTTTGATCTCCATTTTACAGACCACAAACATCAATAATTCAGAGAAATGTCCCTTCTGTATTTCATCTCATTTCCTGTTTTGTCATTAGGTAACAGTTCCCCCTTAGGCACATTTTTTAAACTTCCAATCCAGCCTTGTTTCCAGATCTGTAATTGCAGATACTTCTCAGTTTTGTGTTTTCCATCCCCAGTCCTGTGTAACATTCAGAACAGATCTTGGCACTGTGATTTCATCCATTAATCAGATTTCTCTCACTCACCTGGCTTTTCCAAGTGTGCAAATCTGCACTACAGAGGAATTTTATGGATGGCAACCCTGATTTTTGGAGCAAAATTCTCCAGAGCTGGTCAGGTTAGAAAGCTTTGGGCAGAATTTTCACGTGGCTGGGAATTGCTGCTCAGCCTGTGTTGCTTTTTTGGCTGGAAGTACATCCCAATTAGTGACCCTTCCACCGAGCAGTAGCAACAGAGAAGGGATTTGGTTGTTTTTTTTTCAAGTCAGTTGTAAATGATTAGTCCAAAAGAGCAGCATAAAACTATGAGTCCCCTGCAGGAGTCGGCTGGAGGAAATTAAAGGATCAACAACAGAAGGGAAGCACTGAGGCAGGATTGTTCCAGGCTGCAGCCACAGGCTCTCACATGCACTCAGGAAATTGGCTCCATCCAAAGGGAGCATGCAGGAGTGAGGATGAGGAGGATCATGCAGGTGATGCTTCTAAATCATGGCTCAGACCCCAGCGCTTCCCAAGGCACAGCTTCCCTCCCCTGCCCACACAGAGCAGCATTTCCCAGGTAAAAATGGAATCTTCTCGTGATGGATCAATAAAAGCTGGGCAGAAATGGGAGCTATAAATCTGATCTGACCCAATAAATAACAAAGATTCCGTTTCTCCACAATAATATCAGCTGGATGGGGATTTTGCCTGTGCTGTGCCCTGCTTGTGTGCGAGAGCTGTGAAACCAATGATTGGGAGTGCTTGGCAGCCAGGTAAAGCTTTTCCTTTCAAGTCTGAAGTCAATTCATTCTGCAGGAATTTGCATCTTCTGGGCCTGGGATGAAGCTGAAAACCTTTGCTGGTGGAGCAGGAAAGGATCACAGGAGGGGAAATGCATAAATCTCCATCTGGAGCCAAGTCTGCTGGGCAGGAGATGGGGGAGCAAAATTCCACGGGAAAAGTGGAAGAAAGGAAGAGGAATGTCCCAGGAATTCAGCTCAACACTTCCATCAGAAGCAAACCACTGGAAAGCTGCAAATAAGGAAATCAGAGCAAAAAAAATGAACAATATTCAAGTATTGAGATGTCAAAAGGAGCAGTGGAGTTATTGGTGTTAGAGGTGATTGCCAGAGGGGAGAGCTCAGCATGTCCTGGGTAATTAAGCTTCATTGGAGAGCATGGATCCCTTCTCCAGGTAAGAAAGTCTTTTACAGCATGGCATCTTTGCTATTGTAATTAAACACCATGGGCTACTCTGCATATGAAGTCTTAAACACTTCACTCCTTTATCAGGGGGTTTTACTGGCCAGCCAAAAAAACCCGGCTGCCATAAAAAAAGAAACCCAAACATTTCTTTTTATGACTCCACTCGCTGTATTTTTATATATATTGAGCCAAATTCATCCCTTGTGGAGCTCAGTTGAAGCCAATAAGGGCAGATTTGGCCCCTGTCTATATGAGAAAGGTGGTGACAATTAAAATATATTGTTTAATAATGAGAGCTATGGTAGTGAAGTGTCTTTGTGTCTATGAAATTATACACCACGACACCCAGCCAGTGTGGAGCTGGGACTAGCAAAACACATCAGCCTGCTTTCTGATGGCCAGGCAAAAGCACTCTGACTTTTATGATTATGATTAAATATCACAAAGGCATTGGAAGGAGGCTAATTTAGGTAACATCTCCAGAAGTCTCCTTTATAGAGCACTATTTTACCAGTTGAAAATATTTCTTGCCTGTTTTTATATGTGGCTCTCAAGGACAGCCCGACTGGCTGTTATTAGCAGTAAGTAAAAGAACAGTTTTTATTTCACTTAGATTTGAGGGACTTTCAGCAATATTACCAAAAGGAATGTACCCTATTAAATGGAAAGTGAGGACAGCCTTTGCTCTCCCTTTACACTGTCCCAGCACATGAAAAGCATCACTGGCACCCTGAGGAGCTGGAGATGTTTCCAGTTTGCAGCACCCAGAGCAGAGCAGCACAGGACTGGGGTTTCATGCTCAGCAGCTCCTCTGTGTATCCCTGGGGTTGAATTTACCAGCTGGACTTTGCTGTGCTCTCAGAACCAGAGATGCTGGCTCAGCTTTGCTCTGCCTTGGAAATGTCCCAAATTTTGGCTCCAGCACTTTCCTGTTGTGTCTTCACCCTGCCAGGAGGGGAGGTGGGAGCCTGAGAGGGATGAGCAGAGATTTCCCTTGGGGAAAAATCTTTTCCCCTGGGGTTCTCTGTCCTGAGCCTGGGCTGCTGGAACTGGGGCCAGAAAGGTCAGAGGAATAAGAGATTTTGTTGAATCAACAACTAAACTGGCTCCTGAGCACGAGGAAGGTGGAAAAACCTCAACACCCAGCTGATGGACCAGCAGAAAAAGCAGCTCTGAAACAAAACTAAAGGTATAAAATATCAGTTTTAATGCCTCTGGTCTTCTAAGGAGTCTCTGACCCCAAAAAATGAGAGTGGGGAGGGAAATGCAGAAGAAGAAAAATCATTTTTGCTGTGCTTATTACTCATTCTGAAGAATGTCTTTTATGGAAATCTGGCCTTTGGCATCAGATTGAAATGATATTTTATTAGAAGAAAGCATGATTCATGAGATGGGGCACTGCAGTATCTGTGGAAAGGAAAACTGGGAAGGACACAAGAGTTCAGCTGTGGAAAAGCAACTCAAGGAACCACTGCCCCAGCAAGGATCCCAACCCAGAGTCAGAAACAACAGAAAGGAACAAAGAATTTCCAAAAAAAAAGTTTGAATGTGGTGATAGAGCCAAGTAAGGAATTATTTTTCTATTATTTATTATTGTGTTAGACTGTCAGGAAGGCTCACACAGTACCTGGGGAGGGAGAATATCCTGTCCTTTGGAATTAATGGGAGTTTTTATTAACATCAGTGTGGTGATCAGGACTGAAATGATCATGTACCTGAAAAACTGAAACTCAGCCAAAGGAGCAACAAGAGATCCCAGCAGGAAGGGGATGTTTAGTCTGTCCTAGATAGGATAAAAGTCACTTCTCTCCTTTTTTGCCCATTTTCAGAGATCTGTTTTTCGAGCTGGGAGAAGCTGTGTGATCCATGGTTCTTTCTGGATGGTGAGAAGAGAAGCAGAAAAAAGAATGAACAGAACAACCTCAGATTGCTCAGAACTCATCCAACACTGCAACTCCTCTGCCCGTGCCTTTTGCTCCTTGGCAGGAAAAGAGAATTTATATTTAATTATTTTATTTTATTATTTTATTTTATTTTATTTTATTTTATTTTATTTTATTTTATTTTATTTTATTTTATTTTATTTTATTTTATTTTATTTTATTTTTCCCCCCTTCTCTCCTTTAAGATTTCCAGCTCAAGTTTTCCCTGTATTTATTTTATTCCTGCTTCTCCTTCTTTTGCTGTCAATAGGATGAAAACTGATTTTGTGACAATCTAATTAGCTACTTGCCAGAGGTGAGGGGATGTTATTTCTGGGTTTTGCATGAGAACCAAGTCATTCCCTGAGGGCTGGGTGAGCATTTGTGAATCCGGAATTTCATGGAGCCCAGAAGCTGCAGTGGAAGGAAGGAGGAGGAGGAAGTTGGGAGGAACACAGGGATTTGCTGATTTTTAGCTGGTCTAAATGAGAACTTAGGAGAGACTTTTCATGTCGAAGGCAGAGTTTGGCAGGAGGAGAGGGGCTGTGTGTGCAGCAGGCACTGAGCTCTGAACTCCCAGAGCTTTGGGGTGTTCCAGGCACCAAGAGCTGCTTTCATTTCTCTGCTGCTCCCATCTCTGCAGGGAGGATGGGCAGTGGATCCTCAGGGATATCAGCATTCCACCCTCACTGTCCCTGCTGCATGTCCTGGATGCTGAAAGGACAAAACCCCTGCAGCCCCCTGCACTGACCCTCCCAGGCCTGCAGAGCTCGGGCAGAGCTAAAACCCCAGATTAAAACCCCAGGGTTAAAAACCCAGACTTAAAAACCCAGAGTTAAAATCCCAGAGACAAAATCCTAGAGTTAAAATCCAGGGTTAAAATCCTAGAGTTAAAAAC
>VRYO01002784.1:2282309-2298215 GCA_009812075.1 Sialia sialis | reverse complement strand
GGGAAGGGAAGGGAAGGGAAGGGAAGGGAAGGGTGAGGGCACTGGGGGGGTCTCTCCCAGTTTTGAACTGCCTCTGCCAGCAGAAAGATGAGAAGGAAGAGCAGACTCATTTCAGGCACAATTTTTATTCTGATCCAGAGTTTTACTCCTCATCCCCTTTGGTGTTCTCATGAGTAAAGCTCAGAGCAAGGCTCACCCAGAGGTGTCTGATCAGCTGGGGCACTGTGGCTGCCTGGATTTTTTTCAGTCAGTGGAAAGGATTCCTGTCCCCACTGCATCCCTGCCCTGCTCAGGAGTGTCCCCTCTGCCTCCAGCCCTGCAGCCTGAGTGATTTACTCTGATGCACCAGCAAGTTCATCACCTCTGCAGGATGTCCTGTGATTGATTCCTCATGGCCAGGGCAGTCTGCTCCAAAGCTTCAGGCTAAACTCACCTCTTGGATTTAGAGGGGATGATCCATGGGTTGGGGATTGTTCTGTTCCATTTTCAGCTATCTTTTCATGTAGTAGATTCACAGCTGATACAATATACAACATTCAGGCTTTTGTTATTCTCTCAGTAGCTGCTCAGATACCCTGGGCATGAGTAAAGTGCAATTTTCGTGTGGCTGTGTCATCCATCACACTCAAACCCTCTGTGCCTCATTCCTAAGCTGCACTGCTCAGCCAAGGCTGGGCTTGCTCAGGGGGAGATTAAAGGGCTGGTCCTGCTACACTGCAGTCTATAAAAGTTTTCCTATTGACTTCAACAGAAATAGGCCTGAGCCTTAGGATTTTGGCAGGAAAACACAAAAATCCTGCTTTTCATCTGTGCTGAGCTGCAGCAGGCATTGCTGCCTGCCTGACGTCAGGAATTGTTCTCTGTACATGTTGTTCTCCAGTAAATGTTCGAGGATTTGTCCATCCCTGCTGGCAGGGGCTGAGCATGAGCACACAGATCTGGCCCAGTGTGCTGTTATCAGTGTGAACCTCCCAGCTAGAAAATTCATTTGTCAAGGTTTGTCTTTCAGGACTGGTAAAACCGTTGCTGCCCAAGTAGACAGTGCTGACATTCCACCTAATTTTTCCTATTAAAAAGTCAATTTTCCACCAGCTTGTAAACACAACCCTGCTGAAAATGTTCCTCAGAACTGCAGCAATGTATGGTTCAAAGCCAAAAATTTGTGTTTAATGAGAACTAAGGAGAAGGACAACAAAAAACCCCAGATTTAAAAAGTTGGCATTTGCCAACTACTCCTTGAAACCTCTTCCCCATCAAGAGCCTTGTGACCTGTGGTAGATATTCCTCCTCTTTACATTCCAGTGGGGTTTGCTTTCCTTTTATTAAATTAATTTCTAATTAACAAAACTTGCAATTTTCCTGATTTTAATTGAATTGATGTTATTCGCTCTTTGCACTAATTAATCTTTTTTTTTTTCTTATTTCTTTCTTTCAGGCTCTGGTTCCAAAGGTGGGCAGGGGCTCAGGAGGGCAATTTCCATTCTGGAAGCACCTTGGTGCTCTAAATCCCCTGGCCTCTCTGGCAATCCCAAAAGTGCTCAGGCAGGAACATTTGCTGACCACGACCAGGAAAAGGAAAAGGAAAAGGAAAAGGAAAATGGAAAAAGGAAAAAGATCTTCCTGGCAGGAATGGGGCTTGGAGGCCACAAACCCCCAGGGCATCACCTACCCCCCAAACACTCCAGCCCATGCCAGGTTTAAATTTAAGTCTGGTTTAAGTAGGACAGGCTGGGCAAGGAGGGGCTGTGACCCCTGTGATGAAACCACCTCCAAACCCCAAATGTGTTTTAGAGGCATTTCTGTCAGGGCAGTGTTTGCACAGTAAATAAGGTTCATGTTGCACCAAAGCTTTCTGCTTTGCTCGTACCACTCCCAAGATTTAATTTTCTTTAATTTTTAATCTTGATCCTGTTCTTTGCAGGGAGCAGATCAGTTCAAAACCTGGTGTTTTCTACCAGCAAGTCACAGGCTCCTGGTTTCTCTTCCAGCCCATCACAGCCATAAAACCCCTCCAGTCACACTGAATTTAGGCTGCCTCTTGTCACAGCCAAGTGCATGGCACCTCCTTGGAGCAGGTCCTTAAATTAAAATATTGTAGATTTTTTGCTGTTTAAGCACTACTGCAGAAACATGAGTGGCAAGGAGAGAGGAGGATTTTTTTTTTCCCTCTGGCTGGAATTTTTCACTATAACCATCCTCAGGGGAGTTCTCATCTTCAAAAGAAACATTCTTTCTATACAAGCTGCAAAAAGAATTATTTAATGACATCATAAATTAATACAGAGAGGCACAAATTTTCCAAAATGTGGAGAGAGAAAAAAGTAAATCCATGTTTGCCAAAAACACCCCAGCTCTTGCAGACTTAGGCCCCTCTTGAGCCTGTGAGCTGCCAGCCATGCCAAATTGAATGGTGGGGCTTTTGGCAGGACTGAAGTTTAGCTTGTTTAAATTTTGGCAAATATTCCTATTACTCACATTCTCAGCAAGCTGATACAAATATTTGTTCTATTTAGAGGGAAGTCCAAGCTCAGTCTGGCACTGAGTGCTGCTGGGCTGGGTGGAACTGAGCCTGCACCAAGATTAAATTTGGACATCTACCTTAAAGAAAAACAGAATTTAAAAAAAATTCTCTGGCCTTTTTAGTACAGATTAGAGCACATCAATGGAAAAGACTCCTCGTGTGTATTCAGGTTTTTCTCACTTGCTAATTTTTGCTTTAATCTGATTTGAAGTGGGGCTGCTTTCCCTGAGCTTGGATTGCCACTCTGGGCTGCAACTCCGGGGCTGGAAAAGCCTCCACACACACAAACTCCACATTCTTGAGAATTAAAAGCTGTTTAAACTGCAGTAAATCAAACTGGCACACAGTGAGCACGCTTGATCTCTTTTAAAGCTGTGCAGGTTGTTGGGATTTTTTATTTTTTTTTAGTGATGTCCCCAGTTTAGTGTTTCTGATTTGAAAAACAAACAGAGCAAATCCTCCAGGACACTCAGGATTGCTGGGAATGATCCTCAAGCAGGACCTGGAGCAGGAGCAGCACCTGCCAAGCCTTCTCAGGTGGGGAAAGCAGCAGAAATCAAATGGAACCTGGGACCCTCACCTGGGAGCCTGGACTGGGACTGGACACATACCCAGCTTAGAAATCTTGCAATGAAAACATAAAACAAATTTTAAAAGAACAACCTGTTTCCATCCCATAAATTAATACAACCAGCTTTTTTTTTTTTTTTTTCCTTCCTGTGATCATCTTGAGTGGGATTTGTAATGTGAATAATTCAGTGATGTCTGAATGTTTTTGTCTAAGTCACACAGGAGGGGGATCCCACTAATAGCACTTTTTAGGCATTTGGAAACGGGAAATCTGCTCTAAGTGGCTGAACTGGATTCCTCTGAGTGGAAAAAGATTGTCACTGCAGAATGATTCATCCCATTTCATCTCAGTGTCTGATCTCTCTCCAGTGACTATAAAAGGAACCCAGATGAGCAGATTAGCATATATCCAAATTTTGCACATTTTTATGCTAACTCAGCCTTTCCCAATCAGGTCCTGTGCTCATAAATCCCCTGTGCTATTTTTACAAGGAAAAGCTCATGGTTTGGCACAGGGATTGCCAGGACACTGCAGCCTGGGCCCTGCCCCGTGCAGAGCTGCCAGGTAAAACTTGCATTCAGAACAGGATCAAGATTTCTCTCAAAGCCTCTGGGATGATCCTTACAGGAATTAAATCAATAAATATTGCACGGATGGGCAGAAGGTACATGGAAAATGGCTTAAAAAGCAGCAGTGATTATTCATTAAAATGAGATGTTGTTGTGTTGGTCACCTTTGGAAAACAGGCAGAAGATCCAGGCAGATTTCCTTTGCAGCCTGAGCTGCTGACCCCACTCATTTCTGGGTTCCTTTTGTGTGGTTCAGTGTTGATGCAGTGTCAGTCACAGTGAGAAATGAACTCAGATTGCAGATTCTGCCAGTGACACCCCCAGGCCTCTCCCCTCCCTCCCACCTTGAATTCTCGAGCACTGAGCTCCCCCAGGCACAGGAACGTGGCTTCGGTGCTCTGGGCATCAGGGGCTGCTTTTAACTCTGTGCTCACATCAACTCAGGCAAAGAAACACCAAAAAATCCCAAATGAACCCCAAAACCTGGGGGTGGAGCTTTGAGGTGGTGAAAAAAGGGCCAGGAAGGGAGAGGGTGGTGTAGTGTGGAGACAGAAGAGAGATGAAGCATCTTAATTCACCATGGAACATTTTTATACTAATTATTGAAATGCACCCAGAGACAGCTTGTAGTAGTAAAATGACTTTATGTTCTGATATGTAAAATAAAATGTCCATGCTATGTAACAAACATTTAAAAATTCCATACCACCTGTATCTAATGTGGTTTCTAATAAAGATTTATCTGTAGTATATATGTTTTTTGTCTAACCAGTTCTTAGTTTTTACATCAAAGGTGTGTAATAAAAAAAATTTAAATAAATGTCTTTCCAAAAAAAAAAAAAACCCTTTGCAACATTCATTTTTATTAAGTATTTCATTCATCAAAAGCAAAGCTGAATTGGACACGTGGCCTGCATTTGTGATATATATAATTTTATATATATATATATATAAAATATATATGTATATAAATAGCTATTCAGCATGCAAAAATTGTAGTGATTTCCAAAATCTGGTTGCAAAATCCTCCCCAGTCACACGAATTCTGCTGAGCAGGGGACTGTCCTGGCTGGAATGTCACCAAAACACAGAAGCACCACCCCGCTTCCAAACCTGCATTTCAGCTTTGTGCCTTTGCCTTTGGGAAGCAGTGGGAGGAAATAAAACCCCCACTGTGCAATGAGTAAATCCTGAATATTGTGCTCCTCAGTGAACCAAACTCCAGCGTGCCCCCGGTGTCACCGTGCCTCGGTGGCACTGCCAGCATGGGCCCTGCAGGGGACAGCAGCTCTGTGGATGAGGGACACGGGAGATTTGTCCAGCAGGAATTCCTCTGCTTCCCCAGGAGTTCAGCATCCTCACACAACCACTGAGGCTGGAAAAGAACTCCAGGATCATCAAAGCCACCCTGATGCCATCCCTCATGGCAAAGAGGAGCTGGCCCTGGACACTTGCACAGTGACAAAATGAATACACTGGTTACAGATTTTACCTGTTCTACAAATATTCGTACACTGTAAAGCCGGACAGCTCGTGGGAGCTCTTCCCTCCCCACCCCACCACCAGGAAAATATTCCTCTGGGCCTCCTTTAGGCTGAAAACAATTCTGTCTGAGTTAGCTGCAAAAGAAAAGAACAGAGCACAAAAGGCACGTTTCAGCTGAATGCGAAAGAAATCAAGGACCAGCAAATACAGAAATTGGTTCTGGAAAGTATTAGCGACTTTTAAGCTTAAACTTCATAAATATATTGCAAAAAGCAAATGTGATTCAATCAAGGGACGGGAGTCTGAAGACACTGGGTCTGCTCCTAACGCTGCCATTAATTTGCTGTTTGGCCTCGGACTTAACTCTTGCCTCGTTCGCTTTGCCCAGGGGGACAAGAAGAGATTTTTGTGCCTCGCTGCTTCTCCTGGGTGCCCGCGTTCCCCGCGGGCCCGGCTCGGATCCCCGCGGGCTGAAGCAGCGCTGCCCCGGCAGTGCCGAGCTCCGCACCCCTCCAAGGCTTTTTCCTTTCGCACCTTTGGCAGCTTGTGGCTTCACCAGCCAAGCACGGTAAAAAGTGAAGCTCGTTGTGTTTTTCCCAGCTAGCCAAAATTTGCTCACGGATGTTTTAACATTACAAGCAAAAGGACGTGACTAGCTACGACACTCGTTAGTCATGGAGATGGTTTCTACTGGATGAAGACACGGGAATGAATTTATTTGGGAGTCACTAAGAGCCTGATGAATCCAGCCCACCGAGACAGGAGGCGGAATTCTCTGTGTGCCTGAAGATACAAGCTCTTCACCCACAGAAATCCCTCTGGAAATGCACACGCGTCTCCCCGAAGTGCAAGGTACCCACAGGTATCAACACGGAGCGCACTGTCCTGGAGCAGGAGGCGGCTCGGCGGGGCTCACCCGTCCGCCCAGGTCTCCATCCCTGAATGGTACTGCAGCGACGGCTCCCGCGACAGCGAGAAGCCCTGCGAGTACAGGAACTCGTTGGCCGCGTTCAGGTGAGGGGAGGGCGCTTTCCGCTCGCACACGGCCGGGTGGCCCCGCTCTCGGGGGAAGGCCGAGGCCGGGCCGCGCTCCCGGCCCGCGGCCTGGCCCAGCTGGTTGTAGACGCTGAAGGGGCCGCTGCCCGGGCCCTGCGAGCCCTGCCCCGCCATGGGCAGCCGCGGCATCATGGGCCCGGCGGGGAAGTGAGCGGGGAAGGGCTGGTACGGAACCGTGTCCATGGTCTGCACGCTGTAGCCGGTGTAAGGTGCCACTGAAGTCCACATGTTGCAGCTGAGCGGGGGCGGCGGCGGCGGCAGCTCGTCCACGGCCGAGACGGCGGCGATGTCGGCGCCGGAGCCAGAGTACATGCAGGCCTCCCTCGGGGCCACCTCGCCGCAGTAGGACGGGCTCAGCATCTGCTGCTCGTAGGGCGGCGGCGAGCGGAAATAGTGATCGTCCCCCACCGAGGACGAGGCGTCCAGGTAGGAGCGTTTGCAGGGCAGGTCCAGGTGCCGAGCGCTTTCTGCAAGGAAAATTCACGTTCAGGAGCGGCTGGGACTCCCCTCGGAGCCCGCGATTGTTGCGCTAAACTGGTGCCCTTTCTCAGCTTAATCCAGTTAAACCATCGTAGTTTGGGAAAACAGTGTACAACATCAAAAAGACATTGTGCTGCAAATGTCAGGCTAATCCCCTCCGGCCTCAAAGCACTCCGGTGACATTTGTCAGCTTAAGTGAGGGACTCTTCTCACATCAGGGATTACTCCACGTTCACCCCGATAAGAAGGGCCCTGGCTCTCCTGCACGGTTCCTCCTGACAAATTCAAGAAGTCTCTTAAAGGGTCTTATCACAGCCTGCCTTCCTGTCATTGCAAAAATGACTCTACATTTCCCAGATATTGGCGTCAAAAGCTGCAGAAATGTTTCCAGATAAAAGAGCCTTTACCCAGTCAGCAGCCCTTCCTCATCTCTGCACAGCCGCTCTGCCCCTGGGAGCACCATGGCCCTGTTCCCCAGCAGCTTTTGTTACTTAGGAATATTCTCTGGATGGATTAGTGAATTCATCTGCACATTAAACATCTGCGAAAATTACACATTTGCCTCGCAGCCCTCATTACTGGTACTGTTAGATTCTTCATTTAGCCATGATCAGAGGATTCTCCCAGCTTAAATAAATTAGCAGGCAGTGAGACATGAAAATAGAAGGATTTTTTTCTTCCATGCAAAATTTTTCCATTTAACTTGAAACATGCCATGATCTCATCTGATGCTGGACTGAAAGGAAGAGAATGCAGTCACAGCTCACTTAAATTTGAGAATTAGTGGATGAGAGGGAAGGGCTGCTCATACCAAGCACTCACAGTCCCGCTGGTCTGCAGACATTGAGGGAATTGCTCATGGCTTTGCCTTGGAAAGTGTGGAATTTTAGTCATGCTAATGGCCTCCTGCAAACAATTTTGAATTCAGCTGATCCTAACAATGGATCCTTTTCCACTGAAGCTCTGTGCCATTTGAATTACACACTCTAATTAGTTGTTTCAGCTCTGTCTCAGTCTGAATTTACATTCTATGGGACAAACCCACTGAAAACTGCCCCAAACATTGGCTCTTGCCTCCTGACCCTCCAAAACACTGCAATCACACTCATGCTCTCAGGTTTATTTCCTGTGATATTTTTCTAGCTATGAGCTCGAGTTACCTCTTCTCTTTAGACAATGGTAGAAGAGCCCTGAATCTCTCTGTGCTGTGAAGGTGTTGAGTGGCAGATCTTGAGTATCTGAAGCTGCAAACTGCATGTGAGCACCATTCTCATACTGATAATGCTGAAGGCTCTGGTGATTCCCGTGGAGGGGGTTGACATCTGGCTTTGCTGACAGCTGCCCATGACTGGACACCAATCTCTGCCTCATGATGCTTTTGGAAATTACTGGATATTCTTTGCTAAAAGAGGTGAGAAAAATGAAGACTGGTTAGGCAGCGAACAGCATCATCAGAATTTCATCAGCAGAATGAGGAAATGTTGGTTTGGCTCCTCCAGAGCATCTCCAGCCTGTGACTTCACCACGCTTTGCTTCAGACCATGAACTCATCGCGCTCCTCTGGGCGTGGGCAAGATCTGCCAGAGGGGCAGAGTCAGGAAGGGCTTTTGGGGGATGTCAGTGGCACTGGGGCACAAGCAAACACGGTGCCCGAGGGGAGGGGAGGGGAGGGGAGGGGAGGGAAGGGAAGGGAAGGGAAGGGAAGGGAAGGGAAGGGAAGGGAAGGGAAGGGAAGGGAAGGGAAGAAGGTACCTCTGGAGCCGCGCCACGCGCAGGTCACTGTCGTCGCTGCCCCGGAAGCCCTTGGCAAAGGGGTTGTTTTCGATTTTCAACTGGGTTATCTTTAAAAGAACAAAACCAAGAATAAAGTGTTTGAGAGCAAACCACCAAAAGTGCAGCAGAGCTCGTGGGTCTCAAGAGGCTCAGTGCTGATGACCCCTGGGAAATGGATCTTATTCTAGTCCTGTGTTCTTATTCTGGAATCCTGATAGGGAGAATTTATTTGTTTGATTTAAAAGGTTTCCTATGTTAGAGAGCCCTGCTTGTCGTGGTGTGGCTCTCCCTAATTCCCATAACAATTTAATCCACCTTTCTGGCCACCACTCAGTCATTTTAGCTGTGTGAAAAGCATCCCAAGTCAATCAGTGCTTTATCCCTGCCCAGCCCCATTTTAGTGCTGAGGAGAGCAGCCAGTTCTGCTTTGGGATGGTTTTGCATGAGCGTTGCTGTTACTGACAGCTTCACTTTTAGCGATGTTGAAAAATATCCCTTACCAAAAAAACTCCTGAGAACACAGCTGGCCGCTATCAGAGCTGCAGGGGAAGGTGGTGACATGTGAATTTAAGCAGCCTCCAGGGCTCCAGCTCTTCCAGGGAAGCTCAAGCAGCTGATGAACCACAAGAAGCACAGGACCCTTCCAAAGCCACAGCCTGACAGCAGGTTTGTACATCTTAATTTCATTTTGTTATTTAGTGATCGTGGTTTTCCTCTGACGTGAGCAGGATCAGGGCTTCAGTCCCTGCTTGTCACCTTCCCCTGGCCTCATCCAGCCCAGGGGGGGATTTGGGGTGAGCACACATGTTCCTCACTGACCTGTGCTCAGGGGCAACCTCTACCCTCAACTTCCTCATTTTTTTCTTCAGGAATACAATTATTTACAGCCACACTTCATGCTAGCAGGAGATTTCTGAGCTAAAAATAGTTCAGCAGTTTGTTTCTTCTAAAAGAACCCCAGACCAGGTTTTTAATTGTTGATGCTTAAGAGAATAAATAAAACCATTCAGGAATTCCTCTGAGGCTGAGATTTTCTCGAGACCACACTGAGGTCATGGTGAGCCCTGCTGTCACCTGCTGCAGGTCCCTGTGTCCCCTGCTCAGGGCAGTGTCCATCCCCCTGCAGAGCCCAGGGCAGCACCTCACAGGATCTTCACTGAAGAATTTGGGCTCATTGGGACATTTTCTCCTAAATCTGTCAGGTCCACCCTGTGCTGCCCCCCAACCACAAAGCAGCCCCAGCAGAGCTGGACAGCAGTGACAGTGCAAGTGTGGAGTTTATGGAGCACTCTGGGAACTTCAGGGATGAAAGGCACCATTGACAGCAGACATTTTAAATAGTTATGAAATATAAGCTCTTTTTGGTTAACCATGTTTGGGCAATTGGTCATTTTACACCAACAGCTACAACTTTTCTACCTCCAGTGTCCTAATGGGCACTTTTCCCCCTCCCTGCCTGACCATACCACATCCCTGTTTCTGCTCTGGGTCTCTTAACTGGCTCACTAATTGCAGCATTTTTGCAAGGACTCTATGCTTCAGGCATCAAAGGGCACACAGGCATCCTGCTTGGGAGGAAAAGCTCTGGTCAGGTTATTGGGGAGGAAGAATTTCACACTTGTTCCTGTTCCTGCAGGATTTTCCTGTGAATGTGTAGGGGAGGAACGGGTGCAGTCACACAGATTTCACACTCAGGGTGGCAGGAGGGGCTGGCAGTGCTACCTCACTCTGCACCTTTAGTTGTGAATTTTGATGCACTGTAAAAATTCCAATGAAATTATTAATTATTCCTCATACAGCAATTGGACATTACCATGAGGCAAATGCCTGGGAGTGGGAGCTTGTGCAAAGGCAGAGCAGTAGCAGGGCAGAATCTGGAGCCTTTCCATCCCCTGCTGTGCCTGTCTTGGTGAGGTGACACAGGGAGGTGGCAATTTACTGTCACTGCTGTCAGTCCTGCTGGGATCCAGGGCTCAGACAGAACTCAAACCACCCTCAAATCACAAACCAGCCCTGGAGCACCCAGGTGTCCCTGACACCCACCCAGAGCACAGAACTGAGCTCTTTGTACCTCACACCCCCAGAAGCTGCCCCAGCCCCTCCTGCCTCCACGTGCAAACCACAGAGGCAGCTCTGAGCTCTGCTTTTTATGGTTACATTCCTCATCTGTCTCACTAAGCACACATTCTGTAATTACTGTCCACTGCAGATTTATGAGCAAGCTTTACTGGTCATTATTAGATGTGCTTTGCTGTTTGAATGACATCTCAGCTCTATGAGCACACAGAGTCAGGGGAGCCCAGACTTTGCCAAAATACTGTGACCAGAACATCCCTGCCCCTCCAGAGCCGCATCCTGCTTAAAGCCACGCTGGAAACTTGTCTTTTAAAGCAGCACAACAGGAAGATCCTCTCGCAGCGTTGCTGGCCAGAAATGAAGCATTTGTAGCCCCAGAAGCTGCCTACCTTGTGGTTCTGGTAGGAGGTGACAGAAATGAAGGAGGTCTCCGGGAAGACGTGGGTGCAGAAAGCCGTGTTCTTGGAGCCGAAGGCGTTGTTCTCGTCAGCCTTCACGATGTGCAGCCGGGGCTGGTACTTGTGCATTGAATTAAGGATGATCTGAAAGACAATGCGTGCTGGAGTGACACATGCACTCTAAAGAGAAAAGAGACGAGCCTGGGCTGTGGGACGCTTTGCAGCAGGACCCAAAGCCCGGCAGAGCTCAGCTTTAGCTTTGCTTGCAGTCAGAAAGGAAAATCTGCATTCTAGAAATGCACAGGAACCAAGGCACAAAGGTATCTGCAGCTCTGGCAAGCACAGCTGAACTTAAAGCTTTCCTGGTAAACCCTCATTTTCCTATTGCTATTGGATAGAATCAGTCTGGGTGGAAAAAATGTCATAAATTTTTTTTCCCCAGCTCACGCCGAAGCTGTACAATATATAATTCACCAGCAGCCTGCTCTGTAAAGATTCCTAATAAATACTTTACTGAGCTGAAAAATACACAGTTTAGCAGAGGAAAAAAAAACAACACAGAAACCACAGGGGAAAAAAAAGCTAGAAAGCTATTTTTCTTTTATCTGCTGGTAAAAAAAAATAAATAAACAAAGCTACAAAGCAGCAGATTGGTTTTTCCTGCTGTTTGTGGAGTGGCTGAGTGTGGGTGGCTGGTCCAGGCACCAAGTCTTGGCCAGTGAGAGGCAGGACCAGCACCAGCCAAGGGGTGTTTTGTGGAGGGTGCCAGGGGGGTTGGGAAGGGCTGAGGTCCAGCAGGGATCACAGTCTGACTTGAGTAAAGCGTTTTTTTGGTGGAGCTTTTTGGGCTGAGAGGGGCTGCCCAGGCTCATCCCATCCCAGCACTGACTCCACAAAGCAGGGATGTGCCCAAACGCTGCAGAAGAAAATGGCTTCAAGAAATGGAATTTCTTTTAAGAAGTGGGATGGTTTTAAGAAAAGCCTTTATTCCTTTTACTGGGCAAAGAAGAAATATTGTTGCCTTGTTTTCTCAGCATAATCCTTTCCAATCTCCTCCTTCCGCTCCCAGAGGGGCTCGTGGAGCCTGGCTGCTCCTGGGGGACAGGGATTGCAGCCAGGCTGGGGTGCAGAAAGCCCAGGGCAGGGACAGAGACTGGCAGAGGGACAAGGAGGGGACACTGGGATGGGTGGTAAATAAACGGGTGGGTGGGTGAAACTGGGATGGAGGCAGGGAGGAGGGATGGGTGGGTGGAGACAGGGATGGATGGAGGGATGGATGATGGATGGATGGATAGATGAATGGATGTGCACTCTGCAGCACAGCAGCAGCAGTTATGATGGTTTTAGTTAATGATGGTTTTAGCCACTTTTGAATGAGAATTACCACCAAGCTGTGTGAGTTTTTGCTCTGTGTTTTCAGAAACCCTCCCTTGTCCATGGCTGCCTTGTCCAGCAGAGCTCAGAGCAGCAGCTCCAGGTGCTGCAGGGATGGGAGCAGTGCATGGAGCTCCAAACCCCTCCACTGCTGCAGGTCCCCTGGCCACAGTAGCTGCTGCATCCTGCACCACTTAAATGCAATTTTTACTGTTGACGTTTTCCAGACAACCATCCCTGCTCCCCAAGAGAGAGAATGAGGAATTTTTGGCATTTTATCAGCTTTGCATCAAGCCTCTGAACCACTTTGTGGCTGTTGATGTGCAGGGTCGGCTCAGGTTTTGGGCTGGAGCCTTTTCTCTGCTTTCATGTATCAGCCACTCATAAAACAAAGTAACACTTCCAGGAAAAAAGGGACATTTCAATTTTCAGTAATTAAGAGTTGAGCCATGCAGATAAATAATGGCTGTGTGGGGCAAAATCTGGGCTTTGCTGAGCTCTCCTCACTGCCCAGGATGGGGGAATTTCCCCAGAGCACCTCGGCTTCAGGATGAAGAAAAGTTTAAACTGAGATTTCCAAACTGAGTTTTGATACAGTCTGTGTTCCCCCTCCAAGCAGGGTCCACTGGGCTATAATGACCCTTTTAAAAAGATAAATGTATTTTTAATGACATCTTCAAAGTCAAGGAGCCCAAACAATTTCCAAAATGAACAAATGAACTTCTTGGAGCCTGACAGAAGAACTCAGGAAAGGATTTCTGGCAGATGCTCAATGTTTCAGTTGTGGCTGCAGATCTGCCTGGAGGTTCATAATGAAAAAAAACCCTAAGTGGCCTAATTTTGCCACTGCATTTACAAGTTTTGGCATTTCTGTCTTGCACAAAAAGTGAATATTTGCCCACCTGTCTCCAATTCCTGTTGGAATTAGAGTGGTGGCTCCCCAGCAGCTGCACGGGGGATTCCCCACATCTTAGTGGAGGTCAACAAGCTCTGAATAAAATCAGCATTTTACTTAAATGCAAGAACTGCACAGAGGCTGTGTCTGCACACAAATCCTCCTTCCTCGTGCTTGCTGTAATCCCTGTGCATTCAGAATCCTCACAAACCACCCCAAAACCAACCTTAATCTCAAATCACTGAGTCAGTGCACAGTGAAATGCCAACAATTCAGGCTAAAGACTTTTCAAGGCTGCTTTGGAAAGCTAAAAATACACAAAACAAATGTAAATTCCACTCCAGTGATGAACATCAGTGGAAAGATTAACTTCAAGAATTGTGTCAAAAATGAGAAGTATTTTAATTGATGGGACAGAGCCCTGAGCAGTGGTGCAGGAGCCCTCGGCCTCAAAGGTGATGCTAAAACAACAACTTTGACTTTTCCTGCACTTACCTTTTTCAAGAGGAGATTAATTCAGTGTCACACACTGTCACACACATTTTTAAATTGTTTTGGTATAAAAAGTAATAGTCTGGGATAGGTTGGCAGGGACCCAGTGGTGAGGGCCCTCCTGGGCTGCACCAGGTGAGACCCAAAGGGCTCCTGGATATTTTGGGAAATGTTTTGCTGCTTCCCCTGGCCCTGGACCTGCCCTGGGGCTGGCAGAGGAGCCAGAGCATCCCCAGGTGACGTCCCTGCTGCCCCTCAGTGTCACAGGTGCTGGGCAGGCTGTGACAGAGCCCAACACAGAGCCCAGAGCGAGCTTACACAAACATCCCTTTCATTTTTATTTTCATTTTCACCCCCCATCTCCCTCCTTTGTGCTGCTCACACACTTGCGGCTGGAACTTCAGCTGTTACAGAACTCCACTTCTTCGTTTTTTTTTGCATTCCCCAGCCAGCAAGAAATATTTTTTAAAAATGGTGTCATTTGCTCATTTTGTTTGAATTGACATAGGAAAACAAACTCCTCTAACTTCCAAATCTCTCACTCTGCTGAGTAATGAGGGCTGCAGGGCCTGAGTTTGCAGGATGGGGCCCAAAGGGCACGAGCTGAGCTGAGGAAATGGTGCCACATTCCTTGTCACGAGGCAAACTCGCCTTGAAATCACCAGTAAAATGTATTTACTTTCATATGAAATTTGGGGAGTTGATTTAAGAGCTCCCTGTTTCACCAAGGTATCAGATGTCAGATGATGCAGTGGTTGCTATGGCAACTCCCCTTTTTATATTGAATAGTAAATGGCTACGAAAAAGCCACATAATTTTATGGTTGCTCCCGGGGGATCACATAGCTAATATAAAATCTTGCATTTTAATATATTTTCTGCTTCTTTCTTCCTTCCCTCTATTCTTTCAAAGTGAAAAAACCTTTGAGCTGAGGCTGGCCCTGGTCCCACACTGGAGCTGGAGAACAAAAACCTGACAATCCATGGAAAAAAAAAAGTGTTTTAATCAAGGGGGCTCTGCAGAACCATCCTAATTAATATTTAGAGCATTTGGTGGTGTGAAGCTTCCCAGACTGAAGGGTTTGTTAGGAGTGAATGGTTTGGAGATGCTCCATGAGCACTGGAGCTGATCCCAAAGGATTTGGGATCTCAGTTCCCTCTTCCCCCTGCACCCCCTGGGACTCCCAGGGACACCCCAACATTTCCATGGCAAATAAATCATTCCATTCCCACAGCTCTCCAGCAGGTTAAACAGCTCTGAAATGCCCTGAATCTCATCCTGGGGGTGTTCCCTCCCCAGGGAAGGATTCCCCTGGCTCTGTCCCAGGCTGCAGAGGAGCCTCCCCAATCCACACGGTGTGCTGGCAATCAGCACAGAGGGGAATCAAAGAAAGGCTGGAAAATGCTGGGAAAAGATTCAATGTGAGCTCAGACAAACAGCTCCTTACGAGATGGGATCTCTGGGATTTTTTCTCCCTCGGTTCTTTTTCATCTCCCATCAGCTGGAATTCATCGGGCACAGCCGGGGCTGATCCCAGCTCCAGCCTGGCATGGGAGGGGTTTGGGCAGAGCCAGCTGGGACATCCTGGGACACCCCAGGTGTGACCCCCACGCTCTCCTGCCCTCCTGCCCTTCAGGATCTGAGTCCACTGAAACCTGACCAAAATCTGCTGCATTTGACTCTCATGAGCCAGCGATGTAACAACAAAAAGATTTAACAGAGAGAAATAAATCTCATTTTCAACCACCAACCCCACTGGCCACTTGTCCAGTATGGAACAGGAAATCCTGGATCCATCCCTCCCTGTGGAGCACACACCATTCCCAGTGGCACACAGCTCTGCTCCTTTTTTTTCCCAGCAAACAATGTAAAACTTCCCTTTGTAATTTATTTGGGCACCACTATTGCTCTGATTTCCTAAAATGAATGGGTACCAAAAAAAAAAAAAAAAAAGAAAATAATCTTTTCATGGATATTCTTTCAGCAGAAGGCTTAGTAATGCTCTGAAAAAATAGCCTGCAAATTTAGGGCTGGGCAAAAGGGTTTTTCCAGGGGTTACATGGACTGGGGGAAAAGATGGTTTAGTATTGGGAGAGATCCCATAAATAAATAAATAAATAAATAAATAAAATATTAATTATTACATGTGAATAAATAAACAAATAAATAAATAAATATGTATATAAATTCTTACATGTGAATATAAATATAAATAT
>VRYO01002784.1:2251378-2269238 GCA_009812075.1 Sialia sialis | reverse complement strand
CTCTCTGCTGGGTTCAGTGGCTCTGACAGGCACGTTCCTGTCCCACCCCTGCAGTGACAGGGACAAAGTGCTGCTGTGCCATGGCAGCAGCTCTCACTGCTCCTCACAAGGCAAAACTTACATCAGTTTTTATGTTCACAAAAGAAAGGCATCCTCAAAGAAAGCCACCACGGGGAAAGGCTGTGGTGCCTCCTGTGTGAGCAGGACACCCCACGTGGCACTAAAATCCCAGAGTGATTTCCTGGGGAGGGCAGAGGGGCTGTGCCTGGCTCTGGGGACCGTGGGCAGTGAGAGCAGGGTTGGCATCACCAGAGCTTGGCACCACACTGCCACAGCGCCAGCTAAACCCTTCCCTGCAGATGAAATGCAGCAAAACCAGTGAAAGCCAGGAAAATAAACAAGCAGCACAGTTCCACAGGCCTCCCAAGCTTCAAAGATGATGTGCTAGTGAATCATTTGTTCTGATAATGAAGCAGTCACTGCTTAGCTAAGTTTATGCTAGGCACATTTTATCTCTACATGATATTCACAAATTGTTTTAAAATGAACTGTTAGAATAAGCATCTCTTGTTTATTTATTTATACTATTACTATCCAATCCCCTTAACCGTGGAGCAGTTGCTGACATGGAGCCAAAGCTTCTATTATGTTCAAACAAAGTTTAATTGATGTGTAATTGGCTGGTTGGATTTGGAAGTGAGCGATAAGAGGAAAGTTTTGCTTTCCTTTGGGGCAGCAGTTCCCAGCCTTTCAGCTCTCCAGCCTTGCTCTCTTTGTGGGTATCTTACGTGTGTTTTAATCCCCAGGTCTGGTTGATCCTGCAGAGATGGGTGCCTGCAAAGCTCCTGCATCCAGCAAAATCTTATTTTTTGAGCAGAGGACAGCAAAGCAGAAAAGTGGAGAGAATCAGAGCTGATTGAGGAGCTCAAATACTCATCTGAGCAGTGACTGTGTTGTGCCAGGCTGCCCATCAGCAACACACCCTCACTACCCTCCTGCTCATCAGGATTTAATCTGACCTTCACTTCAACACCATTCCTGACATCCCTATGGATGTGTTGACTGGCAAGGGATGTCTCTGAGCAGGGAATTCAAACAGCATTTCCACAGAGGAAACTGCATGGAAGCAGGACACCTGAGCAGCTCCAGCTGTGCGCTCACCCAAGGCTGTCAGTGCTCTCTGAAGCCCGTGGATTTATTGTGGATTGGTGCTCACTGCACGTCCCTGAGGTGTGGATGGTCCTTCAGATACTGCTGAGTGCTGCCTTCTTCCTCCTGCAAAAACATCCCCAAGCTCTTCAGCAGTTCAGCAGCTGAAATCTTATTCTTTAAGACAATAAGACAGGCAGAGGTCTTACAATCCTTGCTTTTGGGATGGCCAAGTAAACAGTGACTGGGTTTTTGGAAGCTCCTGTGCTGTGCTGCCTGAGGCAGATCAGGCTGTGAAAGGATCAGAAAACAGCTGCTCACTCAACATCTTGGCTAACAAACCATGTCATGGCTGAGCAGCCAGCTCCTCAGAACCTGCTGGGCAGGCTGAGATGCCTCCAGGGATGGTTCCAGAGCACCAGGGCAGGTGACACACCTGCATCCCTGATAACGACTGATGTGGCCCCAAATCCTTCGAGAGAATTGGCCATGGCTGCTTGAGGATGCTTCTCCTTGTCTTCATTGTTAGAAGAGAAAAGACAGGCTTCAAGAACTATGTCTCCACTCTGATGACCTTTCTTCGGTTTTTTTCTGATTTCCCTTCTTCTGACAAGTATTTCTTCCACTGACTTAACGCATCTTTAAAAATAATATTCTCCGGGGCAGATTAAAACAAATTTGGGGATGTCAGCTGTTTCTTTTAGCCTTTTAAATGGCATTTCCTTTTTGATAGATTCTTGCTTTCAGAAAATACTTTAAAGAGATCAAAGAGTTTTTCAACAGGGTCCCATTTTCCCAGTGTATCCTAACCCTCAGTCCCTTATTTCTCTTATCACCCACGCCACTCCGTTATGACGCTCTGTATACAAAGTAAGAGCAGTTAACTTTGAAGTGCTGGATTAGCCCATGCCAGATCCTTGCCTCAGAATAACAAACAATACAGGTTCAACAGGAGTTCTCATCAGTAGTTCATTTTTCAGCCCCAAATTCACTGTCACTAACACAAGCAACATTGAACTCTCAGTCTATGGGCAGATAGGAGAGATTTATCTGGTGGCAGGACCATGACCTAGTGATGAGAAGGTCAGACAGTTAAGGGATTTTTATATTTTGGAATGGCGAGGTTGTATTTTTTCCTTCTGGCGAGCACATCTAATTTTTAAATAAAACATTGTTTCTCACATACTTGAGAACTTGGTTCGCTGGATGGCTGCTTTCACGGTCTAGAAACATTTCCTTTCTTTGCCCCATGGTGACTCGAGGCTCCTGGCAATGGGCTGCCTCTCTGGGCTTTCATTTTGCAGCAGCTGAAGTTGAGCAGGGAAGGTCCCCATGAGCAGCAGGATGGGAGAGGTGATGCCAGCAGCACCAGTGGCACAGACAAAGGTGTCTCAGAGAGAACCTGGGCAAGAGCAGGGTCACCTAGAGCATTCCAGGGCAGGTTTGCTCCCTCTCCAGCCCAGCTCCCTGGGCAGTGGGCTGAGGGAGGAGCCGGGGCAGCCTCGGCTCTGCTGGAGCCACAGCCCCTGTGCCCAGCAATGGTTGGGAGCTTCCCCAGCTGATCTGGGTTGACCAAAGCCTCCCCTCACCCTGACAGAGCTCCAGCACAAGGACAAGCAGGGAAAGCTTTGGGAGCACCTCTAACTGTGAACATCTCATGTCTTTAAAAAGCAGGGATGGCTGCTTGAAGAGAGAAGTGCATTAAAAACCAAACTCCCATCCCTGCCCTCCTCGGTGTGCACAAGCTCTGTCTTCCTTGCCAAAGCTGTCGACAGCTTCAGCAGCACAGCCAAGAGCCATTGGAGTTCACTCCTGCTTTTTCTCTAAAAGCCTGAACAGGATAATTCCAGGACCCCAAATTTAGGGGCAAGCAGATCAAACATTCCTCAAATATCTATTTTATTTCTATGTTGTAAATTGGCGGCTCACATTCCTTCGTTGATCTCGGATATTAAGGTTTGCTTTGGGATCAAAAACCATCAGCAGAAATTCTTGTAACTGCCTCAAAAGATTCTGGACAAATATTTCCCTTTAATTGTAATGAGAACTGGGCATCCATATGCCCTACAGAGCCATGGAAAATTTAACTTTTAAAGGATTATTCACACAGGAAAGCTTTACCAGCTTAGCCAAAGCATTTATACTTTTTCAGACCTTGATGTCCTAAAAACTAGTTTTATTTTGGTTTAGTAAAGTTGATTAGGAACAGATTTTTTTTTTTTAAAACCGAAATAAGCCACTTTAAAAATAAAACTTGAACATCTAAAGGGGATTTGGGTCTTTTCTGCACGTGCAAGATGCGTTATGGAATCTATTTTTTTCCTCTGCAGCATTTTCCTATATATGCTTCTTAAAATCTGCTACCATAGAGACCAAAGCTGGCTTTGTACCTGTGCACATCCTGCACTCCAGCCAAAATTCAAATTCAGTATCTGGAGCCTGCTGTTACATCTCAAGGACAGTTCTGCCACCACAGAGAAATGACACTCTGTTCATGAAAATGTGAGCAGACATCCTGTGAACTGGCATTTTTTACTGATGAAACTAAAGCTTTATCAAATTGCTTGTCCTTGGCAGTACCTGGCTAGAAATTGCAATGCTGCAAAGACTGGCACTTTGGGGAAAAAAAAAAAAAAAAACAACTAGGGAACAGCTAAATAAATAATCTAACAGAAAGAAGAAATCCTGAGCCAGGAAGGCTGCAGAAGAAAAGATTAACTTCCAGCAGAAATAAAGTCTGAAAGATGAGATTTCACAAAGAATGGTTTGCCACGAGCTACAAAAAAAAAAAAAAAAAATCTACAATTGTTCAGTTAAATAATAGCACATAAAAGTGAGAGGATGGAATCGGAAAGTCAGATTTATAATGAAGTCCTTCATTTGCTTTCTGCTTTCCCCACCCCTCGTACAATTTCCCAGGTGTGGAATTCCTGAAATCCCGCAGGAAAGGTGTGCACCCTGCTAGGACAGAGCACAGAACGATGCCCTCACAGCCACGGGGGAGGAATCCAGATGTGCAGCTGCATCTGCATCCTCTGATACACCCCGTGCCTTTAGGAGCATCTAGATTGCTTTGATTAATTGGATTTAATAGCATCTTACCGAGTGGAACTTTTTGGCGGGTTAGGGTATTTTTTGGTTAATTATTTTCTGGGGTTGAGGGATTTTTTTGTTGGTTAGTTTGGTTTTGGAGGGGGGTTCTCTTTCAAAACACACACACACACACATATATATATATTTACACACACACACGTATATATGAATTTACACACACGGGAGGGTTTGTGGACAATTCTTTCCAATCTCTGCAGCCTTTTAAAGCCATCAGCAGATAATCCTCGCGAGGAGAAATCCGCAATTAGAGAAACCTCAAAGAGGAGGAAGGAGAGGAAGGCTCTGAGTGATGGAGCCGGCGCCCATCCTGCGCTGCCAGGGCGCTCTGAGCGATCCCAGCGTTTTTCTCCAAAGTTCAGGCAACTTTGCTAACATCACCTTATCTTTTGATGATCCTTTTAATATAAAATAATCTCTTTTTTCCCCCTCCCACAACGAAGCAGTCGGACATTAAAAAGATAGCGAGCGCATTTTAAAGATGTTTCCACTTTATAAATCAAACTTTCTTGGCAACAACATGATTTCTATTTCAATGCTGAGCTTGCTGTGTTCTCCTAATATCTCCTACAGATCAGTCCTAAGAGGGAGTAATAATCCCCTAAAGTAATTCTCAGCCCTAAATTCTCGATAATTTATAGTTGGCTCGTTCTGCGGAGCTCTACAAAGAACGAAACAAATGACTCCCCCTTTTCCCCCCAACTAAGTTATCAATATTTGCCTTGTTTATACAGAAAAGCTATTTTGCACCATCGCCATGGAATTAACGCTTCCGCTGAGCTTTACATTTCCTCTCCATTGAGTGAACTTGTCATTAAAGTCACTCTCTTTTTTTGCTTGTTGCTGTTTGAAATTTAAAAATCAGGCTTCCATTTCTTTTCGTTTGTGCCCCTTGAGGTCAGACAGCCCTACGTTGAAGTGATTTTAACTAACGGCATTCAGGGGCATCTCTGTGCCTGCTGGGAGGGGGATTAGAGTGCTGATTAGTGCCTGCAATTAGCCGCTTTCCCTCTTTCCACACCCCCCCAACGCTAAACGCAAGTGCACGCAAATCTCCATTAACCATCGTTCTTTTAATTGGCTCAAGAGGAGGTTTATTATTGCGACTCTCTGTTTAAATAGCTCGGGTAAAATAAAATCTGCATGAAGTAATAATTTTCATTTTGTCCTTTGCGTGGGGATTAGCAGCAGATTGCAGCTCGTGGGCTGCCCTGCCCTCAGCACGGCTCGGAGCCGACACTCGAGGCACCGCGGCATTGAAGCTGCTCGGTTTTTAAAATTTGAATTACTTGGTGTCGTTTTGCTCTCGGTGCTGTGGCCGGGCAGAGGGGACCGAGCCGGGTCCCGGCACTGGTCCCGCCGCGGGGGCTCCGGGGCTGTGCCTCGCTGCTAAAAACACTCATAAAAACCCTTGCGTCCTGGGTTTTTACACCATTTGCAGCTGAACCCAGTGAAAAAAAAATATTCTTTTGTTCCGTGTTATTAATCGGCGTTTCAGCCACTTCTTTCATTATTTTTTTAAATTCAAAACTGTTTCTAAATTAATTTTTAAATTACTTTAGCTCCATGGCGCTGCACCGAATTTTGCAAATGGAGAATTTTGCTCGGGTAGCTTAAAAAACACAAAATTTTGTACATCTTGTGGTCTGCCCCCCATCCCACCTCCTGAAAGGTGCACTGCCAGCTCCACCGGACAAGGAATGTGGGACTGAGCCCCGTCCATATGGAGCTGTTTAAAAAAGCCACGTTAGGACTTGCAGGGAGATAACATGCACGGCTGGGATGCTCAGGGTCTAGAATTTGGTGCAGATATTACACATCTCCCCACAGACACACTCATCCTATAAATTAAGGGTGAAATATCTGAGGTCTTGATCTCCTCGTGTGAGCTGGCTCAGGGAGCAGACCCATCCCAATGAACCCGGCTCTTCCCATCAGCAGACACTGCACAACAAGCCCTGAGATTTTACACAGCAAAATAAGGTGTGAAAAGGACAGTTACCCGCACCATCACTCCATAAACAGCTACCTAGCAAATAAATGGAATATTCCCGGGACATACAACCCCTCCCCAAGGCGAATAATAGGAATATCTTGTTATTGGAGTCCAATTTCCTACACTGAGCCGCTGCTGCACAGAGCAGCACTGCCGGGACAGAGGAAAGCAGAGGGAAAGCGCTCATCAATCCCAAAAATCCAGTGCCGAGGGTTGGGTTTGGGGTCTCACAGTGTGAGCAGCAAACGGGAGAAAAGTCACACACACACTCCATGAGCATCCGCGGCTGCTCTGCACGAGGGGTCAGAAACCACAGAGAAAGAAAAATCGAAATTATTTATGGTTTTTTTTCTCTGTTTTCTGCCCGTTATTTGAGTGTCTGGGTGCAGAGCTCGCGAGCACGGTGTAAAACAACAATCACAGGGCACGGCAGAACCGCTCAGCTGGGCTGGAATTAAATGTTAATTCCTCAATTTTTCGTTCCCGGCAGCAGCGAGGCGAGCCCACTGCCACAGAAGCCAAGAGCAGACGCTGCGGTGCCCACAGTGACACCCGGATAATTTTCTCGGGAAAATGTGATGGTCTGAGGTTTGATTCTCATTCCTAATTTTCTGACATTAGTTCTGCCACCAGAACAGCTCGGGCTGGACAGGAGCCCTGAGCCCTGAATTCTCTGGGCAACTGAAACCTCTGTGAGGCTCTGATCTCCCTCCCTGGGTGTGCACACTGAGGGGGCTCCCATTTTATAAAAATAACTATTTGTTTCCAAGGGAAAACAGACTATTATTTTTTTAAATCCAGAGGTGGCACCCGTTTCCCTTTCAGTTTTGAGATTAAAAGAACGTTTGTACTGCTAAAACTTTGCTACAGAATATCCCAGCACAGGTCTTAGTGCCGGGCACAGAAAAGGGAAGGGAGTTTGCTTTGTGGGTGAAAAACAAAACAAAACAAAACAAAAACAACATCACGATTATCATAATTTCCTAATTAAAAAATAATTTTTAAAAAATCATTACCAGAGAGAATCGGGACTAAATGTTCCAAATGACTCCACATTTTCTTGCATCTACATTCCAACTGCCAAGCTCAAACACATGTACAGTTTACAGTGAAAAAACGATCTTACCCAAATCTGCAATCACAATAATATTTTTTAAATGCCATTGACTGTGGCAGCTCTGCAAGACCCGGTCTTGGCAAACAGGACATTTCATAGAGATCAGAAGCAATACATGTTTGCAGGGAATTTTCACTAACCTGCCTGCTTTGGTTATTATCATTTCCGTGCCAGCTTCATGAAATTTCTTCCATAGCTCCTTCTCATGGAGATAGACTTTGATATTTTCTATTGTCTGAAAAAAAAATAATTCAAATAATAAGAATAGCAAGAAAGGATGGAGAAAACCTGTGAGAAGGGCTGGGAAGGGCCGTGTGGGGCTGGGGTTGGGGACACTCAGGGCCTGCGCTGCAGCCGAGGCTCTGGGCGAAGCCACCAGCGGGAAGAGGATGGAGTCTCAAAAATTCCGCTGTCCTTTGCCAAAAATAAGGGAAACAAACGGAGGCCGGTTTTAATTGCAGACTTTCACAACCAGGCAGGACACTGCGGCTAAATGGAATTTTTTTCTTTAATTTTTTTTTCTTTTCCTATGGGGAAAAAAGTCTGTTGGGGTAGACTCGCCCTAAGCCTCCCAAAAACCGGGGCCAGGAGCAGCCGCGGGGACAACGGATCCGCGTTCAGGATCCGCTTTGTGCGTGCCGCGGAATGCTGAGGACATCGCAGAGGAGCGAGGAGAAGGCACAAAAGCTCAGTTTTATTTTAGGGATGGAAACCCCCCAGTGAATTCTCCGCCGGGCCGCAGCCCCGGGAGAAGCGGCGGCTTTCGGTGCTCGGATTCGCCCTTTACTGACCTACTCAGCAAAGCGGGAAAATAAAATTACAACAATAAAAAAGGAAAGCGAAGAAAAGTGAAGAAAAATGAGCTTTTTCTCATTTTGTGTGGTGGCCGGGGAGGTGCGGCTGCGGGCGGCTCGGGCGGAGCGTACCTGCTCGGGGTCGGGGAGCTGCGGGCTGCTGAGCGGCGTGCTGCTCCCCCCGGCTACGCCGAGGACGGGGGAGCCGGCGGAGGTGTCCGCATGGCCGGGAGCGGGGGCTGTTGGAAACCCTTCCTCGGTTTCAGACAGGCTTTTCTCCTGGAGCATTTCCTTGGGTGGGAGAGAGACGCAACGTTAGCTGGCGGCACCCGGGGCTGCATCCAACCCCTGCCCCTCGCCCAGCCCCGGGCACGGCCACCTGCGAGCTCAGGTCCTCCTGGGCCGGCCCGTGCTGGTTCCTCGGTGGGTGACACTGGGATGTGACACCGCGGGCCCCGGGGGAAGCCGCAGTGCCCGGCAGAGCCGGGCCGGGCCCGCCGGTCCCCACGGGGCAGCCGCCCACGCGTGGCTGCGCTCCCGCTTGAGGCCAGGGCAGCTCGTGTCTGATGTGGTCGTAGCCCCCCTGCCCCGATTCTTTCTCCCCTCTGGTACCCGTCCGAGCCCGGCCCGCTCGGTGTCTCTGCCCCGTCCCGTCGGGGGCTCCGCGACCAAGCGCTGCGGCGGAGCCGGACGGTGTAAACAGGGGGAGTGCTGGGCTCCGAGATAAAAGGGCCCCTCTTAAACTTGGACGGAGACTGGGAAAAGCCAATAAAGATAAGGCCTGACAGCTCCGCCGGGGCTGCCGCGCATCAACGCCGACTTTTACAGCGCGGAGGGACGCGGCCGCCCGCCCCGCTTGACGGACGGACAGATGGACAGACAGACGGACGGAGGGGGAGCAGCTCCGAGGAGGTTGCGGGGTGCCGGTCCCGGGGACCGAAAGCGCTGCTGGCCGCGGACCTGCGGCCCCCGAGGGATCGCTCCTGTCCCCGGGCCGCAGCCCCGTCCCTGCCCTGCGCTGCCGAGGCCGAGCCGCTTTCGGGACAGAGAGAGGGGAGAGAGGGGCTGGGAGCCCGAACTGCAGATCCAGCAGAGCTCCAGGGAGAGCGGAACTGGCACCCCAAATCCCAGCCTCAGCAGAGCTCCGATGAGAGCAGGGCTGGGATTCCCAGCTCCGTTCGCACCAGAATTCCAGGGAGAGGTCCCGCCGAGGAGCCGGACAGCCAGCCGGGCTGTGTGCGAGAGGACACACATACCCCGGTGACCAGCCGCAGTCCCCGGGGCAGGGAGCAGCGAGCGGGGAGCACGGTAAGGGGCTCAATGCCCCGAGAGCTCCACCGGTCCCTCCGCCAGGCTCGGGGTCTCAGGACGACCCCAGCCCGGCCGAGGCGCGGATGTTTCCCGGCGTCCAACCGCAGAGCCGAGCCGGGTGACCGGGAGGGCACAGGTGGGAGGTGTTCGCGGCGAAGCCCAGGGCAAAGCTCCAGGCCAGGACCGGGACGGTGCTCCCGGCACGGAGCAGGTTGGCTGGCGGGGAGCAGCAGGGAGCAGCGGGACAGGCTGGCGGCCGTGTCCCAGCCCAGGCCGGGGCTCGGCGGGACACATGGAGCCCCTCACCCTTGCACCCCAGGCTCCCTCCCGTCCTTCCCCCCGCAGCCCGGGAACTCACACGGCCGGCCGAGGGGCAGGAGGCGCAGCGGGGGGCTCCGGGCTTGGCCTGAGGGCGGCTGCGGCATGAAGGGCATCCGCGGGGCGCTCAGGCCGGGAGCTGCTCCGCGGCCCCCGATGGCAGCGACGTGCGGAGCATCCCCCGCTGCGCGGATTCACTTTCCCTTGATCTCGGCGGAAAATGTTCCATAAAGATCCAGTTTGGGGCCTTTCGACTCCCTCCCTCTTTGTCTCCCCCCCCCTCCCTTTTCCTTCCCCTCCTGTTGCTGACGTTGCCGCTGTCAATCACATCCCCTTACACCGGCTCTGGCCCGCTCCGCCCGGCCCGGCCCGCCCGGCCCGGCCCGGCCCCGCTCCCGCCCGTCGGTCCGCACCGGGGGGCACCGGCGGGGGCAGCGGCCGCCCGGCCCCCGCGCACCGGACCCGGCCGCGGCCTTCCCCGGCCTGCCTCGGCGCTGCGCCGGGCCTGGCGGCGAGCGGAGCCGCTCGTTGCTCCGGGAGGAGCCCGGGGAGAGGGGACATCCTCGGCACCACCGCCCCCTCACAGCCCCGACGGTCCTGGGGCTCCCCGCTGCCCGCCGGGGAGCCAGGCAAGGCCGGGGCTGCAGCGGGGGGCATAGGCCGCGCTTGGAAAGGCAGCCTGCCCGGCGGGACCCCGCGGCGGGAGCCGGGATAGCTCGGGAGAGGTGATGGGGAAGAGCCGGGATCTCGCCTGGGCAGGGGTCCCGCCTCAGGAGGGGCTCACAACCCCCGTGGCGTTCCCTGACCCTGCACCGCAACCGAAGCATCCTTGTCCGCCGGCCTGCGGCCTGCCTTGGGTTGCGGGTCTCCCTGAGAGCCTGGGGACGAGGCCGGGGCTTCCCCTCCTCTCCATGTCGCGACACAGAGCCCCGAGCCTTTCCACAGGGCAGGCAGGAGCTGGGCGGCCACAACAAAGCGAGGCCAGGCCGTCGGGGCCGCCCCGAGGTGAGGGCGGCAAGGGGAGCGGCCCCTCACAGCAGCCCTCTGGAACTCCCTCACGCTGCGGCCCGCGCGGGGCTCCCACCGCCACGCTGAACCCCCAAATCAGGAGGAGAGCACGCTCGGGATAGCTCCCGAGTGCTGTCGCGACACAAAGGGCCACTCCAGCTCGGCTGTCGCCATCACCGAGCCCCACACACACCAAGCTGCCCTCCCTGCGCTGGGCCGACCCTCACATCCGACAGGCCCTGGAGGCCTGTCGCGACAGCTCCACTGCTGTGCCCCGCGCTATATCGTGACAGCAGCGGGCTCTGCACTGCACTGAGCCCCCCAAGCCCCTGCTCATCCCCGCCGCTCCCTTACCCGAGCCGGGGGTCCCGGGTGGGCTCCGGGGCGCCGCTCGCTGCCGCAGCGCCGGGCTCACAGGGACCTCGCATGGGCCGGCGGGGCTGCGGGGCCAGGGCTCTTATCGGGGTTTTCTTGAAAGTGAATTTAAACCCAAACTCACTCCCACCGTCACGTGGTGCCGAAATTGGGAACAGGAGCAGAATAAAAAGTAAAGTGGGGTCAACCTCGTAATGAACCTTTTCCCCACTCCTATACAAAAAAAAAAAAAAAAAAAAGGAAAGGAAAGGAAAGGAAAAAAAAAAAATGAGGACCTGAGCGGGCCGGGGATGCGAGCTTGGGAGCAGCGAGCGGATCCTACAGGAGATGGGGCAGGTGAGACCGGGCCGCAGCGACCCCGACGGGGCCGGGGCGAGAGGGGACCTGCGACCGTCGTGTCCCCGCACAGACGGAGCGGGGCTGAGGAGGGGCTGAGGGTGAGGAGCTGTCCCGGCCAGGGGCAGCGAGAGGCCCAGCTCCCGCCGCTGAGCCGCCCTGCTCGGTTCCCCGCCGCTCCCGCACCCAGCCCCGCACACCGCGGGCACCGCGCCCGCCCCTCGCTCGGAGCGCTCTGTCCCACCCGCGGGCTGCGGGGCCGGGGCGGCTGCCGAGGACCGGGCTCCACGGTAAGGTGAATTTTGGTGTGACTGTGCAGCCGGTACCGGCCCGGCTTTGTCTGGGTGAGTCTCCCTGCAACCCTTCCTCCCGCAATAGCGGCATGGACAGCGGACGTGCCGGCCGCTGCCTGAGCTTCCCGACGTTAAATGCAGTTTTTTTCCCCCTTGAACAAAATAAAAAGTGCGAAGGGGGCAATGCCGGGTGGGGAGGATTTAATTAAAGCAAACCAAATGATTCTCAGGCCTCGTTCCAGCCTCCCGTCGGTGCGTACGGGGATGCTGGAGCGATGGGATCCGGCCCATTTTCCACCGTGCTGGAGTCCCGCCGGGCTCGGCTCACCGTGCCCCGAGCCCGGACAGCACCTGCCCATAGCGGGCTCGGGGCTCGGTTCCTCCGGCAGGGCACAGATTTCCTCATCCCCCGAGCAGGGGAACGGGGCCGACACCGGGGGGTGAAACATGCTGGTCGGACGGAGCCCCCGGCTGCGGCAGCTCCGTGCGCTCCCCGAAGGCTCCGGCAATTCACGGCGAGGCGGAACCGGCCCGACTGTCATCACCCGGCAGATAAACGGCCGCATCCCCGACGGCAGGGTGGCTCCTATTCGCGGCTCATCAGCGCCGAGCCAAGGGAGCAGTGGGAGGATAAGCCCCGCTTTCAGGGACCGGCGCTCCAAACCACTCATCACTATCACCGAGCTCGCTCATGCCTTGGCCCTAAACACCGGCGATTAATAAAAGTTTACTGTCGCTTTTCTCCAAAGTTACACTCAGTCCGCGGCCGGGGAATCCCGAGTGGGATCCGATCCTCGGGATGCTCCAGCTCTCTCGCAGCCGCCGCGCCTTTCCGTGGCTCCTCTTCCCCCAAAGAAAACCTGCTTCTCTTCCCCCCCATGAAAAGCTGCCAAGCACGACGGAGACGAGGGGAGAAGCGAACCCCGGGGCCGCACAGACGGAACCCGGGCGGCCCCGACGGCGGCGGCTCAGAGCCCCGAGCGAGGCGGGGGGAAAGTCAGGAGCGAGCCTAGACCGCGTGGGTTGGCGTAGATTTACTGACTTGAGAGGAAACTCACCGGTTTACACTGCTGAGAAGGGATTGAATGGATGAGTACTGAGAAAAAGTTGCCGAATTTGGCCGGTAACAAAGCTGGAAGAATGGAAGGCTAATACTGAGTTATGCATGGACTCGGGAGGAATTACACAGCATCGGAGCCTTGCTTCTAAACAGCGGCAGTGCCAAATTTCTAATAACTGTGTGATATGCTTATTTATACCATACAAGGACTTACAAACCTCATTGTGCATAGCAGCTGGGTCATATTTCTTTACCCTTCCATTCCTCAGGCTCTTTTGCCAAGAGACTGGTACCAAACACTTCTAGGCTGAAAGGAAAACAAAAAATTTAATCGCAAAGAAACGATGACAAGGAAGCGTGGGTAAGATACGGGCTGACGTGCAGCCCTTTAATCTTGAGGATCTGCCTAAAATAGATACACTGAGGGGGTATTGGAAATATGCACGGTTTGAAATTCAAGCGATTCTCTGCCTCTAAATCGTTCAGCCCAATTATCCACATGTATTTCCCTGACCTGGGCACGTTTGTAGGCTCTAAGGCTTTGTTTTAAACTGTTAAGTAAATATTTTAACGAATGTTTTAAAACGCTGTAAACCAATGTGCTGCTCAATCTCGCACCAAGCTCCGCTGGAACAGGGTAAATCAAATGAAGAAACATATTCCGATTTGTTTTCAAATATTTGGGGGGGTGTATTAGTTAATTTTATCCCAGCGTACCAAGTGTACTCACCCCTCGTAATTTCAAACAAAGCTATGCAAGATGCAGCCCGGCAATGTTAAACCTGTATCCAGAAATAATTAAACTATGAACGAATATTCATGCATGTATACATCTTTTAAAAGATAAAGTATTTTAGAAATAAAAGCTAACAATTGTGGAATCGGTGTAATTTTTAAAACTAACCCTAATTTTGTCCAAATGCTCTGAATTTTCATTTTTTAATATGCTCACTTACTATTTTTTAAAGTAGCATCTAAAAAAACTAACATTTCAAATGAATTGCACTTTTTTTTTGAAGGAAGAGATTTTATTATGAGCTTGGCAAATTCTTTGTAAGAATGAATAGTCCAGAGATCACTGCCCTGGTGAGCATCAGTCTGAGATAGTCCCCAGTGGTATTTCCCAGCCAAAGCTCTGATTTAACTTCAAGATTTACATTAAAAAAAAAAAAAAAAAAAAAAAGGCAGCTCAATCTATTTTGCAATAACCTTTATGATTTTAATGGAAAGAGCCCCTAAAGCTACAACACGCTGCAGGATGGGAGCAGGCAAATGGAGCTGGAGTGGGAATTATGATTTAAAAAATAAAAGGAGAACAAAGCCCAGTGCTTGGAGCACGGTGACTCCTCTGCAGCCTGGCTTCCAGTGCCACAGCAGCCCCAGCTCTGCTTCCTGCAGCCACCAAACTCTGCTGTGGATGGGATCTGAGCAGCGCCTGCCAGAGCAGGGCTCGGGTCACACCATCCCCTGGTGGCCACCGGCACTGCCGAGGTCTGGAGGACAGCCTGGCACAGAAGGGACTCGAGGTGGGTCAGGGTGGCAGCCTGATGTGACACGGAGAGGGGACAGCAGCCCCAGGGCAGCTCCGTGTCCTGCAGGGACCTTGCTGGAGTGGGAGGAGGACACGTAGAACCTCCTGGGTGAAGCTGCTCTGGGCGAAAATGAGAGTGACAGCAATCCACCAAGTGACAGCACGGCAAGTCACTTGCCACCAGACAGGGAGAAAAGAGGAGAGGCTTGTCTTAAGCCTTGAATCAGAACAAGAAAGTGCCTCAAGGTATTGCAAACCCAGCCCAGGACGCTGGCAGAGGAAGTGGTGTGGCTCTGCACGGGGTCCTTGGCATCATCCATCTGTCACCCTGTAGGCATGATTCTGGGAGAGTCCTGCCCAAAGTGATTATTCAGTTTGTGCTGGGGATGAGGAAGAGCTTATTGCTATGGGAAATCACTGTCCTCCAGGGTAAACAGAGGAAAATGCTGGTCTGGGTGAGAAATTCCCAGCGGGAGAATTGAAGGCAGCCAGCTCTGTCTCTGCCCTGGAGCTGGGCACAGAGCCTGTCCAAGCCCCCAGAGTGGCACAGTGTGATGCTCTGACAGAGCAGTCAGCGCCAGTGGGGCCAAACAATCTTGTTCAAACATCAGAGCCCCCTCAGAGGGCAGAACCCCGGTCCCACAGGCTGAGCAAGGCAGCACAGCAAGCCCTCACACCCCACCAGAGCCTGCTTTTGGCCAGTCCCTGTCCCCCACGGTGCTGCCCAGAGGGACCCTTTCCCCTTTCTCCCTCACCCAGGGCCAGACCCACAGCCTAGCAAGGAGTTAAAACAGAGCTCAGTACTGCACCTATGGGGAGGGAACAGAAAACACTGAGCTGGGAGCAAACAGGGAATTAAATCCTTGCCAGATGCCTACGAGAACCTGGCATCACCCCCCAGCGATCAGTCCTGTCCCGACTCATGGCTAGAGCACCCAGGGCACCTTTAGGGGTGTGAGGCTTTCAGAGCACGGGATTCCGAAGGGCAGAGGGGAGCAGGGAGCAGTGGGAGCAGTCGGCTGGAGTGCAGAGGCACAAACATTCATCCGGATGTGGAGCTGCTGGAGAGGAGGCGGCACCACGGGATGGAGGAAGGCGAGGTGAGAGGCGGACGAGAGCAGAGAGGAAGGGAGCTGTGGGGTCTGGGGAGCAGGACTTGGGGAAAGGGGCCACCTTGGGGAAGGGTTTGCTTCCAAGGGCAGCACACAGCAGCAGCCTCTGAGATGTGGCAGCTCAGTCACATCCCTCCCATGCCTCCATCCACTCCCTGGACACTGACGTGAAACACATTCCTTGGGCTGCAGTGGGGCAGGGCCAGGCCTGGGACAAATGTTCTTCTCCGTTTTGGGGATTTTCCTCCCCTCCTGAAAGCAGGGCTCAGCCTCAGGAGTCCCCAGTAAAGGGACGAGAACTGCAAAATGTTCATATTCCCGTTCCTGGGGAAGGTTCTCAACAGAAGCAAACAGGACGGGAAATGATAGCCAAATGGGATGGGGCCCAAAAGCTGGGAATTTCCTCCTCCTGGGATATGTCTTGCTGTGGAACCCCAAATTTGCTGCAGGTAGAACGAGGGAAACTGGACAGAGGGGAGGGAGGAAATGTTGAAGCAGCATCTGCCCCTGGCTCCAGCAAGGAGAGAAAGGATGGCTGAGATTCATTAAATAAAGAGACAGGAAAACCTTGCTTAAGGAGCTGTCTGGGAAAGGGGCCATTTCAGGCCTGCTGTATACAAGTGCCAGTGATTTGGGGCCAGAACAGACAATTGCTAAAATTTCCTCCAGGCTCCGCTGTGCAAGGAGCTGCTCTCAAGCAAAGCAGTTATACAAAGTTGTAGAGAGTTTACACAAGCTTTTCTGCTTGTGTTGAGGCTACATCACGAGAAGACAAGGAAAAAGATCTCACACCAATTAGGAATTTTTTTCTCACACAACAGCTCAGAGTAGACGTGGTGGTGCAGAGAGTAAGAGGCAGCTCCTGCTGGAGGAAGGACACGAGTGTCTCACCCTGCACTGGGAACAGAGAGAGGGATGGAAAAGGGATTTGAAGATCCTCAGGATCAGTCTGCACCTGTCATAAACCAACAGGGTAAAATCTGGGAAGAAGCAGGAGCAGCGGGGACAGCAGGAGATGCTCCCATTGGGGTTTGCACCCTCAACTTCAGCACAGCCACAGCTACAGGAGGAGTCCAGGTGCTTCTGGCCCCACCATTCCCTGCTCTTACTTGGGAGCCAGGAAGGGAAGAGGCAAAATGGGCTCTGCCCCAAACCCCAACGGCTGCTCCACCACCAGAGAGATCCGTGCTGGATCTGTCCCCTTGCCCCAGGTGATGGGGCTGCTGCAGGTCTGCCTGCTGGTCACAGGGCTGGTCTGGCTGCTCTGGGACATCCTCAAGGTCATTTCCCACCCCTGCCATATGATGTTCATCCATTTCCATGCTGGTAAATGGCTGGAAAACGCTTGCCTGGGTTGGAAACGTGGACCTGAGGAAGAGTCTTGGCCAGTGGGGTCCAGCACTGTCCCCCTCAGGGACTGTCGGGACAGCAGGCACAGAGCCAGCAGCAGGATGGTCCTCTCTGATCCTGACACAAAAATCAGGAGCTGGAGCGAGATCCATCCCCTCTCTCCTATTTTGCCATGTTCCTGCTCTGAGATGAACCTGGAAAATGTAAAAAATGAGGATAAGAAATGCTGCTCAGTGCCTTCCATACCAGCATCCTTCATGTACAACACATTCCCAGCTCCTCCAGCCAGGGAGAACGCTGTGGTTTTGCCTCTGTGCTGGTGCCACCGACAAAGTGCAGAAAAGCCTGAGAGCTGGAGATAAATACCCTGAACCAGATGAAATCAGCCGTGAACACCTGATCCTCATTCCCACAAGGTTATGGTTAAGGTTGCGAAACGAAGGAAGTGCTGCACTGGCATGCTGGCAGCAAATCAAAGCGAATGACATTAATTAAAGCATATGTTAGGAATAGGAAATTAAGCTAAAGCAACATTTCATCTGCAGCGTCTTCTCTGGGCACTTTAGAAAGGGTATAAGTTTACTGTAGAGAAAGAGAAATGAGGAGGCTGGTGCAGAGGATAGATGTGCGGGAAGTTAAAAGAATTAGAGCAGAGTTTTAAAAGCTTTAGACTATACACTGAAGGTCATGTTCACTCTCTGTATTTATTTTGAGTTGTGAGTGAGGGGGAAGGCTGAGTGCTGGCTGGCACTGTGGGAAGACTCAGACTAACGTGGACCAAGCATCCTTGACCAGGGGGCTCAGCCCCAAATTTGGGACCCTCCTCACTCCTCCCTGCATGGCTGCACCAGGACCTGATGGACTTTGGCACAGGTCTTGCAAAAACAATTTCCCAATTTTGCTTTTTCCACTTAACCCAGCCCCAGAATATACAACAGCTCAGCTCATTTCTTTGGGGACAAGAGCACCACTGTCCCCTGCACAGAGGGGAAACTGAGG
>VRYO01002784.1:2171351-2213652 GCA_009812075.1 Sialia sialis | reverse complement strand
CCCCCCTCGTCTCCACAACTTTTGTTCCCGTTTTATCCAATTAAAACTCAAGGCAAAAAAGAAAAAAAAAAGTTTCGTTTTCTCCTTTTTTTGCAATCACAAAGACCCGATCTCAGCCCCATTGACTCGCTAATTGTAAGCACTCAAATGGTTGGGTTTAAAGTTACACTTAGCAGCTGTGAAACATTAGGGTGAAGTGATTACAACCTACTGGAGGATACCGAACATTTTTACAATATCTCAGGAGCATAAGGGAAAGACAACAGGAAATGGCGCAAACTTTCCTACCCTGCACAGCAACAGAGCAAAGGAGTGAGAAAATAAATGCAGAGACGTGGCGCAGACGTGGTTTGGATGCTCAAAAAAAACCAAAACGAGTGAGGAAGCCCTGGTGAGAGCAGCGTGGATTCACCCCTGGATGGGGAGGATGGATGGGGAGCAGCGCTCAGGGATTGCACAGCTGCACTTTGAGCCAAACTCTGCTCTGGGCTCTCTGCTGAGGATGGAGATTTGGCAGAATTTTGCCCTTGGCCAGCTCTTTCCTTGTCCCAGCAAATGTTCAGGGCCTGGGGAACGCTGTCAGAGCAGGACAGGGACAGGGACAGGGACAGGGACAGGGTGGGTTTGCCCAGCCTGGGGCTCAGCATCCCAGCAAAGCCACCAAACCCTGAGCTCCAGGTGCTCTGCAAACCCTGAAGGTTACACTGCTCCTGAGATTCGATTCCATTTGAACCCCAAGCTGCAGAACCTCGGGCTCCCCGCTCCTTTCCAAAATCCCAACATCCCCCCGCCGTGATTTAAGCCCGCTACACGCGTGTGTTTATTACAGAAACCAGGGTAGGATAAGAAAGCAATATTTCATGTTAATTCATGAAATCTGAACTCAACTTTTAATAGAAGAGCCCCGCTTTATGCCCAGAGTGATATACAGTCTGCCCGGCTCTAAATGAGACGTTTTGCCTTTTGAACTCAGCAGGAGCCCTCTGCTTACGACTACTGGAAAGAGTTTAAAAACCTGCAAGTCCCGGTGTCTCTTGGGCTCTTTGGTTTATATCATGGCACAACATTCTTGCTGGGCTGCCAGCTGCCGTGTTTGAGAACCTGGCGTGTCAGAAACTCACCTGGAGAATTTCCACAGCCCAAAATCCTGCAAAGACCACGAGCCTCTTGTTTTATTTTGGATCAAGTTCCCAGAAGGAAAACCTGGCTGTGTTAAAGTCAGGGGTGAAGCTCCCTTAAGAGCAGCTTCTAGACTTGTCAAGGGACTGAAATATCCTCTCCTGGTGCCTGAAAATGAGTTTTCATACGGCTGCTGAGGTTGAGGGTGTGAAGGGTGGTGTGGCACCCGGCCCCAGATGTCATGGGGAGATTTTAGGGCCGTGGGGGGAGCAGCAGTGAGGTGTGGGTGAAGGACACAGTGCAGGGATGTGCTGCATCAAACAGAGTTACTGATGAATCAGACCCTACAGAGTTATTATTGAACCAAATCCTGTAAAATTTATCGTTAAATGAAACCCTACAGACCTTAGAGTTAAGGATAATCCAGACTCCATGGAGTTATCAATGAATCAGATCCTATACAGTCATCACTGCAACACACTCAGTTTTCTCTGGCTCACAGAAGAGCTGGAACTGAGTGGTTATTCTGTTGGGTCATCTGTGAAAGTATCAAATTAAAGTTAAATTAGCCACCTCATGGCAATGCTTTTTTTTTTTTTTTGTTTTTTTTTAGGCTCAAGGCTTTCTTAACAGTTTGGCTACAGGGCTATCAACAGCAGGGAATTTAGGACATTCTTTTCAATGAACCAGACTGAAAATATTTTGGTACAGCCCCAGTTTGTAGGTTTTTTTTTTTTTTAATCTCTTCCCCCCCACTTTAAACAAAACATCTTGATTCAAAGGAGCTTCTTGCAGACTGGGAATTTCCACATGGCCATATTGCAGCACTTATAAAAAGTGATTTAATGCCTGCCAACAACAAATACATTTGCAATGACACCACTCTGTGTTATGTGCTATCCTGCTTTGTGTGCTCAGCCAGAAGCAGGCAGGCTGTCCCAGGCAGGAGGGAGAAGAGCTCCTTCCTCCCTCCACCAGAACTTTGTCCCTTGCTCCTTGGAAAGCCTGAAAGGAAACAAGCATCACGGTGACAACACAATCCCTTCTGTATGTGTTAATCTGGATTTTGTTTGAACTTTTGGAGCTGACCTTGGCTTGAACTGTGTTAAAAACCCTGACTGGTGTGGACTGACTTGACCCTGCGGTCCCATTTGTCCACGGTGCCAGTCCTGCCCTCAACCCTGTACTTCAAGCCTTTATTTTACAGACAAAAAGGAACATAACATTACAGCAGATATAGCCAGCAGGCTGGAGCTGCAAGTACTTACTTAGAGGCAAAACTCTCCTCTGATTTCATCCCAAGGAAGTTATTTTTTTTGCTTGAGAAGAGACTGACTGAAAACCAAGCAAGAAACTGAAATTATTGCTGTAAACTCTCGCTTTTTATTAGCGGTTTCCAAGCCTGAAGAAAACAAAACCTTCTGAGCGGCTGTGTTAAAAGTTAAAAGCAAAAAAAACAAAAAACAAAAACCAACTCAAACCAAGCCCAAGACTGAGCTGGGTGTTTGGGGATGGAGTAGGAAGAGGGTGGCTGGTTCTGCATCCCTTGGTGCAGCTGGCTGGAGCTGTAAGATTTGTGGGTTTCGATAGTTTCCTCTCCCTGCCATGACTCAAACGGCTTCTATTAAAAACAAGTAGTGGGAAGGAAATTTCATAAGCTGACAGTCCCATCTCACTCTGCTTCTAGACACCAGTTGGCTGAGATGTAGGAATTTGTGTGGTTATGATGTGTGAGCCCAGGACTGTTTTATCAGCAGGGTTTTGCAGCGCTAGCTCTGACTGTGCACGTTCAGAAGGCTGCAGAGGTTCAGACTGTCCTGCAAAGCCTCTGAGCCAAATTCCCACAACAGAAAGGATGGAAATGGGAGCCTCTGTCCCCAGCACCTGGTCCTTGTGCCACTGAAATCAGAGGGGTGAAGGAGCAGGGCCCCAGGCAGAGCAGGGAGCTGGGAGTTGGTTTTCAGTGGGTGCAAGGCACACCATCCAAATATCCTGTTTTTAAAAACCTTGTCTGCGCACACGAGGACAAGGAAATGGGGAGGCAAAATCATGCTAGACATAACAGCCACTGATGGCTTTAATTAAAGCCCTCAAGTCAGTAAATACACACAGAGTCTGGTGCAGGGAGATACACAAAGCCCACAGTCAGCCCAGTAACACTCCGTGAACATTGCCATTTACGCAGTTTCTTGTTTAACTTAGATTTATTCAATGACACATGCATTTCTGGACAGATATCTGAGTTCCAATGAGCAACTTTTATAACGAAATATGAGAAATCCATGACTGCAATTAGTCAATTCTGTTTACATTTCTAAAATACATGACTAGAAGAAAACCGGAGCGAGAGAGAGAATTCTTCCAAAGAACAAAAAGAAACATTTCCATTTGTAATACTCCTGGCATCGATGAGGATCAGAGGGGAAGAAGGGCAGCAAGGAGATGCAATGAGGAAGGAAAAACATCACCAACCCTGTCCACAGCAAGTCCTCCAGTTTCCAGTCTCTCCAGTTCATCCATTAATGCTCGGCACTTTCACGAACGGCGAGAGCTCCTCTGAGTTCAGAGATTCATCTCTCAGCACGAAAAAAAAGCAGAGAGCAGTTGTGAAACCATGTGCTTGACCCAAGATGGCTTAGGAATATTTCTCCTCACCCAACCTCTTCCTGAAGACAGCCAGAAAAGAAGCTGCAGAGCTATCAGGACTGAAGATGGAGCCTCTTTGTATCGCACAGGAACACGGAGTCGAGATTTCACGAGTACTTTTCAGGAAGATTTCAGAGTTGTCAAAATCCATCGGGGTAACGAGAACCGCCCCGGGAGCTGGCAGGTGACAGACACAGCGGGATTGTTTGGGGACAGGCTCGTTCCCCCGTGGATGTGTCCCTGCTGGGTGGCTGGCTCAGGGGAATCCCGTGGGGAACAGGCTCAGGGGCTGGTTCTCGTTGGTGGGGAGGGGGGACCTGTATCCGTCGAAGTTTCGGGGGATGCTGCCGCTGGTGGAGCCCGAGCTGTTACTGAGCGTCTCTATGCTTCCCTCTCGCTGAAGCTCTGCAAGGGAGAGAGAGCAGCTCCTGGTTAGAGCTTGGGACAAACCCCCACCGTGGGCAGACAGTGCTTTATTGACAAATTCCTCTGCTGGTGCAGGGCTCTGACGTTGGTTCTTTCCTGGGCTGATTTGGGAATCGCTCCCCAGCAACGCCAGCTCCTGGTTCTGCTTCTCTCAGCTGGGCTCACAGGGATGGAGACCTGCTGCCCTTCCCTGGGGCTGGGGCTGCTGACTCAGGGCATGACAGGATTCCTCAGTGGGGTGGCTGGGTGTCCAGGGGATGGCTGCAGGTGATGGAAAATCCTCCCTCCCAGCCATGGCAGGGCATAACCACTGCCATTCCCACCTTGGGAACACCGGGGACTTCCCACAGCCCTTTATCCCGGCCAAATGGACACAAATAATTCAGCTTTTTCAAGTCTAAGAGAAAATATCCCCTTTCCCCAGCCATGCCTCAAAGCAAAAGCAAAAGCAGCCTGGCTGTGGCTCCTGGTCACACCCACCCAGACATCTCCCCTCTCTGACCTCCCAAAGCCTTCAGTGCTCCCTAATCTCCAGACAGGAGGATTTTTGTGTGTGCAGAGCATGGTTTCCAGCCGTGGCCTCTCTGTGAGCCACTTGAACCCTGCAGTTGACTCGGTGGCCACGTGCAGCGTCCCCCGGCAGCACTCAGCGGTGGCACGCAGCAGGGACATGAGGCAGAGCCCCAGGGATGGCACTGCAATCCTCCCCCAGAGTGACAGTGGTGACAGCAGACAGGAAATATTCTGGGGAGCTGCGACCCCTGACCCTGAGCATGACTTTGTCTGGGCAGCCAGATGGGGATGAGACAGGGATTTTGGGGAAATTCCTCTGCCAAGGGGGAAGCAGGACCTGGAGGGGCTACAGGAGAGCTGGAAAAGGACTTTTTATAAGGGCACAGAGTGACAGGACAAGGAGGAATGGCTTTAAATTGGAAACATGTTGACACACTGGAACAGAGAAGCTGTGGCTGCCCCATCCCTGGAAATCCTCAAGGCCAGGCTGGATGGGGCTTGAAGCAGCCTGGGATAATGGGAGGTGTCCCTGCCATGGCAAGGAGTGGAATGAGACGAGTTTTAAGGTCCCTTCCAACCCCAAACATTCCTCTGGTTCCATGGAAGACTTGTCTGAGGTGGAAAGGAGCTGGAGCAGCAGTGTCTGCTCTGCTCTCTGCTAAATATTCCTGCGCTTCCACCCCTTCCACTGCCTCAGCTGGGACATTTAACCTCCTGTGAACACCACAGCAGTGCTTTGGCTGACTCTGTGATAAGGACAGATCTATACAAAAAATATAGGGCACAGAAAAAGGTCAGCTGAAACAGAAAGCCCTGGCACTGCAGGGCCAGCAGCCCTGCACACACCTAGCAGTGAGGCTGTGGGATTTAATCCCTCATCCTGGAGGTAACCTGCAGTGAGATAATCTGCCCAGGATGCAAGGAAAACAAATCAGCAGGAAGCTGATCACCCTGAAAGCAGCGCTGGCAATGACCTCAGCCGTGTTCATCACCCTTCCCTGCCAGTATCTGGTGAAGGAATGTCCATGGCTAAACCTCTTCATTTTCCTCACATCCTTACTCTCCCATGAGTCCAGGAAGTAAAAACAGTAATTTAAATCAGAAGTGAGTGGCGTATCCCACACTAATACTGTGCTTATCCTGTCTGATTTGGGGCTTTTATCTCCCTCAGCACACAGCTGGCTTTGCTTAAAGGTCCCACGTCAGAGCTGGGGGTGCTGGGCAGCATCTCTGGGCTCCCCCAAACCCTGGCACGGCTCCTCCCGGGGTGATTCCACTCTCTGCTCCAGCCACAATCGATTTCCAGGCAAAATATTTCCAGCAAGACAAGGGAGAGGGGCAGAGAGAGGAGTTTTGTTTTCCTGGGTGGCTGCTCCTGTCCCTGGGGGCTGAGCTCCTGCCGCTCCCTCTGTGCCTGCTGTGGCACCAGGGTGGGATTTGGGGGTGATTTGGGTTTTTCTGGGGTCTGCAGGATTTCTGCAGCTCCTGTCACCTCTGCGGGGGCCTGCCAGGGGGTGGCACTGCAGAGACTGATGCCAGCCGGGGAGAAAGCAGGGAGCAGAGTCCGGGATGCGATGGGGAGAGGTGGGCACAGGGTCTGGACGGAGCCAGTCCCGTCCTGGCTGAGCTCCGAGTGGGGCAGGAAAACCTGACAATTCCTGACAGGGAGGGACAAAACACAGGGCACAGCAGGGGCAGAGGCTCTGGAGGGACTGGAGGAGATTTTTTCCAGCCCAATCTAAGCCAGGGGGTGTCAGGAGGAGCTCCCACATCCACGCTGGGCACACGTTCCCCACGGAACACGAGTGCTCTCTCACAGCCCAGCTCACTCTGGAACTAATTACCCGGCCAGGCAGACGAGCAGTGAATTCTGATACCCGAGGAAGCCCTGTAAAAGTGCTGGGCTGCCACAGAGAGCTCTGCTGTGCTCAGGAAATTGGGCTCTTGCCCTCGTCCCAAGCACGGCTGGGTCACACGAGGGGGGCAATTAGCCTTGACATGGTCACCAGGGACTACCTGCCCACACAGCTGACCCCAGCTCCACAGGCAGCGTGTCTGCCTGCCTTCCCCACATCGCTCTGCTTCATTAATAAAAAATAAATGACAAAAAAAGAGATAAAAATCCAGTGTATGTTATTATTCTCTCTCCCAGCCCTCGGAGCAGACCGGGGCACAGCAGAGGAACATCAGTGAGATTCCCATGGGAAGCACAGACAAGACTGGGAATGGCTCCATGACATGGGGACACCCTTCCTGTCACACAGTGAAAACAGGAGGACAATTTCTCATAGATCTGGGTAGATCCAACAAGTGCAGCGGGACATGGTGGGGCTGTTGGGTGCCAGGAGAGACAGGTCCCCAAAGCCACCCTGGGATGGCACAGCTCAAACACCTCAAACACACACCACAAAACCAGCCAGACACTGTGCTGGGAACAGGCTGAACACCACAAACCCTGATGGCACGAGGGGAGTGGGTGGCAGGAGAGGCCAGAGCAGCAGGATCAGGGATCAGCAGCACTCCAGAGCTGCTCTCCAGTGATTCTGCTCACTCTGGTGGAGTTACGCCAGGAATGGACGTGGCCCCAGCCAGTCTGAGGGTTATTGTATCTGCATTCCCCCATGCACACACTGTCGAGATGTATTAACTTCCTTAAATGTACCAGTAAAACAACCTCTTATGATACACTTTAATGAACTTGTACAGTAGCCAACAAATTGTGCATCATATAAAACCCATTCGGCCTTATAGACTCTCTGGCTATTTTGTAATAACTGCAATTTGCTTCTGCTGAAGCAAGATAACCAGGGTTGAGAAGTCAGGCTTTGCAGAAACCTAAATATTTGATTTGGGGGGGAGTGGGTGGGAGAAGGAAGAAAGGGGCCTCTGGGAGCTATTTATGGGGTCAAAATAACATGAGACCTGCTCTTCTCGTAGCGTTTCCACCATCAAGGAAATGAAATACTGTGAGAAGACCAGCACTTGCATTATTTTGGCCCCATAAATGGCTCCCTGAGGCTTTCAGAAGCCCGTGAAAAACAAACACAAATACAAATAAATGCTAATACTGGAAACGTAAATACTAAAACCTGCCTGTGTCCCCGGAGGAAACGACTCACAAAGTCCTGCCTGCCCTAAAAAAAAAAAAAAAATTAAAAAAAAAAAAAAAAGGAAAAAAAGACGAAGGAGCTGGAACATCTGCTGAAGCCATGAGGAGAAAATCACTTCAGGGGAGCTGGGAACAGCCCTGCCTGTGCTTTTGACAGTAACAGTAATGGGCACCGCTGGCATCACCCAGGGTCCCAGAGTAACAGGATTTTCAGGGCACACACACTTCCTACTGTGGACGAGGCAGCAGCAGCGGCAAAAAATCCTCGTGGCTGCTGCTGTGGGATGGCAAGTGGCCATCCTGAGTCCCTGGCCCACCCCAGGGCAGCCATCCCTGTCACAGCACAGCCTGGGGACACTGGGACAGCAGTGGGGCAGCAGAGGAGCAGGGAGCAGATGCTGGCAGTGTGGATGGTGTTCCGTGAGGAACTGCAAAGCAAACCTTGCAGGAAACATCTCCTTGTGCCCATATTCCCACTGCCAGCCTGTCCTGTGCCTCGCTCCTCGCTGCTGCCCTGAGCTGGCTGGAGGGAGGAGGAGGAAGAGGAGGAGGAAGAGGAGCAGGAGGAAGAGGAGGAGGAGGAAGAGGAGCAGGAGCTGCTCTGGTCACAGCTCAGGGTCTGCAGGGCTGGCAGAGCTCGAGGTTCAGCTGCACCCTCCATTCCAGAAAGCTCCAGGAACTGCCAAAGGACCCCATCAAATCCAGCAAGGTACAAAGCCCTGCCAAGCCTAAATGTGAAACCATTTTATAGGACACATTAATTCAATGCCTGAAGAAAATCTATATAGCCCTCTTTTGCCCGGAACACTCATAAATTATGCTGCCTTTCTTAGCTCTGCTCTCCTGTAGTGGTCCACTCGAAGCCCTGGTATCTCCTTTATGTCCACTCAAAAATCTCCTCTCCAGTGCATTATTATTTCTTCTAATGGTTTTTCCTTTCTCTCTGTTTGCCTTCCCCTCTTTAAGCACAGTTTCAAAATATTCCAAATCATTTGCTGGAAGAGCTGACCCTTTCCTCTTACCTAGGGAGGGATAACTGATACAATGACAGCAGCCTGATGTGTCAGGGCAGCGGGGAAGCGGCAGCAACTCTGAATACAAGAATTATTCTTCATCATCTCAAACTGTCACAACACATTACCCTCAAAGCCGCAGCTCGCTGAAGGAGTGACCCTGCACTGAATGGGAGAGTGCTTGGGGAAAGAACTAATTGTAGCCTCTTTTCACACGTCAGTCACTTTTCACAGCACCAAGCCTTTCAAGCTCAACTAATGTCAAGTTCCCTTTTCCTTTTGCTGGGCTGAGTATTTCTGATTTTTAAGGATGGCATTTTTAAAGGAACAAGGTCTCTGGCGAGGGATGAGGCCAGGGAGGGGAGGGAAGGAAGCGTCGGAGTGAGCACGCATCAGAAAGTCCATCAGAGGCCCGAAGACTCGTTAGGAATTAGACAATTAACAAGTGGGAATGCAGGAAGTGGGGTAATGGCCAGCAGAGCTCGAATCTCCTCGATTTCATTTCTGTCATTCACAGCAATTATTTTGGGGAACTTTTCAGGCTCTGCCGTGCACCGAATGTGGGAACGTGCTCGGCCCCTTCCCGAAATGAGGATGGGGATGGGGATGGGGATGGGGATGGGGATGATGATGATGGGGATGAAGATGAAGGATGGGGATGAGGGACAGGCATTTCCAGGGGTGCAGCTCACCAAATCCACCTCTCCCCATCCACGGGGGTTTCTGAGCAAACAGCTAAAAGGCAAAAATTCAAGCCTCATTTTAAACCCAAAGATAATTCCCTTTCCTTTTGGAGCAGATTCCCTGCAGAGAGCTCTGGGAACGCCAGCCTGGTCCAGGACACATCAGGGCTCTCACAGCTCCTTGTCTTGGACTGCAATCCTGACAGATCCTGTGGCAAGGATGATTTTTTCACCTAAGGACTGTGTTTTCACCCTTACATTTACACAATGCCCATCACGGGGGACTTGCAGATCTGACTGGGGCTTCCCGAGTGTTATTTATTAACTGTAATGAATAATAATTATGGAGCTTCTGCCATCTGGATTCTCACTCAAAAGGGCCCTATTTAAAGGGAATGCTAAAAGGCAATTTGTATGAACACAATGGAAGTCTTGAGGATCTCTTAAACTGTTTGTAATTTACACAACGCTCCCCAGCGAATGGGTGAGTTAAACATTTTAATTTCCCTGATTGCTGTGAAGGGAGCGGGATGTGCTCCCCCTGAGGAGCTCACATCACTGCTGCATGGAAATGTTCCATCTCTCAGGATTCAGACAGCATCCCAAACTCTGCTGGGTGCCTCTGGCAGGATTTCTGCAGGAAACAGAAATGTGAGCATCACCAGTGAGCGCTGCTGCCCGGGACACACAAGGTAAGGAAGAGCTCAAAAGATGACCTGAGTTTGGAAACTGCAAAGGGATCTGGAAATATTGGGGTGCTTGGAAATTACACTGCACTTGGAGGTTTTTCTTGAGTATTTCCCCCTTTTTTTTTTTTTTTTTTAATTTTATGAAATGCAATTATGCTAATGAGGGAGCTCCAATTATAATCCATCTCCAGCAAGCCTTGGTGGCTGCTTGGAGCGAGGGGCTCCAGGGACCTGCTGGCAGGGAGGGCACAGGGGGGCACTGCACCCCCGGGGAACCTCTGCTTTTGGGAATTTGCATGAACACAATCGTTAGTATCAAACTGCAGTGGAATGAAAGCACCGAGTCCTCATTAAAAATCTGAATTTTCCAAGTTGGTTTTGACTGGAGATGGCTGAAATTTCTGGGTGTGTTGCTCCTTTCTAGAGGGAGCATGGGCAGAAAGTCAGTTCTCAGTTTATGATAATAATTTCAGCTTATTATGATAATGTTTAAAAGTCAATTAAAGCTGCTCCAAGCCTTGTGCCTGTCCACCTGCACTGACATTCAGCACAGTGGGACCAACCTCCAGCCAGGCCCTGGGTGGTGTGACAGACCTGCTCCTCAGAAATGTTTCTTTTCCCTTTTTTATAAACCCAGCTGATCCACAAAAGAGATTTTAAAAATAAAAATAAAATAAAGATAAATCTAAAAAAATGAAAACAATGGCACTTAAGCATTAAAAATCAATTCCTGTCTCGTCCTGTCACAACCTCAAGGATGCTGAGACGTCACGAAAGCACCTCCATTAAATTTGCAAGTAAAGAAGACTGGGAAACAGTGCCTGAGCAACTTCTGTGAAATCAGGAGTCAGTGGCCTATGTAAAATATTAGTTCCTGTCAAATTACCTTATAATAACTGCAGTGCTGAATCCACACAGAGCTGGCTCACGCCGTGCACTTGGAGATGAAACCTGGCACCCTGGAACAGGAGCCAGCAAGGGATGGGGAGGGACAGGAGGAAGGACAGGAGCAGGGGAATGAAGACAGAGCTTTCTGAACATCAGAGTCCCTCTGAGACCACAAATCTCATTCCTAGTGCCTGATTTCACTGCAGGGATGCCAAACAACTTAACACTTGCAGCACGGGGAGGACACCTGAGCTTACAGAAATGTCTGGGGCTGCTTCAGGCACAGGGAGCAGTGAGACAAAGGCAAAACGTTTTTCCTGCACGAACTTCTGCACAGGTTGTTTACTCCTTTAAAAAGAGCACCCAGAAAGCTCCAGGTGACTCCAGCCCATGGAGCAGGAGATCCAAGACTCTGGCATCTCGCCAGACCTGACTCTTGAGCATTTTATGGAAGGTTAAAAGTGCACCAGATAAAGGACTGGCATTTAGAGGCTGAATATTCCTCAAGATAGGCACTTTTACAATGACTTCCAGTGCTTTTAAAAAATAATCTCAAGTTTCCTAGAGCTGTATATTTTAGTAAAGAGGTTTAGGATGTTTTCCTACATAAATGGCTCTTCAGAAGGATGAGTTGCCCATTTTAGCCAGCATGTGAAATCTCAAAAGCTACGACAGTCAAACAGAAAATCATTTCTGTAGCCCATCACATCCTGCATCCTGCAATCCTTGTGCAAGATTTACAGATGAGGTTTGTGAATGAATATGCAGCAATGGTTGCTTGGGTTTAATGGAATTCTCTCTTACCCCATCCTCAAAGTTTCACTATGCTGCTGCTCCAAATTCCTGTAAGATATCCTATGTGGAATCCATGATTTCCTGTTCCAGCCAGTGTGTGTGGACAAGTTTTTTAATGCATTTAGGCAGAACTATCTTGCATCTTTGGTTACGCAAGCAGCACATCTGTGTATATCAGACCAAAAGCATTTGCAGAGAAAACACTGCATTAAAATTCCTGGGTTTGGTCTCTCATTCCCAGGGTTATGGGAGTGCCTTGGATTGCTCAACACTGACCCCTCTGTCAGCCTCCACTCCACGAAGGAAATTACAAATTCAAAGGAAAATGCATGTTTATGACACCTACCACGTCCTGCACCCACTGAACTCGGGGGATATTGCTCAGAAACGCTGGAGGCAGTGCTCCTGTTCCTGGAACATCCTCTGACCAGGGCAGGTGTAGAGCTGAGCATCCCCCTTCCCTCCAGGAGCCACAGGTCGTGTCCCAGAGGTGGCTGCAGCAAGGACAGGGATGGCCAGGAGTGCTGGGGGTCCCTCCTCCTCCTCCTCCTCCTCCCTGGGCTCAGCCAAACAGTTCCAGCGAAACAGCTGGATAAGGAAAATCTGCCTGAAGGTGAAACCCTCAAACCTGGTGATGATCTCAGGGTCTGGGCAGTGACTGCTGACACTCTGCATGAGCATTTCACACCTGACCCTCCACATTTCAGCTCCTCTCCCATCCAAGACCCAATCCTATCCTCTCTGTGACACCTCCTGAAAGCCTCTCAGGTAGGAGGAGAGCCCTGGGCTGGACTGCAGAGATCCACGAGCCTCTGTGCACCTCACACATGTGCTCCCTGTGCTCCTGACACACACATTTTAGAAGTGTAAGATTACAAAGCAAAGACATTCTGGCACAACTTCTAGTACTTCTGACACAAAGTGGCCTTTTTGGGCCAGTGAGAGGCTCTGGGCTGCTCCCCTGGTGCAGATTGATGCTGAGGAGGAAGTTAGACCAGACTGGAATTTGGGTTGGATTCAAAGGAAAAGTTAAAAAGTTTGGGGGGGAGGCAGCAGATGCTCAGCTGGTGCAAATCAGGAGAGTTTTGTTGAAGCTCACGAAATGATGTCACCAGAGCTCAGTCCTGTCTGCTCATCTAAACACTTCAAGGCTCTGGAGTTGGGGCTGCTCAGGTGGGGATCAGGACCAGCCTCTCCTCCCACTTCCCTGGCAGCACTTCAGTCTCAGCAGCTCCAAATCCATCCAAATCATCCTCATTTCCAATGCCATTTATTTAGTCTATTCACTCCATTTTTTGAAATACTGTGTTGACACGGCTGCTTCAAGCAAAGCAGCTTTGTAAACACAGCCCTAATTTCACAAAGCACTCAGAGCTTGCAGCCATTCCCTTAAAATCACAGCTCTACCTTGACTGAGTATCAACCCAACCTGGAAAAACAACATCCCAGTCTCATGGGTTCACTCTCTTGCAGGGCTGCTTGAGGCTCTTAATACACTCTCTTATTTATCAGGCTCCAAATTCTGATGTTGGACATAAATATGAAAGAGCCTTGATAAAAATGACATTATAAGCTTAATTTGTCCCTTTGTTAATGGAGCAGTTGAACACAGAAATTCACATTTGTGCTCCTGAAACCAGAAGGCAGCTGGAAATAGTAAATTCAGCGTTTTTGCTTTTTGAAAGTCATATTTTAAAAATTGTTTCAAGCATTGATTCTATTACACTCTGTCTTTGTAGCTGCACTCTTACAAACATGTGCATGAGCTGCAGCTGCTGGAGGAGCTGGTGGAAGGTAACTCTGTGTGAAATCTGAAAAACCTAATGGCAAACCAAGGCATTCCTCTGGTCACAGCCCCCAGAAAAGGCAATTTAAATCAAGATTCTGCCTTGGATTTAGGCACCTGGCAGTGAAGTTCACACAACCACCTGCTCCTCGTGTTGTGCTCTTCTGCAGACTTTTTGCTCGCATTTTGGTGGGTGACCAAACACATTTCCAGAAGATAAACCAAAGAGACAACACAGCCCTGGCATGATATAATCAAAAGATTTTTTTCCAGAGGGTTTGGATAAAAGTAGCCCTGAGTGGAGGGCAAAAAGTTTCCCGGTTTTACATCAGGGATGTGTCCCTGCACAATTCACCTCCCACTGCTCCCTCCAAGGCTGCAGATGGGGGAAGAAGGCTGCAAGGTTAATTTGCCTCTTGATTTATGCTCCCAAATGCCATTTCCACCCAAGGAGGTGGGAGCACCCAGCAGGAATAGCTGTGGGAGTGGACGGGAGATGCCATCCATGGGAATGCTGTGCTGTGCCTGAGGACAATTCCTGCACAGCAACGTGTCCAAGCATCCTGCACAACTTCAGGAAAATGTCACCATTTCCGAGCCACTCACCCCAGCCAGGCTCCTGGGTCCCCTGTCATGCCACTGAGCTGGAGCAGAGGCAGCAGGGCAGGTCCTTCCCAGAAAAACATCTTTTGGAAAGAGTGACAGAAGTGATGCTGACCCTTTGTGTTTCACAACACCACCAGGTTTTGGTGTAAACACAGAGTTCACGTGCTGGGCACTTACTGAGAGAGTCACTGACCAAGGGAACAACAAATAAATATCCAAAATACATAAATAAATAAGAGAAGATGATGTTTTAGTTTTTTTGGCGTTTGGGGCTTTTTGGAAAATGGTTTGAAATGGGTCAGATAGAAAAAGGAAGCGGGCAGTTTGTGTCCTGAGGTGGATTCAGGGAGGTGTGACATGCCACAGCCAGCATCAGGAGCTCCCAAATTCAGGATATTTCCACAACAGCAGAGAGCTGCTCCTAAAATTCACCCCCTGTCTGCATGGAAAAGGAATTCCCAGATGGAAGGGAAGCTGCTCCTGCCTGGGGTGGGAAATGCCTTGGAGGGCTCTAAGCAAAGCCAGAGAGCACCAAGGTGCTGTCCCCTCCATGGAAGGACATCACTGAAAAGCAGAATAGGAGCAACAGGAGTGGGGAAAAAGCTATTTACTGTTTTATTTTTTATTGTTTTATTTTTTACTGTTTTTATAAGCTACCTCACGTGTTCCCAAGCACAAAACCACCAGTGCTGTCACTTCAGAGGGCACCAGCACAGAAAAAAGCAGCTGCTTCATGAACTTCTTGTATTTATGTTTTGCCTCAACATCTTTTTCACTCCCTGTGAATGCACAACTTTAACACAGCCCCATTTTTAATGAAAAAATCTACTTTTGGAGGCTCAGCTACCTGCATGAACATCTGCAGGGGGCTGAACACATTCCCCCTTGATGGGGAAGCTTCAAACAGGGTTTCTCCATTTGCAAAATGCTTCCAACCAATTTGTCATTTCCCTTCCCCTTCGTTTTTTTTGGTTTTTTTTTTTGGTCAGTGGATGGTGCACACAATATTGAGCAATAATAAGCAGAGGAGGATGAAAACTGCAGCTTGAGAGGGGAGCTCAGGATATGATTCCTGCTCACCGGATGCCTGGAAGATGTCACAGAAATTCTCTCTCCCTTAGTGCAACCCGTGTGGAGCCAATATGAACTCCCAGCAAAGTGCTTAAAACCCCATTATTTATAATAACTGTTAAATGATGAGACATTGTTTACCCAGATCGCAAGATAAATTCTCACTTACAGAATGCTTGCCTGACCGTCCTGAACGTCATCTGGTTTTTATTTAAATGCAAAATGAAATTAGGCTCCCAATAACACAGCAGAAGAATTCAATAAGATGGGGCTTTTCACTTACAGTTTAATATTAACATTTTCCCATAAATGTTAATGAATAAAAGTCTACTGTTTTATACATTATCCATGGTGGGGAGACAGCAGGCTAGGAATGGAAGGAAAGCTAATCTTTTCATACCACAAATTAGGATATATACTTCAAGGAGGACTAAGTGTTCCCAGCACTGGCAGAGACCTGGCCACAGCCCCCCTTCCTCCAGGGGCAGCCACCAGAGCTGATCCCATGGGGATGCTCAGATGCTCCCCCAGCCAAAATCCCTCTGGGTTTGTTTCTCATTTCCCCTGGGGCCTCTCTTTCTGCCCATGTCCCCCCTGAGGCACTCTGTGAACATCAAACACCCAACACCAACTGCCCAGCAGGTCCTGGTGCTCCCAGACTCCACCATGGACAGCAAGGCAGGATTATTGGGAAAACCTGGTGAGTCTGAGTGATATTCTGTGTGATATTCTGTCAGAGAAAGGTGCAGGGGTGATGGGAGCTGAGGGCACAGCTGCAGGCCACCACAGTGACAGGAATGAGGGAGAAGCACCTGGAGCTGGCAGAGGTGGCACTTTGGAGCTCCCCAAGGAGCTGTGCCAAAGCAGCAGGAGCAGCTCCTGAGCTGGGAGAGGGCTCAGAGCTGCAGGGACAGAGGGCTGCCTCACCCTGGAGCATTGCTTTGGCTCCTGGCTTTCCATTTGCTGCAGAAGGTTTGCTGTGTTAATGTGGATTTTGCTGTTTGGTGACTCATGCTTCATCCTGCCCCTCTAATAAGTGTTCATTTAACAGCTCGACTGCTTAACAATTTATTGCACAAATGGGTTTCCATTGCACAGCCTGCTCTCCCATCTCCCCTGGAGCGGGCAATGCATAGTTTATGAGAGCTTTGTGATGGCCTGGGCTGCACATCCCAAAAATCAGCAAATACTCGATGGCTCTCTGGGGCTGCTGGGCTTGGGAGGAGGGACAGGAACTGTCTTGTCTTTATTCTGCCACCACCTCAGCAGCTGCAAGAGGTTTTGGCTCACAAAACAGCTGTAAAAATACCAGTCCTGGTTCAAATGCTGGGACATGAGGGCTCTTATACTTTCCGAGAGAGATATGCTTGCCATAAGTCATATCCTACACAAAAACACCATAGAAAGACTCCTAAAAGGAATGACAAGGTAATTATAGGAATTACAGATGGAAAAATCCTGTTGTCTCCTGCCCCCTTCCCAGTGTGGGACTGCTCGGTGTGGGGCAGCCTTCAGGCCTCAGATTTTTAAAGGGAAGATTTAATAAACACTGAGAAATGCTTCTAAATATTTAGAAAACCCAAAATAACAGATTTCCAAGCCAAGCTGTGCAAACAGAAAATGAATTTAGAAAACCTGTTAAAAACCCAACAGCTTTTGCGTGCACCAGAATACATTTGGGTGGCAGGAATCCCCTCCTGGCAGGATGCTGCAAGCAGAGCTGGGAGGATGCTCAGCCCTGGCTGCAATACCTACCATGGATCTCCTCTTGTTCCCCCTGGAATCAACAGCCTGAGGGATGCTTTAGGAGGGGCTCAGCAGACAATCAAATGTGAGCAAAGCCAAGCTAGACAGGGCAGAGCTTTGAATTTTCCTGTGAAATTCTGGAGTGCTGCAGTTAATTTGCTTAATCCTTAGGAGGAAAAACCACAACCCCAAGCAAACAAAACAAAAAATTCCCAATAACACAGCAGCAAATCTCCAAGGAAAAAGGGAACTGTGTTCACTGCTTTTGAGACAAAGCACTGGAAGAAAAATGTCCAGTTCCAATAATGTCATAACCTGATTACAGCCTGACCAGAAGAGCTAAAACACTTGCAGAACAATGAGTAAGAAATTAAGTTTTAAATTGAGTGCTGGCCCTATCTCGTGTCACTTCTTTATATTCCAGCAGAAAGGACAGTGCTGAGCTCATTTCATATCGAGCAGAGTGAGATGCCTGGATGCAGACACCATTTAGTCATCTCCTATATGTTCCTCCCCATTTCTTTCTCTGGGAGGAATGACAAATCCAGGAATGTGACTGCACTTTGTTTTATTATGATATTGATTTTTCCTGCAGAGGGGAAAGTGCATTTATCCCCCAGGTCTGTGTGCTGGCAGGGAAGGGTTAACAAAATGTTTATCACAAAGCTGGCTTCAGAGTTGAAAGTAATGTGATCAGTAATGAATTTTGTGTTACATTAGGTTGTATAAATGGACAGACAAGCGCAGACAACAAGTGGCCAGGAGTCGGGGCTAATCTAATGATGTAAAAATAGAGACAGCACCAATTATACTTGGGGCCAGCTCAGAGCTCCTGCAGGGACTGCAAATGAATAGGTACAAATCAAATTACTGACTAATAGACGCACTACAAGAGAGGGCAGTCAATGCTAAATACATTAGGGCCTTGTGACCTCTCTGCTCTGAACAGCAGAATCCTAAATTTGACTTAAAAAAAAAAAAAAATCAAAGAAACTCTTGTTCATTTAAGGGGAGCAACAGAACAATGTTATTTGTGAAATGACTTGAGACACTTTGATATTTTTTTGGTTTGTCCCCCTATGGCCACGTTAGGTAGGTGGCCCTTGGAAAGCTGAGAGAGGGTTTGCTTTTAGAACAAGGGAAAATACTCTTTGTGCAAAAGTTCAGACCTGATAACAATACAGTTATGTTACATACCAAAACATTTCAAAGCCATGTGCCTCTTTGTGGTGATGTTTTTTACTGCTACTTCACGGGCTGTGTCTGTATCAAAAATAAAATATTTCTTAAAAAAAACGCCTTGATTTAATAAGAAGAAAAAGAAAAGGAATCTCCCCACACCACAATTGATAATAAGCAAATGCAGTTGATCAAGTTTGTTATCAAATGGAAGAAAGTCAGAGTTGTCTTGTGCTCCCTTTGGAATTTTTCTACAAACAGCAATGAACCTGAATTCACATCAGAAATATCCATGGCCTCAGCATTCACACTCCCTCCCCCTTAAATAATGTATGACCTGGAAGAAATTCCAGTGAAACCTCCCAAGACTGGATTTGGAGACATGGGAAATCACTGGGAAATTAAAAATGCCCTTGTTGGGCCTGCCCAGGGCTGTGGGATGGGGCTGCTCAGGGACACCCAGGACAGCAGAAACCCACATCCCAAAATGTGTGCAAAGTTCCTCTCACCCAGCCCTTCTGAAATGGTCGCCTCTGAAGAGCCTGAATTTCCCTTTCTTTTCAACCAGGCCCATCCAAATAAACCTTTTGTAGGAAGAACTGAGCTCCCAGACTTAGAGGATGGGGAAATTTAATCTCTGACCCTGGGATGAATATTCTGGAAGTTCAAAGGCTGCTTTTAGCATCCATGTTATTTGATCCAGCAGTGGTTTGCTGCCCAAGCTGGTTTTGCAGCGAACCTATGCAGAAATGTCCTGGCAGAAATGCTCTTCAGGGGGAAAATAATTTGCTCTGAGTATCTATAGCCCATGTCTGAATTAGGATAAAAAACAGCTGAGGAGAGAGAAGGGGAGAATTGTCTTAGAAAAATTAAAGAGGAAGGAAGGAAGGAAGGAAGAAAGGAGAGAGGGAGGGGAAGGTATCACTGAAAGCTCCAACTCTTAAGGGGTAATCCTGTTCCTGAAACTAAATGTGCAGGTACATCTGTGTCCAGGTGGCTGCTGATCTTTGAGCACAGCTTGTGAGCACAGATATTTTCTCCTCACAAAACTCCAGGAAGGATGGTCCTTGCACAGGAGCCACCAGCTTGCTCCCCTCCCTTTGCTTCCCACCTCAGCCAGGAAATGTGTGACTTCCCTTCTCTGCCCCCCAAATCTCACAGAAGATTCCAAAACCATCCCTCTGCAAAGCTCAGAGGTGTCCAGACCCAAGTTAGGCTGGGCTTTGCCTGGGGACCAGCACCCAAAGGTGCTGAAGCCTGAGCCCAGGTTTCCTCCAGGCCATTCCCCAACAGCACATCTAATTAGCTCCACTTACTTACATCCCATTAATCAGGTTAAGGAGTTTGCTTCAACATATGAGCTTCCTTCAGCGCATTATGAGTTTGTTCATGAAATTTGGAAGGATTCCAGATGATTTCCTCCCAGGGCTGAGGTGCACCTCACTGTGCCACTGGTGAGAGCTGACAGATTTGGAGTTTTGCAGGAGTTTTGGAAGAAAGATGCATTTCAAAAAACATCCTATAGGCTGATTTCAAATATTAAGCCTAGAAGTGATCAAAATGCACTGGAAAGCTTAAAAATGTACTTGATGAAGGAATAGGCGAATCAGAGGATTTATTAATTACACTATTTTTGGAGGGAAAGATTTCTAGCCTGAGCTGGCAATTTCTTCCTGTCCAGTTTGAGTGGAATCCTGTCAGAGATATTTATCTCCTGGAAGCAGAGTTTCACAAATCACAGTCCTAGGGTGGATTTTTTTGGGGGGAATGCAATATGAAGCTCCAGCATACACTTAAGAACTGCACTGCAAATGTAAATATTGTAGCTGCTTGAAAACAAAGCTTTGCAAGCAAAAGAGGGCACTGACCACTAACATTTGTGTCTAGACTTTTTTTCATTTCAGTGAGAGCTTGACAGAAACAGCAAAAACATCTTTTTGCATCTTTGCCAATTTACGCCTTCCTTGGAACTGAATGTGTATCTGGGCTGACAGCTTATGTACAGCAGACTCCACTTCAGATAGACATGGGTCGTCTGAATAATTGGATAACAAGGCCAAAAAGCTGGTTTCCCAATCAAGCCAACTAGCTGGACAACTGCAGTTATCATTTAGGTCACAAGGAAAGGAGATTTTTTTTTTTTGGGGGGGGGTCATTTCCAGACCTGGTTCTTCTCCCACCCACTCTGACAGCCTTGGCAGGGAGCTGGGGGTGGAAAAGCCCCCTCTGATCCCCCTTGCTGGAAATTCCAGATTATTCCTGATGTTTGCAGCATCCTCCAGCTTGGTGTTTGTGCTGTGAGCAAGCTTTGGGAATTTCTGCCTCTGGCAGCAGCCAGAGCCAGGGCTGGTGTTGCCATCCCTGCTGTGCAATGCGAGGGGGCAGGTACAAAATGTTTGTGGGAATATCAGCTGCCCAGAGTGCTCTGTGCACCACTTCCTCCACACCCCTGCAGCCTATCAGCCCTGATTTCTATATAAACCTACGTGTCAGCTATGCCCTAACAGTTAAGGCATTAAAAGAATCTATTTATCTCTTGCCATTAAGTGCATGTCAGGACCAGTGGGGCACTTGACAAAGTCGCACTGTCCACCCTACTGCCCGGTTTTTGCCCACATGTTGGACCCCAGCTCTGCACAGGCACAAATCTTCACATTCCCAGCTAGAAATGTTCATTAATTTGTGCTGAAGTTTGAGCAAGACTTTGCAAGTTTTGTTAAATCTCTGCAAAATCTGTTTAAGGACTGAAGAGAATCCTCGGAGCACAAACAGGGGTTAAAGCATGCGTAACATAAAGGTATGAATAAATTATTTTAGGATTATTAAAAGGATTAAAAAATACACAATTTTGAGTCCAGTGCAGAAATATAAGCACTGGTTTTGAAAGGAGCAGCAAGACAGAAATCAATTACCAACAAACAAACCTCCAGTGTCCTTTTCTGCTGAACTCTTTGCTGTCAGTTCACTGTGCTGAGTGGGCAGCAGAGAACCCAAGGAGGAAAACTGAGTTTTTTCAAAGATAATTCAGCTCAGCCAAGCTTGGTTACGATGTAAGTGCTTTGGGGGAAATGAAAACTCTCCTACTTGCTATGAGCCAACAAAGACACCTCTTTTTTGAAGTGAGGGTAATGCAGCTCCACACTTATCTCTGCCCATTTATTAAGCAGCAGACAGATGTGCACCCTTCCCTGTGCTCCCCAGGCTGAGGAATGGTGCTGGCAGCCAGCTCCAGTCACTCCCTCAGTGAGTGCAGCTCTCCAGGTACATCTGAGCAGGAGAGAACTTTTTCTGTCTGTCTGCTAAAGAGGAACAGCTCAAGAGCTGTTAGGGGATGGAAGTGGAAAGGGCACTGGAGTTCACTCTCTTATCACCAGGTTTTCTCTGCTGCTCTGAGTCACCACATGCCCAAATCCAGAGAATAAAGTGTGTTAGTGGTGGAGAGAATCCCACGACAGGCAGGGCAGCACAGAGTGTTAATGACAGGGAGAGGAGGGTGGTGGGATGGGGTGAGCTGGGTCAGTGCTCATGTTACTCATTATTGCTGTGTAAAATCGCTGCTCTGAGATGGCATCTATCTTCCACTCATTAGGGAGATTTATGGGGCTGCAGCAAGGGCTGGGAGAAATCTCTCTGGATGAATATTAACTCAGTGATGGCATCTCTATAAACAGCTCCTCTCTGTCTTTACACCTGCAGTACTGCCAGCCTCATTTTGTACCAAAGCGGTTGGCACTCGCTGCCATCAGCTGGGTTTGGTGAAAATGGAAGGAAAATGCAGAGCCCTGTCTCTGACAAAGCTCTTGGTTTACAATATAACAAACTGTCAAGTCTCCAGGGCAGCCAGCCGCCCTAACCTGGCACATCTGGAAGGCTTCAGCTTTCAGAGGAGGTATTCCCCTCACCTTTCCCCTTCCATCCACAGCCTGAGAGGTGCTGACCCATTATCAGCAGTGGATACCCTCCCAGAGTTCATACTGATCACAGCCTGGGTCAGGAAGTGATGAAATATGTGCCTTTCTCTATTTTCACAGCTTGCTTTTTCCACCTTCCCAGCCCTTCCCAGACACGAGCTGATTAAAGTCCACACCAGCAACGTGAGGCATCTCTATCCTCACTGCCCTGCTGGAGCTCTGGACTCATGAAGCGCCTTGGCCAAGGCAAAAAGCTGATGAGGATTTACACCAAGACCCACCTTTAGCTCAACCAAGCCTTTCTGCTCATTCCAGATCTAGCTCATCCTTTAATTTCATCTCTCTCAAGATGGAAATGAGAGAAAGGACAGCTGGAAGGTGACCAGCTGGGCTATGAAGGTGTTTCAGCACTGCTCAGCCTGGTTGCTGCTGCCTGTACCCACAGTCAAGGGTTAAAACCCTGCTGCTCTGCATCCTCCTCCTCCAGCCTGGAAACTGCTGCAGTTTGGTACCCACTCCACCCTGAGCAAAGCCAGGATGAGCCCTGATGGGAGAGACCTCTTGAGGAGCAGGGAGAGCTCAGAGCAGCACAAGACCCTCAGTGATAGATGGGGGCAAGAGCAAAAGGAAGAGACAGCTCCTGCTCCTCCTGAAAGATACAGAGGTTGTCATTCCCACACCTTCCTCCTGGTTTCTCCTCTTTTGCCTTCCCAGGCAAGCTGCCAGGAGAGTGACAAGTGAGTTGGCAGCTGATTTTAGGGACCATCACTCTGAGGTGTTTTTATTGGAGGTGTTTTTTGGAACAAGTTGAAATTAATGGAGACAATAAACCTGCAGTAACTGTGCTTTAATTTCTGAGCATCTCCTACCACGGGGCCCCTTCTGACAGAGTAATCTCTGATGTGCCATTCCATTTACTTAAACAGATGATACAATTTATCAATATAATGGACACTGATGAAGATGGATTAATTTGGATTACAGAACCAGTGCTTCACAGTGGCTCTGTTCAGGAGAGAAAATGAGGAGATGTGTGATGATGGCATTGTTTGCAGCAGGGTGGGAGGGATGCAGGACAGCTACATGATAAGGAAGCTTCATGTGCCAATATCTCAGACTGTTTGTGTGATCTACCACTAACTTCTTAGTTAATTAATCAGAGAAAGAGAGAGATAGAGGAGCGCAGAGAGAAAAGCGAAATTAAAAAAAAAAAAAGAAATTAAAAAAAATGGAATAAAAAATCACCATTGGGTGAGATGTACGTGATCTCTGATCACACCTCTTCTTTGTACCTGTTCCTGATCCCACCATGTCCCTGCTGGGGGACTCGCACATGGCATCGGCCAGGCGCTCGCGCAGCCCCTCCTCGCCGTGCTCCACCGAGGACATGTGGCGCAGACCGAAGCTCTCGGGCCAGCTCCCACACACCTCCAGCAGCGTCACGCTCCGGTCGAAGGCACCTTCAACACACAAAGGGGACACGTGTGGGACACCTTCTGCGGGCCTGGAAAGCCGATTTGAGCACGCAAATTAAGATGTTGGCGTTACTGGCACGGCAGAACCTGGAGTATGAACCAACTTGCACCAAGCAGCTGTAATCAAAAAGGTGAAATCAAAAGCTGCAATGAAAAAGGTGAAATCAAAACCTTTAATCAAAAAGGTGAAATTAAAATACAGACCCACTTCTGGTCTCACACTGGTGAGTCAGGAAAGCAGCAGAATAACACAAACGTGAATAGCATGCATATATTTTGATGTTAGACAACCAGGAATTGTTTTTGAAGTTGATTGGTTTTCCATTGGGCTGGTGCTGAGATGCTTCTTCCCCCTCCTCATCCTGGACAATGGAAACAGTCATTTTGTCTTTGCTAGTGGGCAGAAATTTTAGTTAAATCCCTTTCTTGCTCTGAAGCGGAGAAGAGGCAGAGCTGCCTTGTGTGTGACGAAGGAACAAATGGATCCCTTCCCTCACTCTGGGATATCTGTGGCTTTTCTCGACTCAAACGTGCTTTAACAGAGGCTCTTTCACCAGCAGCCCCTACTGAAGACTCTGGCTCTTGTGAGGGAGTGCACGTACCTACAAAAGATCCTTCAAATAATTCCTTGACTTGCAGTTATTACCTCATTCACAGCAGGGTATGATGTTCTGCCGAATGCAAAGATTAGATTCTGAATTCAGGATCACTTCAAAGTACAAATTAAAATTATTCCCCTTTATTATACGGCAAGTCTTCTGCAAAGGCTTACTTAAATCATTCCCACTTGGAACAAGATTACAGTTATGCTTTGTTGCTTCAAGCACATACCATTTACTCCACTATTAGGTAACTGAATATGCAGCGTTTATTGTGCCTGGTTTCTGCCAGCCTACCGAGGGGAAAAAAAATGCAAATGCCAATGTTTCTCAGAGTTAAAAGTACATGAAACACGTCCTTGTTATCAGGCCTTTGGTTTTCCCCTTTGATCAGCCGTCAGAAACTATCTACACTTGTAGTCTGTGACTGTACAGCCTCACAGCACACTCCCTGCCACTGACAGGTGGTAATAGAAAGGGTGAGAGACCAAGCCCCGCGGCAGGCGGCCCTTCCTCTGATAACGTCCAAAGTGCCGGCGGATAAGGCTGGTAAACACTCGGCCAGCCAGCTCATCCATACATCAGCAAAGAGGGCCAGATAATCCTGAGCCCTAATGGCACGGACACGAGCGCCAGGGCTGGCATTCAGGGATTTATATGGGCTGCAATGGTGACTCCTGGCTCCTGCATTTCAGCGGGGCTGATTTATCTCCTGGCCTGGCTGCAGAGTGGATTCCTGGCACTAGAAAACCATCAACGCTGCAGTGGACCTCGAGAAAACGGGACCGTGGCTCGCTGTGATACACGCACTTGAACTCTGCATTAAACCCACAGGAGGAATGACCAAATATTTCAACTTTTAATGGCTCTCTGGATTTATAAGGTTGCTCCAGTCTACTAATTTGTTTTAAAGTGAGGGTTCTTAAAGCTTGTTTGAGAAAACGCAGGGAGGAGGCGAAGTAATTTCGATGTTTAAATCTCTACAGCATTTTCATGATGTCAGCTCTGCTAAAGGCAGGAGAAAAAGCAAAATTTGGGGATTTTTTTAAAGCTTTTTTCCCCCCAAGTCATCATTCTATAGTTTCATGCAGACATCCTCTCCAAAATCCCAGGAATTTCAGTTTTTTTGACAGAGTTGTTCATGCACATTGAGAGTGACCAGGGGGATTCTCAAACCTGCTTCCCAAACCTCAGGGAAGCAGCAGGGACACAAAGAGCTCCCACAGTTTTGCAGCGCTGTGCCAGAGATGAGAAATCTCCTCTTTCCTGGTGTCAGCCCTTTTTCCAAAAGTGAGAAATGGGAGCATTTCTGCTCCTATAAGCAGACATATGAATAATAAGGCAAATGGCTTTTGAAGCTCTGCCAAGATGCCTGCTTGTGTGTACAGGGAGAAACTTCATGGAGAGCTGGGCTCTGGCTCCTGAGATCCTTGAGTGAGAGCAAAGGAGACAAGTGCAGTGTTACCCCTGCAATCAGGGCCAGGAGCTGCCAAAACTTCTTAGCAGCAACGTGTGAGGCTGCAAGTGTTAATGCAAATGCAGGTTAGAGGGATTAACTGCACTGAAAGTTTGCTTGTAAAAAAAAATGCAGGGCTGGGGAAGCTGTATTTTATCTTTCCTCCCTTTTCACTCCTTCTCCATGGTAGCAGCGCACATCTGGCAAGACAATTGATATCCAGACATGCAGCTGGGATCCAGCAGCACCACTGCAGCTTGTGGGTGATCACTCTGCCTTGAACATGCAGAGCAGGTCCTTGCACCATCAGCTGCTCTGTGCTGCAGTGGAAGCCACAAATTCCCCTCAATTTCACCACAGACGTTGATGAAATGGGTTCCAGGTAAAGCTGAACACGCGGAGTGTGACTGAGGTTGTTCAGAATGTGGGGTAGAAAATGGGACCTTGCTTGAGCACACAGGTCCTTTCCCCCTGTAAATTCCTGACTCTGTCCCTTTGTGATGTAAAACAAAACTGCTTCAGGGAAAAACAAGATTTATGGTCACAGACCTTCCTGCTCCTCTTGCCAGTGCATCAGCACACAGCACATGTATCAGAGTAAAACAATTAAATGAGTTTTTCAAGGCAGAATTGAGTTCTGGCTATTTTTACACCCTGGAAAGTGGCTCTGGAGTGTGTGACATGGCAATGGGCACCTCTGGGTGCTTTGTCCTGCCTACATCATTCCCTACACACATCACTCCCAACAGCACAGGCCTAATGGCATTAAACTTCCACTGATAGCTCACCCTATCTCTGCTATTTATTGTATTGTAATCTCTCTCCTGGCTCCCTCTCCCCTTTTCAATCCCAGTATCTCACTTGATAAGGTATCACACTCCCCATCGCCGGCCAGCGAGGAGTTCACAAATAAACCTGGTGGAGCATCCTGCTCCAGAACTGCCAAAACCAGAACACAACCACAGCACCAAGGGCGCTGAGAAGGCTCCTGTTGATTGATTGCAGGATCACTGAGGGCTGAGGGGAGGCTGACACCCTCCTGACAGGCACCAACATCAGCCCAGACTACCCTGTGTCCCCCCAGCATGGATAGAGCTTTGGGGAGTAGGTTCCACCTGAAAGCAGCAATTCAGGAACAGCTCAAGGGTGAGAGAGCAGGCATTATGTGAGTCTAGCAGTTACTAGTGAAATCCTGGTGAAATCTCATTAAACCCTCCCCAAAAAAATCTTATTGGTTTAGAATTGTGTCAATATTTCATCCTATTGCACGGTGCTTTCAAACCTGCAGGACACTCACTTCTCCTTTAGTTATTGAAGATGAAACCTGGGTGGGAATGATCATCATGTCCAAACATCATCCCAGAACCCCAAACCCAGCCAAATGGAACAAGCAGGACCCTTAACTTGACCACACAGGTCAAAACTGCTTTGTTTTCCAATTCCAGTCCAAATGCCCTGAGCTAATTCTGCTTCATACACAGAATTTTCCTAATAAAACTTTAATTTTTGCCTGAAATCAATCTCCCACTTCTCTCTTTCCACAGGCATTTGCCTCTCAAGGAGCACCACCCTTTTCTCTTGCCACTGCTGATGGAGCAGGATCAGGTTCCCATCTTTCTGCTTAACATTTCTTGTATTTTATTAATGGCAAAGGCTTCTGTCATTACTCACACCAAATTACCCTGCTTAGACACACAGGATTTGTCTTTAGCATTGCAATTGTTTCAAGGCTTTTAATATAAAAGCAAAATAAATCCTACAGAAGAAAGGAAAGGAAAACCCACCCAAAACCTTGGAAATGTCCTTTCATTTCACAGCCCCACCAAAAGTGAGAAAACCAAAGAAACTTCTTCTCTTCTCTGAAAAAAAAAATCTAGTAGTGAAAAGTATTTTTACAAAATGTTTTAATGCTTCTAGTATGTTATTTTTCTAAGTCAAAATAGCTAAGCTAAATCTTTCACCATAGCCCTTTAATTCAAAAGCCAGGGGAAATTTTTTTCATTAAACCTCTGGACGGCTTTGTTTAAAATATGAAATCAAGTAGCTCCATTTCCTGTCTTCTGAGGAACAGTAAATCAAAGAGAGAACGTTCTCCAAAAATACAGTAATGATTCTATTAAAGAGCCTGACAGTTTGGAGCCTCACCTTGCATATTGCAACGTAGGTGTGAGCAAAAACAACAGAGCGCAGAGGAGGGGAAACAACCCGGTCATTTCAATTGCTAAAAATGCATCCTGATCAATGATGGTGCAGCCTGAGGGACAGCAGGGTTGTCCATCACCTCTCCTGCTTCTCCTGACCTTCCAGAAGCAGGGCTGGCTCTGCAGGGACTCTGGTGAGCACAGCTCCGAGCGGGGACCCCACGGGCGTGTGAGGAACCAGCACAGGGAAACTCCTGGCCCAAAGCACTGAGTCCAGCTCTAACATCCCTCAGCATGAAAGGCTGAACTTTCCTACAGGCTCTGCCAATTCCCTTCCCTGCCACAACTCTGTGATTCCAGCGGGAATCCACGGAGCGGCCGCTCTGAGCGGGAATCGGGGTAAATTCTTTATTTGAGATGTTTGGAGCAGCATCTCCCTGAGCTGCCCTGGACCTGGTGGGTCTGTGCATGGCTCACACTCTGCCAGCCCCTGCCCCACGGCACACCAGCTAACCAGGGACAGAATGCTGGTACACCAAGGTGTGAGTGTTAATTATTGCCTTTGGAAACCACAGCCTTTGCAGTGACTCTGCTCCCTGTCATCTTCTCTCCCACAAGAGTTTCTCTTTTTCCAGAACTGCTCACAGTTCTGCTATAAACAGGACATTACTCACCAGCTCTGTATCCTGTGAGTGCATTTAATTAATGGAGCCTTTAGCTGGGGTACCCGGTCCCACAGGGCAACCAACACTTCCAAATGCCTTTGAACTCCTGGCTGAGTGAGGCTGAGAAGTTGCTGGTCCTTCCTCAGCACCACAGACTTGTAAACAAAAGCTGTGTTTATTCCTCTGTCGGGATTTGGAGATGAGTTTGGGGCAGCTGCTGGGAGGAGCCCCGATGGATGCTTGGGAAGGAGGTTGCCAAAGCGCTGCCCCACCTGGCCACACACCCAGCACAGTGGCCCAGGGCAGTGCTGGTGATGCCAGGATGGTGCTGCAGGTCCTTAGGGACCATCCCACCCTCCTCCTCCTCCCCACATCCCAACAAACTCCGAGGGGTTAACGGGGCTTGGGAGGTTTGGGATGGTCAGGAGCACAGCCAGCCATCCCAGCCGTCCTTGAAGGCTTTCAAATGTGAGCAAGGCTGCAATTTTCAGAGCTGGAGCAGCGAGATATTTTTATAAATACATAAATCTTTTCAAGGAAAAACAAATATAGAGAAAAGAATGTAAACATTATTGTAAAATGCATAATAAAATGTCTGTTGTTTGTTAATTTTGCTTCTTATTATCCAGCCTATCTGTACCACTGATGTTGAAACATTTGCCTTCTAAAAATTTTTTTTTTTTATACTCCCTTATTCATTTAAAAATAGTTTCCTGCATGTTATATGAATAAGCAAAACCTAAGGTCCTAAATCCAGGGGAACTTTGAAGTATGAAACCCGTGGTCTATGGGAACTATGTTTTCATTAATCAAAGTAGATGTTTCTAAAGCCATCAGATTTATCATGACTGGATTTCATATGTGAAACCCAATATACACACAGACATACACTGCTTGTCCTTTTGGATTAGTCCTGACCTTTTACTCTCCTTTCTGAAGGATCTGCCTTTCCTCAGAGCGGGGCTGCCCTGCTTTGCCAGAGGAGCCTTGACAAAGTGCCTTCCCAACTCTGCGTCTGACTACGAGTCTGGGCTAAGGTCAAAACATAAATGATTAAGTGTATTTATTAAACTCTGCCTTTTGCCTTGAATGCTCCCAGTGCCTGTCAGATGCCATCCCACTGCAGATCCCTGCAGCCAGCACACCTGGCCCCCAAACGAGGCGCCCCAAAAGCAGCCCTGGGACCCCAAAATCTGCACAGAGCCCCCCCAAAGCCCCCCCAAGAGCTCCTTCAGCCCCTGCTGAGCTCCCCCAGGGCATGGAGGTTTGTGCAGGGACATGGGATGGTTGAAAACCGGAGGCAGGATGTGACAGCCACGCAAAGCAGGGCTGGGAAAGAGAAAAGGTGACAAAACGCGCTTGGTGTCAGCAGGGAAATTCATGCGGTGGCTGCAGAATTTTGCAGAATTTTGCAGAATTTTGCAGTACCAGAAGCACAAAGCTTTGTCATCTTGCCTTGAAGAACAACACAAGGGGTTGGGGCACAGGTGGGCACAGGTGGGAGCTGCCAGAGGTTGCACCCACAAAGTGCAGCTCATCCATGACCAGAGCTATACTGCACTGAAAAACCAGCTCAGATATTTTTCTAATACTGGATCCTCTTTATTTAGCTGCCTAAAAGCAAAAAGAGATGGAATCCACAGTATAACTGGATGCTATTACGATTTTGAAAATAAAATAGCCCTTTGCAATAAAACTAATTTCCAAGAAAGAAACTTGAACAGCAAGATTCGTGCATATTTTAACGCTTTACAGAATCAGAGTGCCTGGAAAAAATCAGGAATGCTACAACCAGCCCCAAGCCCCCTCAGAGATTAACATTTCTTTAGATTTAATCCTGGCATGAAGCAGAGTGTCCTGAAGAACCCAGGGCTCTGCACAAGCCTGAGTTACCAGGTATGAATCTGCACAGCAAAAAAAAACTTCACCTGATGTTCTTTCAACCTCCAGGTCTGGAAATTTCATTAAAAAAGGATTCACTAAAGATCTTCAGCACTTTTTAGTTTTTGCAAGGTTGGAAATGTTTTCTTGTGGTATTCCATACTCATAATTCTCAGTCCTGGTTAAAATTAGAAAATCCAGTAATGTCTTTTTTTTTTTTTTTTTCCTCCTAGTAAAATTTCCCACTCTCCAAAAATCTACGACTTAGCTAAGCTTACAATAAGATGATTATTGAGATTTTCAACAATGCCTAGGAAATTTAAACACACAGCGAATTCCATTAAATCTCAGTGGAGGCTTTTTTCGACGAGCCTTTATTTTGTTTGACTTCTCTGAATAAAAGTGGTGATTTCAGGATGCTGAAGCCTTTTGTGTTGGCTTTGGTGGAGAAAACGCTGTGAGAGATGGAGGAAGGACACATCTGGTATTTCTGTGACACCACATAATGATCCTTATTTCTTGATATGCCAAGTCATTCCTGAACTCTTGGGAAGAGGTTTGCAGTCATACCCTGTCTCAGCGAGGTAGGAAGATGCCAATTCCACTGCTGGGGCTGGAATAATTTATTACTTCCCTTAAGAAAACAGATTTATCTTGCTGATTATCAATCTCATGGCATATACAAATGCACAGCTATATACACATGTACATAATGGATTAGAAAAGGCTCGTATTTACCCACAAGTAAGGAAAGATATGACAACTCATCGGGGTTTTTGGGATAACCGAGATCTTATGTTACACTTCGAGACACAAGTGTGGATTTGTCATCTTGCTTGAGCCTTAGTGGTGACTGTGTGAGCCAAGGAATTTAATTCTGATTGTTTCATCTGAATTAAAAAAAAAATCTAAGTGTTGAAAAAACATTGGAACTGTGCTTTGTACTAATATATCACTCAAATTGTAACAGGAGACTCCTTCTTGTGAAATAGCAACAGAATCTGCGGAAGGGCCAAGCTCATGGTGGGTACAGCTCATCTGCATGCTGGATTTTTGAAACCTGCTGCAAAGGAGGGGTGAAGGCTTCCCCAGGCCAATCCCAGCTGGATGGATGTGGCTCTGTGCCCAAACCCTCCCCAGCATCCTCAGCATCCTCCACACGGCACGAACAGCCTGCCACAGACACACAACTCCGCTGGGCTTTGGGTCACTTCTTTTAATCTGCAGCCTGAGAGATGCTCACCAACAAGGGGAGATAATGAGAAGTTTTTTGTCAGCCAGGAGAGAGCTCAGAGCAGAGCATCTGTGGGGAAGCAGCTGAGCACCGGGGCTCCGGAAACGAGAAATTTGGTTTATATCACTAACAACCCCTTAAGAGAGAAACTGGAATTTTTTTTGCATTATAAGAGCAAATATTTCTCTGGTCTTATATCACCTTTCCCAGATGAAACATTTCACAACCCAGCTGACTTATAAACAGAAACCAAAATATTTTCCTAAGGTGGATCACTGATCCTACTGGAGGCTTCCAAGTTGTAATTTATTTGTCTTACCTCACTGAGAGATAATGTGCACGCTGGTTCCAAGCTACTGTCTAATCACTGCTTGCACATGGGATAAAGAAATCTCCCTTGCAAACACCAGGAACTCACTGGGTGTTGGGAATTGGTCACAGGGTGACTTTTCCTGCTGGCTTGTGGCAGTGCCAGCTCCTGCAGCACAAGAATTCCAGAATGGTTTGGGTTGGAAGGGACCTTCAGAAACATCCTACTCCATCCTGTCATAGATCTTCCACTATCCCTGGTTGCTCCAAGCCCTGTCCAACCTGGCCTTGAGCATTTCCAGCATTTTCCACATCATCTCTGTTCCAGGGCTGCCCACCCTCACAGGAATGAGCTTCTTCCTAATGAGGAACCTTCTGCCACTTCTGTAGCAAATCCCACTGAGTTACCATTCAATTTATCAGGGTTACATCCAATAGGAAGAACAGAGCCTGCTGGAATCACAGCTTCCCCTCAAGTATTCTGACATATTTCACAACAAGATGGATTCAGGTGTAAAACCAGAGTGATGGACCACCAGTTTGTGTTTGGGGCAGCTGCCACCAGGATACAGCACCATTAACTTCAGGAATTGCTTCTTAACTGAGTGACCAAGATCAGAGAATGGAGAAGAGGTTACAAAATACACCCAAAGCACTGAGGCAAAATGAGTTTTTAGGGCTGATAGTCAGAATTTTACACCAGGGCAGAGCTGGAACATTGAGGTTTAATTCACCAAGGTGACTGCAATGAAATCTTCTGCCTGAGGACAATGCCACATCTTCCTACAAGGTGTGAAAACATGGATGGGACCTCCAGAGCCACTCCTGGCCAGGCAGCACATCCCAGCTCCTCTCCCATCAGCTCTGAGCATTTTGGAAATCGCTCACTCCAAGTCTCTAGAAAAATGTGATTCTTTAAGGACTACAGAGAAACGTGAAATTTTATGTTTAGAAAGTAATAAAAACTCAACAAAACCTTAAAATTGTTTCCTTGTAATCCCTCCAAGTCAGGGAAGATAAATTTTTTTGGCCCGATTCTGAATTCATTAAAAACGTGTGCCAAGTTGCACGAGCAAACGATCTGAGCTCCAGCAAGGACTGGACCTACAAAGCACTGAAACCTCTGGTTCTGAGCCAGCTTAAGCATACACTCACTTTTAAGCATGCAAACAGCCCCAGTGACTTCAATGGGAGGATATATGCTGAAAGTTAAGTGTGTGCTTAAGTGTGCTGCTGGAGCACGGCCAGAGCACTGGGGAGCTCACAGCACCAAGGTCTGGTCTCCTCCCCAAACCCATCCAAGGATTTCACTGCAGCCAGGCAGGACAGCTGGGCAGGAGCCAGCAGCCCCTCCAGTTTTGCTGTGCATGCATGGAGGAGGTTTTGCCCTTGTCACTTGTGTTATCCATCAGGCATCTGGTGGCTGGATAAGGCAGAGCGACGTGGCAAGGTGAGATGATGGAGTGAAAAAATGATCGCGGCTGGCACGTCCCAGCCCGAGGCTCTGAGCCATTTAACTCATCTCCCTCTCATCCCCAGCTCAAAGGGCAGGGGATTCACCCTTCCCCGAGCTTCAGCAGCAGCTCTGAGTGCCAAGAGGAGTCAGGCAGCTCTGGTCCACAGCAAAGCTTTAGGAGCAAGCAAAAACTTCCAAAAGAGTCACACAAGGTCTTAGAGTGCCTTGAGTGACAACAGCATTTTAGCACTTGACAGAAGAGCTGTGACCTCCTGCTGCAGAAATCACTGGAGGTGACTAGAAGGGTGCTGCCCTACAGGGGGCAAATTAAAAGGCAGATTTTCCTTGCTCTTTCTTACTTTTCTTTTCATAAAACCAGAAAAAAACATGAAATTTGGTGCATCAACCCAAAATAAATCACACTTCAGAGGAAAGTCTGATAATTCACCTTGTTGAATCCCAGTGTGTCCTAAGTTGGAAGGACAAGAACTGGATTTTTGTAGTTAATTTTTCTTTTCTTCCTTCAATAAACCCCATTTTGGAGCCCTGATGCTCTGATTTATGATGGAATAAAACCTCATTTGGGATGGACCATTGCACCAGGAGTCACCTGGTACAGACTGAGGGAAGAAGGGGAGATTTTGGTGGAAATCCAAACGAAGGGAGCCCAAATCCCTGCCTGAGCCAACAGATTTCCCTGGATCTAGGAAGAACCATTGGAGTTCTGTGGCCCTGTCCTAGGAGAGCTCAAGGGGGTGTTTCTCACCCTCCCCAGGATGTCCTGAGCTTTACAGCACCTTCAAAATATATTTTACAGCAACTGATTTAGGGATGCCAGGAAATTGGGATCATCCACACCTGGAGCTGCCCCAAAACACAGGGGAGAGGTGCCCCAGGTCCCTCCTCATGGACCAGAACACCAAAAACCAGCACTGGGACTGGGACTTTCTGGGTTGCAACACCTAAATGCTGCTGCAAAAGCACGAGAAGAGTTTGATGATTACAAAGATGCTGTTTGCAAAGGCAAGATGGATTCTGAGAGCTGCAGTCTACCATTCTTGTGGACAATAAATATTCCACTTAAATCATGGCTTGTACATATTTGAAAGGATAAACCTGCCACTAATAACCACGAATCAAAAGAGAAGATTCCAATTTTTATGCCAGAAAGCTAACAAAAATCTTCAGTGTGTTATAAACAAGTATTCATCATTATAAACTAAGTTCAGCATGTAAAAATCCAAAGATGGAGTTTATTGTCTTTAATGGCTGAGAAATGACAAGAGTGTTTGGTTGAAAAGGAATTTAGCAAGAAGTAGTTCTGTACTAGAACCACGATCTGTCTTTAAACAAGAAAATCACTGCTGACAGTTTTACAGTAGAATTAAGCTGCGGTGAACTCTCACAAGTGGGGCTAATCACAAGTTTCTGGGGAATTTAATGTGGAAAAGAAAGCTGGTTATTAGCAAGACTGATACAATTCAGGTAGAAGCTGATCCCATACCTTTTCCAGACTAAAATGATGAGTGGAACCACTGATGTTTTGCAGGGGGAATTTTTCTGTGCAGCCTCTTTTGGGGAGGATCTGTGAGCTGCTTCAGCTTCAGCCACCTTCCAGCAGCACAAGGCTTCAGCAGGAAAAACTGACTTTTAACCAGAGAGAAACAAATCCAAGGAGGTGAAGGAGCTGATGAAGATGTGAGAGGGATGCAGCACTCGTGAGGATGTGGCTGTGTCAATTCAAGGGGGAAGTATTTCCTCCAGTGGGCAAGCTCAAAGGTGGAAGCTGTCCAAGGGGAATCTCTCAAAAGCCCTGGACAGCAGCAAAAAACACAGCGAAAAACTTGCCAAATGTTTTAGTGCCTTGCTGAAAGATCAAGGTGGAAGGGGCTGGAAGCCTCGGAACAGAGTTTCCTGGAACGGGGCGTGAAGCTGTTCAAACCCATCATCTCAGCTGTGAACTGAAGAAACAACAACAAGAACTTTATAGAGAGAGAAGGAAAAGGGAAAGGGGAGGAGTGAAGTAAAATATTTTGCCAGATCTAGGTAACACCAGTGTCCCAATCTGCAGATTAATTTAAATCAAGGAGCGAGAAAAAATCTGCGGGACGCGAGATGAAGGAAAGGAAATATTTCTAACACATTAAGTGACCAGATTGGGAAAGTATCCTGGGAGAAGTCACTTTTCCTAAGCACAATCATTACCTTTGATACATTAAAAGCTCAGCAGAGGCACGAGGAGTTTCCTGCATGGAGAATAGATTCCAAAAGTCTGCGAGGGCGCGTTCAAAGCACTGGGGGAACAGCTCTGGTGTCTATCAAGCCATGTTTATTGATGTTCCTGCTAGCTGAGGCAAGGTTTGGGAACATGGATCATAACACCATTTTTATACCCTATAAAATACACTGTGAAGTGATGAGAAATGGGAATTGCTGAGCTGCAACAGGCAGGTCCTTTAGAAAGGAGTGTGCTTTTTCGTGAGAGTTTTTACAGCGCTGAGAGCAATTCTCTTCTTGCTGTGAAAAAAAAAATTGGGAAGCCTCCAAGGCATATGTTTCACAAATCTCCAAAAAGTGGAAAACAAGATTCCAAGAGGAGAAGTGTGAGAACAGAAGTTCAGGGCGAGCTTCCTGTGTGTCCCACGCTGGGGACAGATGGGGCAGGGACCAGCCCAGGACTCTGCAGCCTCCCCAGGCTGTTTGCCTCAGAACTGCTGCTGGGATGAGATCTGGGATTGCACTGGGAGCTGTTATCCTCCCTGTAATCACAGCAGGTTTTATTTAATTGCATTCCAAACAGAAGGCAAAAATGGAGATGTTTAAGCCCACCTGCATTTTCTGCTCAATTGAGCAGAGAACTGCCTTCCCATTCCAGGAGAGAATTAGCATCTTAGCACCTTGTTTCTCCAGGACATTTGACCTCTGCAGCTCTACAAACCAAGACACTGGCTAATTTTCATCTAGTTGGACACTGTTAGGAAACTCCTGAGGAAGAGGGAGACGTTGGAGGTGCTTTGGTGATATATTTAAACTGGAGAGCTGAAGGCACCTTGTCCCCAGAGCCCCTGAAGCCCTGCCAGGTCTGGAGATGACAGTGACCTTCACAGGCAAAATTCCATCTTTTCCAACAGTCGGGGCCAAATCCATACCCAAAGCTAAACATCAGTTTGTTTTTCATCAGGTGGGACAAGGGAGAACATCACCTGAGAAGTTTATATCAGTATGAACCTTTTTGGGGAGATGCAAATACAGTTGTCAGGATTTCTTTATTGGAACTCTGAACACTGTGGAAAGCAGAGTAAAATAACTGGAATGCTTTATGTCAGAGTCCTGTTGATAGTGCTCTGCCCAGCCCAGGGAAGTCACCTGTCCATCTTATGCCTCTATTTTTCCATCTGTCCAATACACAGGAGCTACCTGACTCCAGTTTTCCAAAAATAAATATCTGGGAATGCTCTGAGGTCTCAGCACTAAGTCAGTGCATATTGCTGCTCACAGAAGACCCCCTGCAGTTAACAATATGACTCTGGAACACCTTAAAAATCCAAACCAGATGAGTACTATGCCCATCTACATCAAAAAGCTGCCTTTTTCCAGACTGTACTGCTGTTAGGTCAGAGCGCTGTAAGGCCCTGGCTTCTGAAGGATGAGCATCAAAAGTTTTTCAGCAGGTTCAGAGACCCCATCCTAATTCTCCCAGCAGCAGAGACAAACAGCCTTAAGCTGAACTGGAAATCCCACAGAATGCAGTTCACCTCTGTGCTGAAAAGGCCAATATAACATTTAAGACCCATTTTCAGGGCTTAGCAAGACTTAAGTCAGCCTAAGTCCAGCCTTTGGCACAGGAGGGGTTTTACTCCCAATAAACTACCAAGAGTAGTGCAAATTTCTGCAGGGCCCTTGACAGGATGACAGCTACAGAAACATCCTAATCCAACAGCCTTGTAACCACCAAGTCCACCTACCCTTCTCCTATAAATAACAGGTCCAAGACAAAGGAAGGGGGAATGAGATGCTTGTGGTGAACTGCAGAGAGCCAAAGACCTTAAACGATACCCAGTACTTACATCCACACTTAATTAGGAGTGAAACTGCAGACATGAGAGCTCGACATGTGGCACTCACATGTGGGCTCAGAAACTCTGTCAGAGCCGGTTTTGTTCGGCTTGAAACATGCAGGGGAAGTGTGGAGGTGCCTGATGGATGTCACAGCCTGTGCCCAGCAGCTCCAGCTCTGCCCTCGCCTCCTCTCACAGCTCCAGGAGCTCCTGAGGTGCTGCAGGCAGCTCAGCCTCAACAAGACACAAACTGAAATTCAGATGTCAGTGTCAGAACTAATAGGAAACAGGACTCAGCTACAGCACAACTCCAGTGGTCCAAATGAGGGTCTCAGTTATGAGCTGGCAGGTCCAGTACGAGCTCAGGGAATCTGCACTCTGTTGTGCTTTAATGGTTTTGTCTTGTAGACTTAAAAATAAACTTGTAACTTTTTTTTGACCCTTCGTAAAAGCCCAGCTTGATTTTCTCCAGGAACAGACACAGATTTGCTTGTTATCCTGATATTGCTTCATTTCAGAGATGCCTGCAAGCAAGTCAGGGGTCTACTGGTGAAATCCCAGTTCCACCAAAACCAGCAGGAGTTTTGCCAAGGCATTCAGGGAAGGGTTTCAAAGAGAAAAATACATTAAAACGCAAACAAAAGCTTTTCTACAGATATTTAAATAGATTTTAAAGAAGGTATTCAGAGAGTGCAACTCCATGGATGTCACCATCACGTTGTGGATGAACAATTCATCATTTCTACAACACTGTAGTGAGTTGGACAAGCTCTCTGCGAACAAAACCAGAGACATCTGCAAATCGGATTTAAAACCTTTTTTTTTTTTTTTTTTTTTAAAAACAAAATGATTAAAAGTTGAAGAAACACTTCCATATGGAAGAATCTTACCCCAACAGGTCACCACAAAGACACTTCAAACACAATAAAACAGGAAGTGCTAAAAAAAGCATAGCAGCTCACAAAAACCCCCACAACCTTTTCCACAGAAAAAATATATGTCACCCTGTGTAGAAAAACCATTTGGCAGCATAATGTGTCTTTAATCTGCTCAATTTGCTTATTATAGTAAAGGGTTAGAGGAATTTTCAAGCAGTGGCCAAAAATACTACAATGATATCCTCCCCTTGCAAAGTAAACTTACTTAAAGTGAATTAACTTCTTTAACTTAAATATCTCAAAGCTGAAAGTGTCCCCACTGAAAAAAAAACCCCAAAGCTCATGGCCACAAAGGATTGAACTGCTCAAAGCCAGGAGCACCCAGGTCCAGGCTTTGCTCCTGCAAAACTTGAGGTAGGGGAGCAGCAAACACCCAGCTGAGCTTCTCATGTGCCTCTTGCTGGACTTGAGAAAGGCAGATGCACTTTGAGGCAGCAGGAAAATGAAATATCTCAAAAAAAAATCAAATTTCTCAACCCTGATCCTGATGGTTGCATGCACAGGGCTGGCAGCAGAGCCAAACTCAGGATTACCCCGTGTCAGGAACAAATTGATTCTGAGCCTATTGATCTGCCAAATTGCTTATCAGGTTTGAGAGCCTTTAAAAGTCAGGATAATAGTTAGAGGGGGTGGAGATTACCCAAGGGAACCAGTTGCTGTTGTGCCCACCCTGGCACAACAAACAGGCACAGGGAGATTTCAGTGACCACTCCTGATCCCTGCTCTACTGACCCAAGTGTTTGCTCATGTTAAAGCTGGTCATTTCTACAAATGCTCTGGCAGTTTTCCATCTTATCTATGGTTAGGAAACCGTGCATGTGACCAGCTTGCAACTGCCTGTGGCACAGCTGGGCACAGCACCGAGCCAGGGCAAAGCAGCATCCCCTGTCCTGGCCCTGCAGAGACGCCTGCACGAGGCCAACAAAGATAATAACAGGAAAAATTAGGGAAATCGAGGCTGCCTGCTCTTGATATTTAATATCCATGAGCTAAATACACAAAGGTGCAAAAAGCTTAATAGTATTTGCGGCTGAAATTAAAAACTTTAGAAGAAACTTATAGTGAGCGGTAATGTATGCAATGACATCTGGGGCTGTAATCAGCAAACTGCTTTCAAGAGCTGCCAAAGCAAACAGCCAAATAACAAATCCACTTTACAGATCATCAATCTGGTCGGGCACTTGCCAAGGTAAATAGTACAAGGCTGAAGTTTGCTTTGCAAACCAGTGAGCTGGGAGTTTAGCAAGGCCTGCCTCCAGCACAGCCAGGCTGGGGCAGGGTCCTCGAAAAGTTCAGCAATGTGAGATTCAGCCAGTGATCAGGGGTGTAGAGAGATGAAACAGAACAACAGCAGGGATTGAAAAAAATATGTTAAAAGAGACTCAGGTTGTGCTGGTGACTCGGTGCACAGTGGTGATTATTGGTGCTGGTACAACTCAAACCCAGGCAGAGTTTATTGTAACGCTGCTTTGCAGATTGGGCAACACTTCATGGGAACTCCAAATCTAAGACTGAAAAAAATTAGTAGGAAATGAACCTTCTTTTATTTTCAAATGAGATAAAATCTGGCTCCAACTACCATATTTTACATTTTAGTGAAGAGGATATAAAACATCAAACAGTGATTTTCTTTTTTCATTATGAATGCAAGAAAGATAATTTATGGCGGCTGCAAAACATTTATTTAAGAAGTAAAGCCTTTATGTTCTGTATACAATTTATAGGGCTGTAAAAGAAAGAAGTGAAACAACTGCAGCCATAACATGTGCATTTATGAATAATAATTGTAAGTCCATTTTGCTAAATACAACTTCTGCTTCAGAGTTCATTCCTCACTTGATTGGGAAGTCCTCGAGTGCAACCTCCAATTTTTTAAGCTTATACTCTTGGCTAAAAAGGGAGCTCAAAACAAAATTGCTCAGCAGTTGATGTCAAGAATTGGACCGAATAAAGGCACAATGAATGTATAATATTGTTCAAGTGCTGAGAGATGGCATATTCCTGGTGGAATTTGCCTCAGCTCTGTCTTCAAGCACAAATATTTGATTTTTGCTGCAGTCAGAGGGTTGCAACACACACGGAGGAGCCTCTGAGGCAGGAGCCCCACGCATGGCTCCTCATCCCTCACCTCGGGGTGAGACAGAGATGGACTGATCCCCCACTGCAACCAAACCCCATTGCTCAAGTGCTGTGTTGATAAACAAAAGCCAAATGTGATGAAATTGGCCCAATATTTACTGCAGGGAAGGTGACCATGAGCACAGCTGGAACACGATGGGGACAGCAGGGCTGGCTCTTGGTGTGGGCAGTGAAATGCACTCTTACCCTTTCATTTTTGGCATTTATTTGCCATTTTTCCTAGGGAACAACACACAGCATGCAGGTGGTTTGTCCTGTAAAAGAGTTTCCTCCAACCCCATCCTACCCCAAAACCCCAGCAGCTCCTCCTCCCCACCCCAAACCCCCAAGAGTTCCCACTCCACACCCTGTGGTTTGATCATTGTCACCTGTTATTTTTTTGTCACGGTGAGAGCCTCAAACAGTTACTGCAAGATTTTAGCTAATCAAAGCACGATGGAGCATGGGAACAATTTAGAGCTGTAGTTGGAAATGACTAAGTGGATCCCCCACAGGCACAAAAAAAAAAAAAAATTTCTGATGACTAATCTTTCACAGTAATCAAGAGGTGCTGTACCCATAATGAGCTGAGTCTCACCAACCTCCTGCAGTGGGGCCCAGTTATCAGTGGGTTTTTTTGAAGGGCATTTCCCTCTCTTTATCTGACCCCAAAATGCTCCCTGCCTTCTGCCCAGTGCTCATCTCCCACCCATCCACCTCCATCCCTGCCTTAAACTCCAGCTCTACCAAGTTTAAGCTGCCCCTCAGCCTCCCTGGGTTTTACTGACAGGGTTATTTTCTATTTTGAGAATTTTCCCCTTCTACTTCTGTTCCACTGAAGAAAGCCAGCATCTGGTATCACAAGACAAACAGATATGGCTGCCCCAAACCCTGAGCTTTCAGAGGCTTGGCAGGAGCCCCGTGAGGAGCTGCCAGTGGCCAAAAACACTGATAAAAAGGATATGTAACTCCTCAACACTATCCATGATGGAAACAACTGCAGCTCTCACTGGAGGTCAGGACGCACACGAAAACAAGCCTACATGTGTAGCAGATTACAACAAACACATGGCTGAGATGGACTCCACAGATCAAATGTTGGGATTGTAGGATGACACATGGAAAAGTGGAATTTAGCAGGGGAAAAAAGCAAGGGAGAGCCCATATGTTCAATTAGCGAGATACAAAGCTTTTGTTGTATACCAAAAATAGCAAATAAAAGTCTGTTGTCATTTTGGGATAGCCAGATGTGTTTCATTTCCAGCTTCACATCTGAACGTGTGGACCTGCCTGGAGATGAAAGGGAGGAAAGTGTGGCAATGGCTGAAGGGCATAATTACATCAAAACTCTTCCTTCCAAACAATTGGTGATGGTGCTCCCCCGCACCTGACGTGCTCCAGCACGGCATCCAGCAGGATCTCACAGGCTTCCACAGGATTTTACCTGCTCCCCAGAGCAGGGACTGCTCCTTCCACACCTTTTCCCACCAACAGGACCCCTCCTCATGGCAGCAGTGCCTCTCCAGTGCTGCCAGCCCAGCACCTTGGCTGTGCTGCTGGAATGACATCCCCCAGGAGACACAGGCTGCAAGTGGGAATGCTCAATTCAGTCTGATGGTTACTCTGAAAGATGCCACCTTTCCAGAGAGCAGCGCCAGGATTTGTAGCTCTGAGCAGGCTCTCAGAGGGCAGAAGTGGGTGCCAAGTCACGAGCAGAACAAGAGCTACCTTGAGCGAGCGCATAAAGCAAACACGAGTCTATAACCAATAAACACAGCTCACTTAGGTAGC